>MEHQ01003800.1:7835-55144 GCA_008828725.1 Saccharina japonica
ACCCACCGCCTCCTTCCCACTCCCTCCCAAACTCCAAACGACACGCGCACATGTAGTGCGGCGCGCCTGTACTACTTATCTGTCGTGCTTCCACTCCAGGACTAGGCAAAGCTACCGCTAGCTACTAGGGGTATGTCCCTAGAATGTACCACCTGGTAAGGACCTTTCGGTACTTTAATATTTCGTCCAAGCGGTCCTTATTTTTTTTTGGGGGGGGGACGGAAGTCTACTAGCTAGCAGCCGTTCACCGTGCGTGTACGAGTAGTAGCCTAATTATATGTATATATATATATGTACCGGACTGGCCGGTTTCATCAGCGCGCCCTTATTATTTTTTCTTTAAAAAAGGAGAGCCAGCCAAATCGCGCAAAATACGAAGAAGAAAAAAAACCCAAGCTCATCAATCGTGTAGTAACCAGTGAGCTTCCCTTTCCGCGCCCATGCCAACACCATGCGGCGGCGGCGGCGGCGGCGGGGGGGGGGGGGGGGGGGGGGTCCNTTTGAGATAATAAAGTGCCATTCTTCCTTTGGCGTGCCCTCTGTGCCCCGTCGGCGCCTGACATGCCAGTCGACGGACAAAGATAATGTAGGTCGCTAGTGGAGAGGGGGAGGGAGGGGGACAGGGACAGAGAGAGAGAAAGCGAAAGCGTGGGATGGAGAGGGAGAGGGAGAGAGCGAGAGCAACAAAGAGAGAAGAGAGATCCTCACCCGGCGCTCGACAACCCCCTCCCCTGCCCCCCCCCCCCCCTCCCCCCCCCCCCTCCCCCCCCTCCCCCGCCTCCACCGCACTCGTCCTCCACCGAAGCCGCGCTGCCGCTGCTCTCCCGCTCCAGCTGCGCGGCGGCGGGGCTCTGGTAGCAGACGCACGACAGCAGCCCGGCGACGCCCCAGGCCGCCCAGTCCATCGCCGCCGCCGCCGCCGCGAGAGCGAGATACGCGCGCCCCGTCGCGATCGACACGGCCAACCAAGCCGCCAGGAGGCCGACCCCGGCCCCGACCCTCACCGCCCCCGTGGCGCCCGCGCGCACGTACACGCCCGCCGCCGCTGACAGCATCGCGAACACCAGGAGCGGCGACACGGGTCCCCACGAATCGTCCAAGCCCACGGACGCCGCGCACTTAACCCAGGCGGGGTGCGCGTGAAGCCCCAAGAAGAGGAGACCGCTGCGCTCCCCGAACTCGGCGCCGGCGGCGGTCACCGCGGCGCAGAGAACCGTCAGGACTCCCAGCGCCGTCCGGAGCCGCAGGGCGAGGCGCTCGCCGGACCTCAGCCCCCAGAGGGACGCGCGCTCCGTCGTTTTCTTGCCCGTCCGTCGGTTTCGGCCGCGCACGGCGGAAGAGGCGGCGGCGGCCTTCACGGCTCCGTGGAGGTGGCAGAACGCCACCAGGAGGAACACCAGGTGCAGCCGCACCAAGGCCGAGGTCAGCCACCACGCCCCGCCGTCGCAAGCCGGCGAAGAAGACGGCACCCCGCCCTGCGCGCCATCACCGACACCAGTCAAGCCAACAACGGACACAGTCTCACCTCCACCGCCACTAGCGACCATACCCTCCCCGAGGCTCCTCGACCACGGACCGTTCCCCGAATTGTTCGGGTCCATGCCGAGCCCCCTGTCGATGGCGGAGTGGTGGTCGCGGGTGAGCGCGCTTATCGCCTGCGCAAAGTGCGCCGGGATGAGGCACCACAGGCCGGCCAAGAGCGTCGCGTCGCAGGCCATGCACAGCCAGGAGAACAGCCTCCCCAGCCGCTCGTGAACCCGAGCGGCCCGGGCGGCGGCGGCGGGCGCCGCGTCCCTGTCCCTCGACAGACGGGCGCCGCCGAAGCCCTTGGGCCAGGCGGTCGCCACCGTCGACGACGAAGCCGCCGCCCTGGCGTCCGCCGCGAGGCCATCTCCTCCCTTGTCCAAGCTAACCGCGAACATGATGTCCGTGTTCCAGCCCATGCGGTCGAGCTGCTGAGCTCCCGGTACGGGCGACTCGGACAGGTCGCGCGCGTTAGGCGGGGCGAAGCCGAACTGAAGCGGAGACGGACGCACCCTGCCGACGGCGCCACGACTGCTGCCGACACCGCCGCCGCCGCCACCACCACCGCTGCCACCGTCGCCCGCGCAAACTCCGCCGCCGGCGCCACCGCGGCTCGACGCGGCCGCGGACTGCCACCCCGCCAGCTTGGCGAACACCGCCCGCGCGACGAGCAGCACGGTCGCGGCCAGGAGGTAGCCGTAGAAGATGTGCAGGGGGCCGCGGGACAAGAAGCTCGGGTGGACGAGCACGGAGGCCGTCGACTGCCGCTGCCGCTGCTGGGCCGTCGAGAGGGTGGGGGCATTGCTATTGAGACCAAAGGCCTTCTTCGGCCTTGCCGACAGCGGGACCGGGTTCACCCTCCAGCGCTCCTTCTCCCCGCACTGCGCCCTCGGTCGGGGGTGCGCGCTCAGGTAGAACCCGGACGTGGGGTTGTACACGCAGTACTCGCCGTCGTCGGCCGCGCCAGTGGACGGAGCGGAGGACAACCCCTGCTTGTTGCCACCAGCCCTTGCCTTCTTTGAGGGCACGTGCTGGAACACGAACTGGTTCTCCGGCGCGCACACCTGGGACACGTGGATGCGGTCCAGCGAGAGGAAACCGCCCGCGGCCACCTCCAGGCAGACCTTGTCCTGCCGGAACGCCTCGAAGTACGCGCCGGTCGCGATGGGCTTCAGCGCCTGCTCCGCGCCGCAAACCCTCGACATCCGAACGACCCCGGCCTCCACGAACTCCCCCGCGTCGTTGCCGAGGCACGAGAGCCCGTACTTCTCGAAGCGCTTGCCGGGGCTCGTCGGCCGCAAGCTCGACGACGCCTTCCACAACACCAAGGCCGCCACGCAAGCGGTCACCCACCGCCCCCGCCACACGACGTCCTTGGCCCGCACCGCCCCCCTCGCAACGACCGATAGAACCGCGCCCAAACCCCCCCCCGCGCCGCCACCGCTCGAGGCCCTTCCTTCCTGCGACGAGCCGGACGCCGCCGCCGACGTCGCCGCCGCGATCTCTGCCGCGAAGGACGCGGTGGAGCAGGAGCGGCCTATCTTAGACCCCGCCTCGTCCATGTCCGCCCGCAGGCGGGCACCTCCGATCACCGAGGCGTACACCAGCGCGGTGAAACACATCTGCGCGGCCAACGCAGCGGCGGCAACGGTGGCGGCGGCAGCGCGGCCGCCGGCTCCGCTCGAGCCTTCCTGCGCCTCAGCTCTCGCGCCGTCGTAGCACATCGCCAGGGACACCAGCGCGCCGGCGACGCAGCTCGCCGTGATGCAGCGGAAGTGGCCGCGGCCGGAGAGGTGGTGCGCGGCGCCGGCGCGGCTGCCGTGCCCCACCCCGAGCGCGATAATCCCGACACCCACCGCCCCTTCCCACGCCACCCCTCCCCCGCCGCCGCCATCCGTCGAGCGGAGCAGAGCCACCCCGAAAGCGAACGCCGCCACCGCCGCCGTGTCCTTGGCAAGGGTCCTGCCGCGGGTGAGGAGCGCGTAGTAGAGGTAGTCCATCACGTAGAGCCCGAGCACGAGCGCGCAGCAGAGCCACGCGTTGTACACGGCCGCGGCGATCGCGGGGGGCCACCTCTCGTCGACCACCTCGAGCGCAAGAGTCCTCGTCGCCCGGAACCAGGCCAACCCGAGGGCCCAGACAAGCGCCGACAGTGCGTAGCACGCCCTCGTCGGCAGCCCCCCCCCGCCGCCGCCGCCGCCGCTGGAGGCTAACTGCTCCGGCCCTACCACGGCGCCGGAGGGGGAGCCTCTGTAGGCCGCGGAGGCCGCTTCCAAGGACGCGCCGACGCTGCTGCTGCCGCCGTCGTACGCGGCCGCGATCCCGCACGAGGGAAGGATGGCCAGCTGGCGTTGCTGCTGCTGCTGTTGCTGTTGTTGCTGCTGCTGTACCTGCTGCTTTTTCAGGGTAAGGAACCAAGGAATAAGTCTCACAGTCTTCGACTGAGAGGTTTCCGGACAAGCTGCTAAGCTCGTCCCCGTTCCCGTTCCGGTCCCGGTTCCCGTCTCTGCCTCTGCCACAGCAGCAGCAGCAGCTGCTGCTGCTCCTGCTGCTGCGGCGGCGGCGGGAAAGCGACCCCCCCCCCTGCTACCACTCTGCCCGTCGCCGGCTCCGGCGACCTTGTAGTACACCCTCGCGAAGGCCAGGACGACACACGGGATGAAGAAGAGGACCCAAGGCGCGAAGAAGTTGCCGTAGGGGTACTCTCGCTGCTCGCGGTCCTTGCCCCACTTCCAGAAGAGAGACTTGTGGTGGTCGTACGCCGCCCGCTTCCACGAAGAGTCCTCGTCAGCGAAGTGGATGATGTGCGGCTCCATGCCCTGCGAAGCGGTGCGAAGCGAAGCGGTGCGGTCAGGTTCGTTCGACGCAGAGACACGGAGGATCAGCGCAGGAAGATTGGGAAAAAACAAGAAGGATTTAACAGTCAACAAAACAAACGACAAAGAAAGGGGGGAGGGGGGGGAGGGGAGCAAGACTGACTTGACTGCTGTCTCGCCTTTTGCCGAAATTTAACTAAAACCATAAAACATGTGTTGGTACATATAAAACTGCTGTCAGTAACTACTTCTTAGAATAATAAGGGCATCGTATGACAGTGATTGCTTCGGGTGCGATGCGAAGGTGCCTCAACGACTTGCTTTCCGTACAAAACCCGCGTTTTTCTTACAGTACACGTACAGCAAAAACCGTACTGCTGATGTAGGTGCTATATACCATGGTTTCAATTCAAGCAGGTATATACATGTGCGAGTATTATCATAGTTCCGGAAAAGTCGTCGGAGAAAACGAACGAACACCACCAGGGGGTACGGAAAAAAAAAAACACACACACACACACACACGCTGGACGGTTAGACTATGATACTGCAATACTCCAACTTGATACATAGCGTACGGGTAAAAGTCCCAGAAAACTTTTACACTTCTGCTGCAAACTACAAACCTTTTATTGGAGAGAGGGGGGGAGGGGGTAGCATTAAGGCGGCAGGTAAATGGTTACAGGACTTACAAATAGGTGATCGTACTGGGGGGGGGGGACCCCGAGCAGGAGGAATAAATAAATCAAGACTCAACACCTTTGCCACCTCGGACCGTTCTGGGACGCGTTCCTGGCACTATATACGAAACAAGAAATTTCCTGGAAATTTCCCACGCAGCTCTAAAGCTCTCGTAAATGACGCGGAACTCGGAAACCGTCAGTAGTCAGAACTCAATACTGCTGCAGCCCAGTCCTCACAACTTGGTTCAGCTTCAACACAATGGCTGGTAGTCCGCACTAATTCTGAATTTTCCAAGAAAATTCCCAAGCTGAGCCGAGGTCTTTACACAGCCGCCTCGAAAAGGTCGAGGGGAGAGGGCGGGGATATTGTGTGTGTTTTCCCCGCTATATAGGGTGCGAATTCCTAGGGGGGGTGTCCTTTATCGACAGCATGCACTTTTCAGTCTCCTTCATGCTTTCATTCAAGTCATACTGTCGATGAGTATGAATATACAGCGGTATGTGTGTGTGTGTTCTCCACAAACATGAAACAATATACCTGGTAAAACCGTTATATTTATATACCCGTGGTATTTTTCCAGCACGCCCACTATTAATACTGTTCCGTGCTGATGCTTCACCTGGAGAGGAGAGGTACCGTACATGCTCTGTGGTTTACAAACTACAACACAAGAGAGAATTCATCGTAGTGCAGTAAATCGACATCCAGGCGACGCAGCAGCAGCAGCAGTGCCATGACCATCGTGTAGTGGATACGACGAGCACAGCAAACACACCCGTCAGCAATCCCGAGTATACACGTATATATAATACAGCTTTCGTAGAAACGGCAGGGCCGCAATAAGCTGTAAACGGCAGAGACCTTAGCCCGGCCAGTTGCAAAAAAAAAAAGAAGTTGAAATACACCTGGTACGTCGTGACATTAAAAACGTTAACCCCCAACACCCACCCTTTAAACCCCAACCCCTCGGGAAAATTCTGGCAGTGAAAGTGAAAATTAGAAGCCTACCCTGGGATACTATTAATATTAGTGTGGACTACAAGAAATACGTGGTTCGTACCCAGGTCGTACCAGGTATCCATTACGTTAAACTGGGTCAAGCCGGAAAGACCAACGGCTGTTTGTTCCAGCGCTTGTACATTATATGCGTAGACAAGCGCACAAAATGCTTGCGAAGATGAGTTTCGACGAAATTCTCGATCTCACCTTTTTGATCTCACAGCTGTTTTTTATTTATTTTTATTTTATAAAAGAAAACGATTTGCGCGGGAGCGCGCCTATTTGCGATCCGCAAGTTTCAAAAACATAATTTGTGACCCGCAGGTTGCAGCTCGTATATTTGTATATACGAATCTGAAGTTGTTCTTGAGGAATGCTGTAGGAGCAGGGTGACAGGGGTACAGGAAGTGTCTAGGGTTATATGGTCACGGTTGAGGGTTTTTAGGACTTCTCCCTAGGATCTGTCAGCTGAAGCGTTACGAACGTTTTTTTTTTTTTGCAATCTGCCGGGTACAAAAAAGGCGCTCCTATTATACGTATTATATAGATATAAAATGGACTGTTTGTTCCTGCTGTAGAGAACTTCGCAAACCGTACCCCAGGAAAAATTGAACTGAAAAAAACGAAGAAACTATACCAACTTCTACCGCTATTATGTATACAACTCTAAACCACAAAATTAGTACCGGTGTTACTGCTATCACACCACCACCACCACCACCACCACCACCACCACCATCCCCACGTTTCTCTCACCTGCTCGCAAAGCGCGCAGCGCTTCTGCGCCCGCCCCCAGTCCCCCCGCTCGTGGTAGTCGGTCAGAGGAGCCGCAAAAGTCGGCGGCAGGCGCTGGCACACGCCCGCAGGAGTCCGCTCTCGCCCGACCGCGCACCGCGGCATATGCGGCACGTTCAGCAACACCACCGGCATCAGCGCACCCTCCAAACCGCTCCCGCCGCGGCCACCGCCGCCGCCACCACCACCACCACCACCGCCACCACCAACAACAACGTCGATGCCGCTACGGCTACCACCGCCGGCAACGCCGCTACCCGAGGAAGAACCAGCTTCGTCCTCAAACGAGTGCCTCTTGTCGATCAGCTCACCGGAACCACCACCACCACCACCACCACTACCACTAACATCACCACCACCATCACGAACACCACCACGAACACCACCGCGTCCCGATCTCTTACCCCGCCCGCCCCCCACCCCCGCCCCCGCTCCCGCCCCGGACCACCGACCGGAGGCGCTCTCCACCAGGTCTTCGAACGGCGTGCACCGGTCCCCGGCAGCGCCGAGGAAAGAGGACAGGAAAACCTGCGCCTCTAGCGCCGCCGCCGCCGCCGGCAACGGCAGGCCCTCCGCGGGGCCGGAGCCGGGGGGCGGCGGGGAGGACGTCAGCCGCGACCGCGATGGCCGCGAAAAACGCGATGAAGGCGAGGACGACGACGACGGGGGCAAGGTCCTCCGCGCCAGCTCGCCCAACATGGCCGCGTGCACCTCGGCGGACGGCTCTAGCACCATCACCGAAGTGGAGGGCTGCCACGACGGCCGGAACGCCGGCGGCGCCTCCAGGACCGCCCCGGCCTCGTCCTCATCGTCGTCCGTCGAGAGCAGGGCGGCAGCAACGGCGGCGGCGGCGTCGGCGCCCGCGGCCGAAGCCTGGAAAGACGGAGAGGTCGCAGGGGGCACCGCGCCGGCTGCGCAGAAGCCCTCGCACGCGAACAGGGCGTCGGGGTTCTTCTGGACCCGAGAACGAGGGTCGAGGTACACGACGCGGCTGTACGAGGTCAGGCTCCACAGGAACACCTTGGTCATAAGGTCTTCCGACACGGTCTCCCCTCCTACGCCTAAAAAGAGAGTTTTTTTTTTTCGTTTTTTCCGGCCAGAAATACAAAGGAACACATACCAGTAAGGAGGCGGGGTCGGGGGAGGGAAGGGGGGGGGGTTAGGGGTGTACTCATGTCATGCATGGCCGTAGTCGTATGACCATAGACCCTCGTAGGAGCGTATGAGGGGGTTGGGGGGCGTTGTTGAGCGATAGAGTTTCCTGTTTGTTTTTAAAACAACTACTCGTAACATGGTGTCCCTTCCCCGTTTGCCCGTCTGTACGTATGTATATATACGATATGTAAGGCAACGGCTGTATGGCAACGACGGCATACTACCGGTACCCTGGTACTGGAATACAGCAGAGTAACGCAAGACAGCAGTTCATCACGAGAAGGTAAAAAGCAAAAAGGCTTCTATTATTCGGAACTGCTCTTTATTGAGTACCAGAGGTACCAGGTATCTATCATGAGTATTAAGGTCGTCGGTTCAGATCAAGCGAAGAAAATAGAAGAGTGAAACATCCGAGAAGCGTCGATGTGGCGGGGATTTTCTTATTCCTCTGGGCTCTATTCCACCCGCTGCATTTCTTAAAGGTGAAAAAAAACTGTTCTCTCTGGTTCATTTGATATTATTATTATTATTATTCCATGCTCCTCGAGCGTTTCTTATCTGGAGTGGGCGTCGATCGATGCTGTTGCTTGTCTTTTGCTATACCTGGTACTTGGTATACTTTTTTCCTGGTATATTATTGGCTAGTTTGACCTGTGCCGAATTTCTTATTTTTCATGAGTAGTCGAGGCTCAATTTATTACCACCATATTGGTATTTCTTACTGCTGTAGTGGTACGATAGTGCAGTGGACATAAACGTGGGAGCATTTCCAAGTGACCGGGTAAAGAAAAAGATTTTTCTTGGAAGCTCTGCGTTTAAAACGGTATCATACATACCTGATGATGACCTGTTGATACTCGTACATACCTTGCACAATAATAGCGCGGCCTAATGTTCCAACTATATAGCATGCAGCACATCACAAAAAGCAAACAAACTAAGACGCACATGGAGTACTGCTGTACTCAAATGGTAGCAGCAGCAGCAGCAGCACAAGCAACAGCCAGTGGTAGCAGCAGCCACAGAGCAGCAGCAGCAGAGCAGCGGCAGCAACAGCAACAACAGCAGCAGCACAGCAAGGTCAAAAACAAGAGTCGAGTCTGGAATCCCTATCCCTGTGATATATCTTCCTCGTGCGTACACCAGTCTACTCGTACTCGTATTAATACCTACTACACTGCTGCGGTGTCTTTTTCTTCCTCTTTGATTTGGGCTCACTGCACTGCTTGTTCACTCACGCTCACGCTGAACACTCTCTCACCGGCTTGCTGCTGCGGCGCTCTTGGCACGACCTGCACCTTAAGCCCATCCCTCCGCAGAGCTTCGAGGTTCGCCTCCGTAGCCCTCTCCAGCGGCACCAGCACCACAACGTCCCCCTTCGCCCCAGCGGACCTCAAAGACTGAGCCAACACCCGCGCGCCCATCAGCCCGCCACCTTGCCCCTCCCCCGCACCTGCTCCTCCTGCTCCTTCTCCTCCTCCAAAGGTAGCGCGAGGCAAAGAAACATCGTCATCCCCGTTCCCAATATCTTGATCACCAAGAACATCGTCCGGCGCGATCGTTGTAACATAGGCTCGCGAGTCGTCAGCAGGGGAACATAGCCTAGACGATGTCGTCGTAGCTCCTGCTGCTGTTGTTCCAAATTCAGACCCTCCCACGCCAGCAGCGGCAGCAGCAGCAGCAGCAGTAGACAAGCTAAGAGTAGCTGCGAGCAGCAAGGCTATCGCGGCCGCCCGTGCGCAGGAAGTCCTAGGCCTAGCGCAGGCAGAAGCAGCAGCGCCGGCGCTCGGCCTCCGTGGCTTGCTAGCAAAACTGTTCTGGCTCGGTGCCGACGTATGCACTGCTGCTGATTGTTCTGTTGCTGGTATGCGACTCGAATGTGTCGAGTAAACAGGGCATAGGATGTTACTGACCCCAAGGGGCCGTCTCCCGTTCCCGCTAATATGAAGATGAGCGCAGAAATTGCGCTCGCTCTGTGGTGGTGCTGGCGGGCGTGACCGCTTGGCCCCTCGCCTCCCTCCTCCAGCTTCTCCTCGTGCTCGGCCTGTCAGGCCGAGCGCGCTACTGGTCACCATGCCTTGCGTATGGTCATCCCGGCTAGACGTCGTAGCTGGGATTTTTTCTTCTAGTATGACGGTGATCGCGAGGGAGGCAGGAGGTACGTTGGGGCAGACGGGGGGACACGGAGGGGCATATTATACCTGGTACAATACGCGTAGAGCAGAAAGAACAAATGTGGAAACTGGTATATAACTACCAATATGTCCGAAATTATAAGGGTCGTTTGTTTATGTATACAAATGACTAAACGATCCTTACATTTCCGGACATACTGGTGCGAAAAAAAATAGAGCAACTCGTACTCGTACTGCCGTGGTTCGGCATGATGCACGAGGAACAAGCAAATGCATACAGAAACACTGATAAAAATAAGGAATCAATTTTTTTGGTGTCTTTCTCACGCATAAAAAAAACAAAAAAAAAACATGCTGCATGTAGAGTGGGTACTCGTATCATACCAACAGGCTAATGGAGATAAAAAGGTAAAATTGGTAAATACTGCAGTCAAGTGTTTTGTGGTGGTATGTATCGTACTGCTGCGGTGAGAGCGACGCGTGATCTTTGTCGAACACTGCTGCGTGGCGAGGACCAAGCGAGGCAGAGAAGTCGATTCGGGAAAGTTGCAGGCCGTTGAGGCCAGAACGCGCGAGCGCGAGACTTCGGAAACTCGGAACCCGGGCATACCTTCGAGCGTAGAGGCATACTCGCTCGTACCAGAGCCGGCGATGAAAGACACAACAAGCGGTAGGTTTGCTCCGATGACCGAAAAGAGACCCATGCTCGCTCGGACGCACGGAGTGTCGCGAGGCAACCGCGACAAGCGAGGCGCATAACGCGACCCGGGAACTGCGAGGCACAACAACAGGCCAGCAGGTGCTTCAGGCCCCGGGGTCCTTGGACGGTGCGCCCGCCAATCGGATCAAAATACAACTGAAAACTAAAGGTCATCCATGGGAGGAGAAGGCAAGGTGCGGCCGCGAAACGCTAAAAAATAGCAACAACAAAAAATACGTGGCACTGAATAAAAAGAGCAAAAACAGAGCCTCTCAGCTATACACCACACTTCCGCACACACGCTCGCTCGCTCGCTCACCTGAGCGAATAGCTTGGTCTGCCCCCCCTTCACGAAGCGCGTTCCCCCTGATATCCCTTCTCTCTGCTTCTCCCTATATAACGTTGCTAGAGAGCCCTCCTGCCTGCTGCGCCAGCACGATGATACGATGGACAAAAATAATAAACTGCTTTGGTTTGGTTCGCTGCACAATTCAACGGGAACGCTTCTTTGCTTCGGCGATGCAGGATGTTGGTGACGACTTCGGGCTCTGGTGGTCTTCGTATGGTCTCGGTAGTACGTACAAAACCAAACGTCTCCGATTTTTTACTTTCTGTTATTTTGATTGGTGAGATTTGGTAGCCGCAGGTAGGTGATTGGTGTAATCTATTTGATTTGATGATCAGTGATTGGTGATTGGTGCATTTCATCAGTCATTTGGTGATTTGGTGATGTCACGGGTGAAAGCGAAAGTCCGTTGGCTCGACGTTCGCCCAAGGAATGATCCTCGAAGAATTTTTGAAAAACAAAAATGGCAAAAATGGTAAAAAAAACGTTATTTTTTCCAAAGATCCTTATTATTCGGAAAAAAATCGGAAGCATCCGAGAAAAAGTAACGGCGAAAAGCGAAAAAAGTAAAAAAGCGAGTACGTGTATACGACGAACCGGCGTAAAAGGAGCGAAGTGGGCGCGTAATAATAAGGGCTATCATAGCGTGGCGCGCATACATTATATACCGTGAAAGGGAACGATTCACGCGCCATTCGATAAACCGAAAACATGGGCACGCGGACTAATTACTGCTGTAGGTTTATATCGTATCCCAGCCACACCCATCAGGGCTGCACAATCAACAAAACATCACGACAACACAACACGTCATGACGCATACAACACACACCACATCATCATCAACACGTACTATTAAATTAAATGTAATACGTACACTACGTACTCGTACAGGCATCATCCTCATCATCAATCGTCAATAGCCTGAAGAAGAATTTGGAGTTTAGAGTGCACGACGACGAAGTAGTGTACGACGAGACGATAGATGAGAGTGTGCGTATGGTTTTGAGAGTGCCGGTTCGATCGCCTTGCACGGTCTTTTCGACGAGACGAGACGCTTCTTTTGTTGCTTTTTCGTCAACAACATCACCATCATCAAGTCATTTATCATCATGTGTCATGACAGTTCTGAACCGGTATGTTGCAGTCCGCCACAAAAGTGAGTGTGCTTGCCACCATCGATCGGTTCATGCACCCACCATGTGACCACCGCCACCATGTGTGACCTCGGCTCTACCTGGTACTTACTACTGTTGTTGTTGTCGACGAGGACAGCGTAGCAGCAGGACGAGGAGGAGGGGGGGGAGGTTTTGGGATGCCATCTTTAGCTTGCCAGGTATGATACGCGCCGAGGGGGGGTTGAGGGATGGGGATGATGCAGGACACGCAAACACTGCTTGCTGTGCGATGCACCGCCCGCGACGAAGTCGGTCTGGTTGCGCGCTTGGTGCGATTGACCTTATACTGTCACGAGCGTATTGCTATTCGCGCACCGCAAATACTATACAATTTTCGAATCCACTGCAGCAGCAGCATTGACGGTTCGGTTGCTATTGTGCGTCTGCCTGTGGATTTGTTGATTGGATGCCCTGCCTTTACAGGACATCCCGACCACCGATCGATGCCTTTTGCGTCCGAAGAGAATCGCTGATCGCATGGATCTACGTGCGGTACAGCAGTACCTGTAACTTTAGTTTTAGCACCTACCGCCCCCAACACATTGCATTAGCGCCCCCAACACATTGCCTTTAGCACCCACTGCCCCCCAACACATTGCACAGAGTGCAGGACACGTACTTTTATACTTTTGTACTACTGTATTAATACTACTACTGCACAGCAGTACGTCGTAGTACTTCGTGGTTAAACGTATACCAGGTACGAAGTAAGGCTACAGTAGTAGGTGTGCGTTCTCCCGTTCTTGTACCCATCGACATCAAGCACATGCGACAAGCAGTGTCCGTGCTGATACAGTATGTACGTACGAGCGTATGTAGTACAAAACAATACAACACCAATAACTTCGCACGTTCGGAGTACAGTACGGTGAAGCTCACATTCAGGTGCTTTTCATAGTTACTGAATGTACCAGTACGTCGTAAAATACGGTACTACGAGTACGCGTACTGACTACTTCAGCATGCATCATAATGATGTATGATTTGTCCAACCAAATACTTGAACCACATCTCTACGCTCTGTCCATGAGAAGCAACCCCCCCGCGCCAACCCAGAAAGCCATAAACGGTCGTATATACATATGATACACAAACTCACTTATTGCTGTAAGTAGTAGTTCGTCGTACGTACAGTAGTACGAGTAGTTCCTATCTATGCGTTTGTCCAGCGGTTTGTCCTGCTGACGCGCGGGCTTTGTGATGATGCGACGAGTGACGAACGAACTGAAGAACTGAGCCGCTTTTTGCTACGTACATAAGTACGTGCACCTACGTATTACACTCCGTTCCTGCAACATTGTTTCCACTTTTTCCCCCGTTTTGTTTTTGCTTTCCTCGTTCACCCGCCCCCCCCCCCCCCCGTCCATTCCGGGGAAGAGTCCGCGTCGTACCGACGATGGCGCAAGGAGGAGCGGCTTTTCGCAAGCGGCCGCCGGGAAGACCAAGAACAAGAACATGAACAAGAACAAGAAGGGCTGCGGCAGCAGCAACAACATTGCTGCTGCCTACCAGAACAAAGATGGCGGTGGTGGTGGCAGTGGTGGTGGTGGTGGTGGTGGTGGTGGTGGTGGTGGTGGTGGTGGTGGTGGTGGTGGCGATTCACACGGCCGTCTCCCTCCGAACCACCACCACCGTCGCGCTCCGCACACGTGGGTGGCTCTGCGCCATCGCTTGAACGAGAGCCTTGTCGCGAGCGCCGACAACGGGCTGGCGGGGTTGCGTGGCCTTCCTAACATGGACGCGCTCGTGGTGTCGATGAGGGCGAAGGTATGGAACCCGCAAAATAAAACGTGCCAGGTACCCGAGGTACCCGGTGTTTGTCCGGCCAAGTACCTTAATGAGCTCTCCTCTCACTTCTGTTTTGTCGAAACTACTACATATAGTAGCCCGGTTTGTGTAGGTCTTCGTGATGATGTCTGTCTTGGTTCGTCCGCTGTCAACCGTCAATAACGAGTCACGAGTCTCAAAATGCCCCTCACCCCCCCCCCCCCCCCCCCCCCGTACGACCAAGGGTACCCGAACTAAACCTCTCCTCTCTCCTTTCTCTCTTTTATTCAGACTTCAGATAGACCAACTACCTGGACCAAACCTATATCCTCTCTCCTCTCTCTCCTCTCCCTCCCCTCCCTATCTTATTCAGACTTCAGATAGACCAAGTACCTGAACCCAAGCTATTATCCGCTGTCCCCCCTCTCTCTCTCTCTCTCTCTTAATATCTTAATATCTTAATATCTTGATATCCACCGCTGTTAACAGTAAAAATCGTCCGATAACCACCAACCGTTTCCCCATCATTATTTACGATAAAACATATCAGAGAATATGCGGTAAACTGAACAAACCACCTGGAAGAATATATACCAGAGAGCATGCGATAAACAAAACACACACCCTGATAGACCTACGTACGTACGTACGTACGGAAATATGATACTCTGCTGAAATACACACTCCTCTATCAGGGAATGCTACTATTAATAGTAATAGTGGGTATATCCGATGCCACTCTGCCCGGAAACATAATGGCCGTTTGGATACCCATACTATTAATAGTGTCCAAACAATCCTTACATTTTCCCGCCAAAGCAAAAAACAAAAACAGAAAAAAACGGCTAAAAAATATCTTGCAAACAACCACCCTTCCGTAGTATTGATAGTAGGTACTCGCATCTGGTATGTGTCATATCGGCGGGTAATGTTTTGTGTTCCCTGTGTACCCGGGGTTGGGTAATCGGTTAACTTATGTATGTAGATGGTGGCGGGGGGGCGGGGGGGCGGGGGGGGTTATACTCGTGTCGTGCATGGCCTTAGTCGTATGACCATAGACCCTCGCATCCCTACGAGCAATGCCGAAACGGAGCACGTTGGGTTTTCACCAACCAGGCAGGCATTGCTTCCACGAAGCGCGAAGCGCCGTGAGGTGTTTTATGGGGGGGGGGGGGGGGTATCAAGTTCCCCAAGGCTTACCCTTGGTCGGAAAACCGGTTACGTAACCTTTGTTTGTTTTCTATCCCGGGTAGCTCAGTACGGAACACACATATATGTATGGTTTCAGTACGGGTGACGTAGCAGCTTCGTCGTTTTTTCTTGTGTGTATGTACGTAGCGTGCACCAACAAACAGATACCATACAAGTCATACATAGGTACTGCTGTCTGACTTATCTGAAAATTTCCTGGTGCGCACATATGTATCAGAGTGCTTGTGATTTCGTATTACAATTATACAGCCCATTGGGCGGGAATACATTTATTTACCGTTTGCTTACTATTCATATTAAATGGGGGATATACTCTCGCCCAGAGCGGTGTTCCCAAGCATATATTATGTGGCGAAAATGTTGTCCGACACTACGCATTATTCATGTCTGGTACCACCGTACGTCGTTGGTAGGAGGGGGGGGAACAGACGTCAACAAATCGAACGGGTCTCTCTCTCTTTCTCTCGTGTAGGCACGGACGTGACACAAACAATTAATTCCAGCCCTGTAACAGTATGGGCTTGCGAGGCGATAATGATGCTCTACTGTCCCACCCACTCAATGTTATAAAACACCTCACGATAAAACGCTTTCTTTGGTTCGTTGTTGTGTTTGGTGTGCGGCGGGGTGGGGGGGGTGGAGAGAGGAGGGTGGCCAGGCCCAACAAAACGGAACCATGTTGCCTGTACGATTGAATCCATGTATGTATGGTATTACGCGGGAACATACCGTACGAATACTGTAGTAGTAACCACAATAAAATAATAATGAAAGGAAAAACAAGTAATGTACTACTGTTACGAGGGGGCATAGTAATAGTAAATAGTAAATAGTACCTACTACGCAGTACATAAAACCCTAACCCTATGTATTTGCCTATTTTTACTAACAATATTTTGTCCTATTTACTATGGTCCACCGTAATATACTTACTACCGTACCCGTAAAAAAGGGATGGATGTATGAAATAGAGCGAATTCTTACTATTCCTTCTGCAATCTGACAACAATGTGCAGCTCTTGCTTCAATCATACCATTCACATGTATGTACCTATCAACAATCAATCATCATACCCGAATACTTGACAAACTTGAAAACTTACACCAATAATGCAGTCCCCTGTAGAGAGTGCATCAATTAGAGGGATAATATAATTGATTTTGAAAACGGGGGAGGATATAATATATACTTCCTATGGTGTATACGTAGACATAATAAGGGAGGTATATTACGGTTTTTGGGCCCATTGTGAGTTCTGATAACATTAGCCCCCCCCCGCGATAGTACGTCGATCGGCGGCTGGTTATCTGATTATTATGTTTTGTTGTTCATGCTTGTCTCTTAAAAAAAAAGTAAACATTTGAAGCTATCCTATTGCAAACGTACGGCAGTACGAGGTACAAGTCGTACTATATACCTGGTATATACTTGACAGGAGAGTTTTCCAGGCACCTGCAAGTACTGCAGTACGTACGAGTATAGAGCAGTAGTGCCGCGTAAAACAATTAGACAGAGTTGCGTCGCAACGAAGAAAGGTACAGTAGCAGTGGCAGTAGCTTTGTTGAAGATGAATAGGTTAGAGCACGAATACTATCAACGTACTGTACGTAGCCACATTACTTGCCGGTCGGTACAGCAGTTAGGAGTTACGCAGTACGTACCGGGTACGAGCGAAAAAAGCGGGCCTCTTTCCTCCTCCCGGTGCACTGCTTGCTGTATTACGCGGAGGGGGGGGGGGGGCATAGTTATCACAACCCATTTTTTTTTTGTCATCCCATTTATATTGTCTTCGCCCTTCCTTGCTCTCTCCTTCCTGGTCGTAACTCAGATCCGGGGTCACAAAGTAGGCTCTTCTCCCTCCTCCCCCACTACGGTTCTTGCCTTGCATTTTTATCGCGAGAATATTTCACTTTCTTCCCTCGTCGACTCTCGTCGAACTGTGCATACCCACGCTATAATGTGCGCTCTCGACAGTTGGTGTCATTTAAGAATACAAATCTCCATGCGGTGACTCGAACCCTCGACCTCCAACCTAACAGGCTTTGTGGTTACCTGTTAGACCACCGGGGCGATTATGGACCCGAAAACCATGTAGTATGTAAATACAGCACAATTCGATGCGAGTTGACGAGGGAAGAAGGGCTGAAGTCTTCTCGCGATAAAAATGCAAGGCACGAACCCTAGGGGGGGGGGGGGGGTAGAGGAGCCTACTTGTCTACTTTGTGACCCCAGATCTGAGTTGCGATTATTAATAGGAAGGAGAGAGAAAGGAAGGGCGAAGATAATGAATGGGATGGGAAACAAAAAATGAAAAAAAGTACGCGGCAGATGTTATGAATCTCTTATCTTTGGCCAGACTGGAATTCTTATGTATAAGACTGCGTGCGTTCCACACTAGTTTCAGTACAAAGAGGTCGCATTCTTGTTTCCCCCCCAAAAAAAATCTCAGTCTTAATTTTTTAATTATCAGAGCCGCGTACTGCTTGTAGTATGTACCACCTGGTATTGTTTATTACACGTTGTTTTGCTTCGAAGAACAATAATAATAGATAGATATCCTCGTTGCTTTTCCACCGACATCACATACATACATAGGTATTCTGATTTTTGTTTTATCTCCGGTGAAAGCGTCGGGTCACCTCATCATCATGTACATATATTATATGTATATATATTTTATGTATATGAACACATGCCATTGCACGCAAACATGAGTCACCGGGAAACGCCCTACACACACATGATAACCTCTCCATTGCCGACCGACTCTCTCAATCGAAACCGGGATCATGATCTAAACTACCGATCGATATTAATGTTGGGCGTATTATATAATACGTATATTTCTTATTCGAGAAAGCGTGTACTGCTGTGTTCCACATAAATTCCACACTACTATTAATAATTCTATTCATAACTATAACCGCTCCCGAATTTCTTATGTTCCCAGAAATCTCAGACTTTTTTTGGACTTTCCTTGTGGGTGCTCTCTCTTATGAGAGAGAGCCTGTTTGTCGTATTATATATATACCAGGTAGCAGCGTAATGAAAAATCTGCGTACGTACAGCGAGCGCGTTGCTCTTAATGAATGATTTCACTACCATACAATACGTACACTGCTTGTTGTACATTTATTAAGCATGCATCTGACTCTTATTACATCGAAGTAAGCCACACCTCTGGAAGGTTCATGATCTACTACAATAGTTACTATTAATATCAATAGTAGTTCTTCTACTATATACGGGGGGCCATAGCGGAATAAGACGCAAGTCGACGAGGGAAGAAAGTGCTGAAAACTTCTCGCGATGAAAAATGCAAGGCAAGAACCGCAGTGGGGGAGGAGGGAGAAGAGAGAAGAGCCTACTTTGTGACCCCGGATCTGAGTGGAGTTACGACCAGGAAGGAGAGAGAAGGGAAGGGCGAAAATAATAAATGGGATGGACAAAAAAAAAAAGAAAAAGTAGTAAATACGTAACACCTTCGGTACAACACACAAAAACCTATATATTTACCTATTTTTACAAAAAAAAAATATTTGGTCCTATTTACTAGTGTTTACTATGGTCCTCCGTAATAGTGTTAATAATTAATTATTATTATGCTTGCCATCCGACAATGTGTAGTGTTGTTCCAAAAACGACTCAGGGAACAAAAGTGAAGAACTCTCCAGATCAAAAGCGTAGCAGTATCGTGCGACAAATCAAAACCGATGTGACGCAAATGGAAGGCTACCACATCCAACATCCTTCTATCGCATCCACCAAAAAATGAAGCTGTCGTCCATATGCAAGTCCGCCTCAGAGGCGGTTCTTAGCAGGATGCAGCTCACCCTCCATGCGACTCGCCCAATACCCCACGGCGTTTCGCGCTTGGTGCAAGCAATGTCTGCCTGGTTGGTGAAAACCCAACGCGCTCCGTCCCGGCATTGTAGGGATGCGAGGGTCTATGGTCATATGACTACGGCCGTGCACAACATGAGTACACCCCCCCCCCCCCCCCCCATGCACTCCCGAACAAGCATTTACCAAAAACCCGCTGTCCATAAATTAATGCTTCCTCGCCTCGCCTAATGTGAGAGGTTGTTGTGCAGGATCTGCATACGGTACAGTGGTAGTGGGTACCCCAATTTAAGAGCGTCCCCGTGACAAAAGCCAAAACAGAGGCGCGGTCTTAACTACACAACGCTCTTACCTCCTATAGTGGGAAATATAGAGAGTTTAGTATAGGTGGGACATATATATATATATACCGGTTTGACTGGTCTTAACTCCTTGAGAACTGGTCCCACGTATTTGGGGACAAACTACTTGAAATTAGTGTGGGATAATTTTTCAGTTCTGCATGGATGGGTTAAAGCCCGAATGCTTTTGTCTTGGGTGCTCTTAAATCGGAGTACCCACTGCAGTACAGATCAAACCCAGGAAACATGCTCTAGATCATGCGGATTAATACGCCCCCCCCCCATATAAATATGTGATATATTTATAGGTTGGGTTGACGTCGGTTGGCAACGACGCTGTAAAACACGCCTATATCACTGCGTAAGTTTGACAACCAGGGTACCGTTTTTTTGTTTTTTGTTTGGCGGCCACCAAAGTTGGCGGTCGAGTTAGATCATCTGTGCGGGGTGGAGAGCCTTTGCTCCGCACAACAAGGGGAATGATCGTATCACGTAGTGTGTATATGGTAAGGCACCCGCGAGGCAGTTACATAGTGCTCCCCATTGCTGTCTCAGGAAGTAGCCACACCAGAAATTAAATTAACTCATTGAAGCTGTCAGCCCTATGCAAGTCCGCCTCACAAGCGGTTCTTAGTAGGATGCAGCTCACCCTTCATGTGCGACTCGCCCAACACCTCATGGCTTCGCGCTTGGTGCTACGAGCAATGTCTTCCTGGTCGGTGAAAACCCGACATGCTCCGTCCCGGCATTGTAGGGATGCGAGGGTCTATGACCATACGACTACGGCCATGCATGAACACGAAGTACCGCCCTCCCCCGGTCTATGGTCATACTACTGCGGCCATGCATGAATATCGAGTACACCCCCCCCTCTCGGTCCCGGCATTGTAGGGATGCGAGGGTCTATGGTCATACGACTACGGCCATGCATGAAAACGAAGTACACCCCCCCCCGCCGGCAACATGATGCGCTAGCTCATATTATACAAGATCGGGGAGAATAATATTAATAGTGCTTTTTTCTTATTTCGGAGTGAATGTTTCTGAGTGATCAAAGTTGAAGGTCATTCATGCTACGTACACATTGTCGGATGGCAGCTATGATAATAATAGTTGAAACATAAAATTAAATCTGCCTTTGGAAATAAATATCTAGAATCATGAAAAATGTGAATCGTTGATCTGCCCCGAGGTGTGAAGATAAGGTGCACCTTTACGTAGGTGTGAGGTGTGAGGGGTGCCGATCTTTCCACGAAGAAGGGGAACATAAATTTGTGATTGAAAGGCACAACCACAAGTACATGTCACCCTTTCAGCTGCTTTGATTGGTTGATTGGCGAAACGTCGGTGAGGAATCTCGGTATACAGCCAGTCTACCAGCACCGTTCCGTGCGGTATCCACTTGGTATTCCCACAAGCGCGATCAACTAGACAAAGCCCGTTGCCGCAAGTGAGCTACGTAGTGCACGTGCTCAGCCAAAGAATATGAACCTTAACGCCAAATTCTCTCTATAACAACAAACNATGGATATCGAGTACACCCCCCCCTCTCGGTCCCGGCATTGTAGGGATGCGAGGGTCTATGGTCATACGACTACGGCCATGCATGAAAATGAAGTACACCCCCCCCCGCCGGCAACATGATGCGCTGAACTCATACAAGATCGGGGAGAATAATAATAGTGTTTCTTTCTTCTTTCGGAGGGAATGTTTCTGAGTGATCAAAGTTGAAGGTCATTCATGCTATACACATTGTCGGATGGCAGCTATGATACGTAATAATAATTACAACATCAAATTAGATCTGCCTTTCTTTGGAAATAAATATCTAGATCATGAAAAATGTGTGAATTGTTGATCTGCCCGAGGTGTGAAGATAAGTTGCATCTTTACGTAGCTGTGAGGTGTGAGGGGTGCATGCCGATCTTTCCACGAAGAAGGGGAACATAAATTTGTGAATGGAAGGCACAACCACAAGCACATGTCACCCTTTCAGCTGCTTTGGTTGATTGGCGAAACGTCGGTGAGGAATCTCGGTATTATAGCCATCCATTTGGGAGACGGCATTATTAATTTTATTGGTATTAAGTTTGTCAAGTATTCAGGGATGATTGGTGATTGTGATAGGTATAGTTTAGTGGTATGATTGAAATAAGAGCTGCAACATTGATTGTCAGTTGGCAAATGGAATAATAATAAATATAAGTTGGCACAGAAAAAAACGGGAGGGAGTTCAGTGAAAAAAAGGCGTTACTTAACCACTTGGGGAGCCGTGTGTGCGTGTGTTTTTTTCCCTACCAAATGCAAAAGCGACAAAACACGTAACATTTAGAATAGAAAACAAGAGTAACTTGAGATGGAGGAGGGAGTAAGGACAACAAATGGAGTACGTATATAGACGAAGCTCAAGCCGGAAGAAGTACGAGGTACATACACAGAATGGGGTAGAATTTGTGCAGAGAGAGTTTTTTTTGTCTCTAGTGGTTTTTTTTCTCTCGAAGTGAGTGTTTTGAGTGATCAATGTTGAAGCTCTTTCATGCTACGTACGTACGTACACATTGTTGGGTGGCAAGTATAATTATACTATTTATAATATTGATAATGTATGGAGGCGTGTTGCGTATGCGGTATATAGGGGGTGGTATATACCACGTATGTCTGAGGCTCTTCGCTTGTTGCGGAGCTTTATCTAAACGTCATCAACAACCGACTTTTTGAGGAATAAAATCTAAGTTCAGTAGTTAATCTTAATCTTGGATACACGATCAAAATCCCACATGGACACTATTGCAATAATTAAACGGCACGTATTGTAGGACTTCGTGGATCATACACACATAGATGTCGTCCTACCGACGACGCCACGTGTTATAGGACTGGGTGGGACACAGAGTATCCCCTTGAAGGTTTGTCTATTACGCATCCTTCGTGATACTCACTTTCCGTAGAATCAAGCGTAGAAGAGAAGCAGCTTTCATTAATCCCCAAGCCAGATGACATCTGCCCCGGGACGGTCTTCAAGTATGGCCCTCCGATCTTCAAGTATGGCCCTCCGATCTTATAAATGCCCCGAATACGAATGCCATCCAAGTTATACGAAAACGGACCAACTACCTATATGAGGTAATTACCGGCCTTCCAAGCCCATACCATTGCATATATGGGTTTTCTTTTTTTCATGTGGTTTCCCTGACGTAATGTTAATGGTTTTCTTCTTCTTTAGGGGAGGGAATGTTTCTGAGTGATCACTGTTGAAGCTTCGTCATGCTGAACAACGTCGAAAATGCTGACTATTAGTATGCTCCTCAAACCCAATATTATTTGGAATACCACCAGTGTTTTACTACGTATATATAATTCGTGAAATACCATCATCATCAGAAGTTTTTACAATACAATTCGTGATATACATGTATACTCGTACATATATATTATTATTATCATATTTGCCATCCGACATTGTGCAGCATGAGCTTCACAACGTTGATCGCACATAGCATTCCCGAAAGCAGGAAGCCACGGAAACAAAGGAAACCTATGTGCAAAGGCTAACTTCCTTCTATGTCTACTTCCCGCTAAGCTTACTCGTATCTATTGTAGGCTATATGGGGTTGTGCACCCGGAGCACTTTTCACTTTTTTCTCGACATGATCAGTTGTTTTGGGTAAAGTATATAGAGGCGCTACAGTACAGGACCCCTAACAAGAAACAGGGCAAAAGCTGGTCCAGACGTGGGTTTCTTATTTTGAGAGAGGGTGCTTTCTACTACTATGAGTTCAAGATATTGACTCTCGAGTTTCTTATTTTCCTCTACATTATCAGCCTGTTTTTTTTTTCTTATCAGCCTGTTTCTTATTAGGTGTCCTTTCCTGTATACTTATGTATTCCTACCGTAGCATTCATTCGTCTATCGCCCAACCTACTGACTTTTGTATGCATGTAACAGCCTGTCTGTGTTACTTCGTGCGGGCGATCGATGCTGCTCCTGCAATGAATGAGTGTTGGTCATTCTTTTGTTTGCGTCTGTGGGACGGTAGGTAGTCCCGCAGCAGCTTTTTATCTCTTTCTTCGTGTTTGGTGTGGAGACAGACACCTTGAGGTGGGTTGAGTGGCGTTACAGTAGTACTACACCCTCGGGGGGTCAGCAACACGAGGTACATCTCAGAGTGCCCCCGAG
Organism: Saccharina japonica; assembly: GCA_008828725.1. Classification (NCBI taxonomy): domain Eukaryota; class Phaeophyceae; order Laminariales; family Laminariaceae; genus Saccharina; species Saccharina japonica. The sequence goes on from MEHQ01003800.1 coordinate 31,509, forward strand.
GAGCCAGGAGCCCTAGGATGACCTTGGAGGATTATAGTGATAATGAGGCGGTACGGTCTAGGATAGGACCTATAAGGATCCACACGTCAGTTTTTTTTGTTTTTTGTTATTGTTTTTTTCCTGTGAAAGCCCTTGCCAAATAAAGGGTTGTTATTACTATTATTATTATATTTGCCATCCGATAATGTGCAGCACGAGCTTCAACGTTGATCACTCATAACATTTCCGAAAGCAGAAAACCACGGAAACCAAGGAAACCTATGCGCAAAGTCTAACATCCTTCTATGTCTACCTTAGGTTCGTTATTATTATTCTTTCCCATCCGACAAATAAATGTGTTGCGTGGATCAGCTTCAACATTGCATGGCCACTCATAAGCACTCACTCCGAAAGAACAAAGCCACCCCCGGGAGGGGAACCACCCAAAAAGAGCCCTATCATCTGTGTATGCACAAAAGTCTATAAAAAACCTTCCCGATTATTAACATTTTTGCTGTCGCTCCCTCGTACGGAACAAATTACACTCGCTTTTATTATTATAATTGCTACTATCCTTGCCATCCTACAATCAGTGTGTAGCATGATTGAGCTTCAACATTGATCACTCATAAGCACTCACTCCGAAATAATAAAAAAAAAAACACAGGAGGCTGCAGGAGGAACAAAAAAAGAGCTCTCTGCACCAAATCTACTCCCTTTTTTCTTTTTTTTTCCAGGCGCAACATTCCCGTCCGTCGACCCTAAGAGGGGGCGCAAACGCGACGGCGGTCAACGTCGACCCTCTGCCGGGCGAGACGGTTCCGCCAGCCCAGCGTCTGTACCAGGGCGCTGGTTCCGTCGCGAAGCTCTCGTCGTCAGGATTACGTGGCAAGAGGTATGTACCTACGTATAGAAAGTACTGCACTGGGTGGAAATGTAGGGCCCGTTTGGTCTAGATATTTGCACATTTATGTCCGCCCAGCTTCATATTTATACCCCAGCGGTCTTTACATTTCCGCTCATATTAGTATATTGCCGACGACGCCAAATGTGAAGGTGTTACCTGTTGAGCTATAGGGGTAAAATATCGATCGATTACCCAGCCCAGGGTAATCTTTATAACAATATGCTGTTTGCCTTTTTTAGCGTTTTTCCCGGTTTCATAGCCTAGCAACTTAGAGGTGTGGGAGTGAGTTTTGAGAAGCCACATCTTCGACTCATGTTCCAGGTCGTGGAACTGGGGTTTCGCCAATTTCCCATATTGCTGCATATACGGCTCATCAGGGTGGGCTAGTGTAATAGGATGGGCCTGGAAGGCCGGTAATTGCCTCAGGATAGGTAATTGGTCCGTTTTCGTATTACTTGGATGGCATTCGTATTCGGGCACCTCGGCTCTGGGTTAATAAAGGTATTTATCTTTTACGTTTGGTTCTACGAGAAAGTGAGTTGACACCAAGGACATGCTTAATAGACAGACCTGCAAGGGGATACTCTGTGTCTCCCCCAATCACCTAGCAACAGCTATAACGCTCGTGCTGTACACCGAGTATATATACAGGGCCGCCTATTAAGAAACAGGAAAGCTGCGGTCCAGGCTGGTTTTCTTTTGGTTGAAAATGGGCGCGTTCTACACTAACTTCAGTATAACGACTCCCGATTTTTTCAATCGATTTACTGCCGATTGCCTACTACCCAAAATAAGCCTTACAACACTAGCCCCCCCTGAAAAGGGGGGATGTTCAGGTCCACCATACCGGATATACATGGCACAAGTACATGGCGTTGCTGTCGTATGGTGTTGCTGGAATTATGTGAAAGTGCCGGTAAATACCTGTCTACGATACCAGGTATATATAGGGCTCGTATCGGTAGTACTTGGAAGGCGTATGTTAGATGGAAACCTCTTCTTACATCTCTAAGCAAACAACACACGTTGTTCAGGTCCACCATACCGGATATACATGGCACAAGTACATGGCGTTGCTGTCGTATGGTGTTGCTGGAATTATGTGAAAGTGCCGGTAAATACCTGTCTACGATACCAGGTATATATAGGGCTCGTATCGGTAGTACTTGGAAGGCGTATGTTAGATGGAAACCTCTTCTTACATCTCTAAGCAAACAACACACGTTGTTCAGGTCCACCATACCGGATATACATGGCACAAGTACATGGCGTTGCTGTCGTATGGTGTTGCTGGAATTATGTGAAAGTGCCGGTAAATACCTGTCTACGATACCAGGTATATAAAGGGCTCGTATCGGTAGTACTTGGAAGGCGTATGTTAGATGGAAACCTCTTCTTACATCTCTAAGCAAACAACACACGTCAGTACCTATATGCGAGTACCTGTCCAATAGGCAAACCTGGCAAGGGGTACTCTGGTGCCCTCTACCCTTAACCTTACGTCGGTTGTTAGGAGTCGGTAAAGGCACCCTTAAGGGGGACTACATTATTGTGGTATAAGTTTTGTCAAAGTATTCAGGCATGCTTGATAGGCGTATGTGAATGGTATGGTTAGAATAAGAAGAGCCGCACATTGTCAGATGGCAAATGGAATCGTAATATATACCTGGTATATATATATACGGGTCGAAGTGTCAACAACACGCGGTTCCATAATTTTATGGGGATCTATAATAGGGAGTAGGGATCATATTTTTCAGGCTCGACATGGGGGGAAGTTAACTTTTCTTAGAAGAAAATAAAGGGTTACGTATTGTTTTGGAAGGTGTGATAATTGACCTTACGGCACAAAACCCATGTCCCGCCGTCGGCGCCATTTTTTATGGCATTGAAGTACAGTAGTGGTGGTTGAGTGTAGTGCCGGCTGCCCGCTATTATAGTGTTGGTGGAATCGCTTGGCACAGATGGGATTAACCAGTGTGCGGCTGTGTGCGGAGTAGTGTGATGCGGTTGCCGCTGTATCATAGTGCTGGTATTATTGTGTTCGCTGGCGCGTACCGGCACTACAGAGCGACCACCACTACTGCTGTAAGTGCAATGAATAATAAGACAGGGTGATAACACAGAGCATCCCCGTACAGGTCTGCCTATTAAGCATCCTTGGTGGCCCATACTATTACAGTTGTAGCCTGTTGGACTACGTACTGGTGAAAGGTCAACCGATCGCCTTACTACCCAAGCTAATCCTTACCTGGGGTACCTGGTATAACGTATATCACTCTGTCAAGATGACATACAAGGCAATAATACACCATAACATGCTTATTGTTTTATTCTTCTTTGCCATCCGACAATGTGTAGCATGAGAGAGCTTCAACATTGATCACTCAGTACAAACATTCCCTCCCCGAAATAAAAAAAAAACCAGAAACAAAAAAATGAGCCTTTATATGCACAAAGTCTAACTCCCTTCGGCACCTACGAGTACAGTCAGTACTTCAGGCTTGAGCTCTATATATCTGCTCCATTCCATTTGATATTTCATTGCTCTTTCTCTCTCAATATCATCATTATTATTATGGGAGACCATAGCAAATAGGGACCTATGTATCATACGACGGTACACACCAAAAACTATATATATATATTATACATATTTTCCCTCGTATTGTTTCTAACAGTGTGTAGTCGGTCGCCCCGATGGTCTAGAGGTAACCTCGAACGCTTCTGAACGTTGATGTCTGGAGTTCGAATCTCACGTGGGTCGGACTTTTGAGTTTATTTGCAAAAATAAATAAAAAACGGAATCAACTGCTGAGAGCGCCAATTAATAGTAGCGTGGGTAGGCACAATTCGATGCGAGTCGACGAGGGAAGGAAAGGCTGAAGTCTTCTCGCGATAAAAATACAAGGCAAGAACCGTAGTGGGGGAGGAGGGAGAGGAGCCTACTTTGTGACCCCGGATCTGAGTTACGACTAGGGAGGAGAGAGAAAGGAAGGGCGAAGATAATAAATGGGATGGAAAAAAAGGAAAAAAAAAAAAGAAGTATTTATCGGTCCTACCACGGGGGACCATAGTAAATAGGCCCTACGTTACACGGGGGGGGCGTAGTAAATAGGACCTATTTTTACCAACATTGTTTGGTCCTATTTACTATGGTCCCCCGTAACAACTGAACTACCCCACGGGTAGAATTTTACCAAATATGAAAAAAAGAAGAAGTTAACGATGAGCCTGCCTCAACCGTGCCAAGACGCGGAAAATAGCTCCGAAAATTACAGGACGCAACTAACCTTTAACACCTAGCAAACAAATATTTCGTTGGCCACTTTGTTATGGTCACAAAACAGTCACCCAACTCACACAGCCCCACCCAACTAACTATTTACCAACTAAGAAAACCCGCCCTGTATATTTCTTGCCATACAGGTTATACTATAGTAAGGAGGTGCCCTGTTTACTCTGCAGTCAGTATAGTCAGTAGCCAGCGCTGGCTTAAGCATCCCATTCTATACAACCAGGTCAAGTATCACATTCTATACAACCAGGGTACGTAGCCCCTTTCAGAACCGCAAAACTTATCCCACACTAATTCCCAGTAGTTTGTCTCCAAAAAAGGGGGGCCGGTTCTTAAGGTGTTGAGTATCACATAAGGTGTTAAGTATCACATTATATGCAACCACAGATTATCCCTTCTCACTGAGATATGCACTTACGTATGTACGTACTTGTTGATTAAACGAAGTAGGTTGTTTATTGTTGCGGGTGAGCCGCTGAAAAAAATCGGTCACAGCAGTATTATAGTAGTATTATGACGGGGGACCATAGTAGTAAATAGGACCAAATTTTGTTAGTAAAAATAAGGATTTATATAGGGTTTTGTGTCTACCATAGGTTCTATTTACTATCGCATGGTCCTGTAATAATAGTAGCATTAACCCATTCAGAACTGAAAAAAATATTCCACACTAAGGGCCCGTTTTAACGAAGAAGAAAAAAAAATCAATTTCGAAAAAAAACATATTAAAATCCGCTTGTCATTGGTCAACACACGCACCAGCACCAAATATTATGCATCCTAATCTTTGGTGCTGGTGCGTGTGTTGACCAATGAAAAGCGGATTTGAATATTATTTTTTCCAAATTGAATTTATTTTATACTCGTTAATTCGGACCCTAATTCCAAGTAGTTTGTCCCCAAATATGTGCGACCAGTTCTTAACCCATTCAGGACTGAAAAAAAATGTTCCACACTAATTCGAAGTAGTTTGTACCCAAGTGTGTGGGATCAGTTCTTAAGGGGTTAGTAGTAGTAACAGTGCCGTAACGTAGTGTTAAAAAGGTACTGCTTTTGTAGTATGATAATATGCTACCGTGATCGTATATGTGATGGCGTTACCGTTTCCTTTACTTCGTATCATTATTATCATATATTTTACTTGAAAAAACATACCTGGTATTAAATTTCTGGAAAGACGTGGAAGAAACAAACAACAACAAACAGGATAACTACGTAAGTTTTCCCGTGTATATAGAGTACCCCCGCCGTGAACGGTTAACTTATCTGGCCGAACAACTCAAAGAAGAGCAAAAAAAGAAGGCTCAGCCTATATCATACCTGGTATGATACGTAGAGTACAACAGCAGCAGCAGCAGTTTTGCTCGCATTGGCAATCGCTTTTCGTTTGAGGATGCATGCAGAGTATATAGCCAAATCGCTCTCTTCGTTTACTATGGTAGGTATGATGTATGNTCTTTGGTGCTGGTGCGTGTGTTGACCAATGAAAAGCGGATTTGAATATATATATTTTTCAAATTGATTTTTTTCTTCTTCGTTAAAACGGGCCCTAAATAGGGACCAAATTTTGTTAGTAAAAATAGGGAAATATATAGGGTTTTGTGTCTACCATACATACATAGGTCATATTTACTATGGTCCCCCGCAATAATAGTAGCATTAACCCATTCAGAACTGAAAAAATATTCCACACTACGTAATACCAAGTAGTTTGTCCCCAAATATATATTAAAAAATTAAAATATGTGGGACCAGTTCTTAACCCATTCAGAACTGAAAAAAATGTCCCACACTAATTCCAAGTAGTTTGTCCCCAAATAGGTGGGATCAGTTCTTAAGGGGTTAGTAGTAGCCGTGCCGTAACGTAGTGTTAAAAATGTACTGCTTTAAAGTAGTATGATATGCTCGTACCGTGATCGTATAATATGTACACCAGGTATTATGTGGTGGCGTTACCGTTTTCTTTACTTCGTATCATTATCATTTACTTGAAAAAACATATATCATACCAGGTACCAGGTATTAAATTTCTGGAAAGACGTGAAAAAACAAACAACAACAAACAGGATAACTACGTAAGTTTTCCCGTGTATATAGAGTCCCCCCGCCGTGAACGGTTAACTTATCTGGCCGAACAACTCAAAGAAGAGCAAAAAAAGAAGGCTCAGCCTATATCATACCTGGTATGATACGTAGAGTACAACAGCAGCAGCAGTTTTGCTCGCATTGGCAATCGCTTTTCGTTTGAGGATGCATGCAGAGTATATAGCCAAATCGCTCTCTTCGTTTACTATGGTAGGTATGATGTATGTGATGCAAAAGTGCGAGGTCGAGTTCTGTTCCGTGTAAAAAAAAAACACGGACGATACTAAAGCGGTGCAGGACACCTAATAAAAACACGGACGATACTAAAGCAGTACAGGACACCTAATAAAAAGACGGGCAATAAAAAAAAGACACGCTGAGAAATAACAGGAATATTAAGAAATTCGGGAGTCGTTATACCACTGCAATTAATAATGTAAAATGCACCCACCCATTCTCGAATAAGAAATTCAGCCTCGGCCAGCTTTCCTGTTTCTTATTGGGTGTCCTGTACTAGTAGTAAAACTGTACCGTATGAACAACACGCATGATCTACGAGCTGGGCCAGCCAAGAAACTTACAAAGCTTCCTAAAGTCGTATCTCGTGAACCACTGCGAATTAGGCTACACAAATTTGACGCGCCAACCCTGACATACCAGTGCTTGTGCAAGGAAAACATGTACGAGTATATGAAAAATTATATACATTTTGCCCGGTGTCGACGTTTCCGTGCTCACTGTCTGTGCCTCGTATGCAGCGCTTCGCCCCCGACATTTCAGTTGCCCTCGCTAATTCCCCGACTCGCCGCCCAGCGGTGAACTCGAGAAATCACGAATCACGAAAAACCTGGGCCAGCGAACGATCGCTGTCCAGTTGGAAGCAACAGCCCTGTCTGTTCGTGTGTTCTACCAGTCTACCAGCACCGTTCCGTGCGGTATCCACTTGGTATTCCCACAANAATTAAATTAACTCATTGAAGCTGTCATCCATAGGCAAGCCCGCCTCACAAGCGGTTCTTAGTAGGATGCAGCTCACCCTTCATGCGACTCGCCCAACACCTCACGGCGTTTCGCGCTTGGTGCTAGCAACGTCTGCCTGGTCGGTGAAAACCCGACATGCTCTGTCCCGGCATTGTAGGGATGCGAGAGTCTATGGTCATACGACTACGGCCATGCATGAAAATGAAGTACACCCCCCATACGATTACGTCCGTGCACGACATGAGTGCACCCCATCGGGCGAATTTCCTGGGGTTTTCTCTCGACATCGGCGGAGAATGAATGCAAACAAGCGCCGATCGATACATGTTGATATGGTCAGAAGAAAGAGCAGCTACAGTAGCTTTATTCCTTTTTCCACGATGAAATACCGAAATAAATAAGGCTGGAGGCTCTCGCTTGCGTTGCCTCGCCTTGGAAACCCCTGGCTTTCCGTCGAAGACACGTACGCCTCCCAAGTACTACAAACACGATCCCAATAATCCTGTTGGTTATATAGCATAATCCACTGGCCTACTCAGTCACGTGACTCGGTAGGCCAGTGGACTACGTATTATGCGATATAACCAACACAAATCCCTGGTACGAGGTAAACTAACGACGTCTTCACATCATTCCAGCAATACCATAACATTTGGAAACGCCGGTAAATACCTGGTAACAGGTATAAAAATTGTATCGCTAGTACTTGGAAGGCGTATCTTAGATGAAAATCTATTAATAGGGGGTTTCCAGGGTTTCCAGAGCGAGGAAAAAACCGAGCTCTCTTCTGTCTTTCAGTCTTCCATAGTGGGGAAAAAAGGAATAAAGCTGCTCTTCTTCTATCTCTACGTAAGCAAACAGCACACGTGAGTACCAACGAGTACCTGTTCAATAGGCTGACCTGGCAAGGGATACTCTATGTCCCTACCCTAACCTTATCACGCTTGGAGGGGGGGGGGGGGTGATTCCATAGCCACTGTTGTCGTTGTGAGTGTGCCCCTCTATTCTGTAGATATATATGTGTAATAGTTTTGGGAGAAAATCGGGTCGAAAATTAATCCCAGCTATGATGTGTCTTATACAGTGCAGGACACCTAATAAGAAACAGGAAATCTGGTCCAGGCTGGATTTCTTGTTTGAGAGAGGGTGCTTTCTACACTTATTTCAATATAACGACTCTTAAATTTCTTATTTTCCTCCAGATCTCAGCCTGGCTTTCTTATTAGGTGTCCTGTACTGTATGTATGTGTTATTTTACGTGTGTTTGGTAGCAGAAGAAGGCTCTGCTTTCAGGACTCCTCAAGTGTCCCAGAGCAAGGCTGGAAACCTCATTATGGCGGCACCAGCCTTGAGAAAACCTTGAGCATAGAAAGGCTATTTTACTACTTACCAGTAAGATTTGGTGTAACTATCGCCTCTGACCACAATATCCTAAACCACATTCCTAAAGCGTCGTCCGAAAAGCGAGCCTGACGTTCTTATCAGTAGGTTGCTTGGTTGTTCCTTATTCGCGGATCTAGATGCACTGGACCGTGTCGCACTGCTCATGGGACCTAATACGACAACAGGAGTACATACATACAACCCCACTAAATGTTCTCTTATTTCGGGTCATGCTCGAATCTTATGTAAGATTCTCTTGTTTTGGGCCAGGCTCGAATCTTATGTGCGACTCTCTTATTTTTAGGCCAGGCTCGAAGCTTATGTAAGATTAAGATTCTCTTAGTTTGGGCCAGGCTCGAATCTTATGTAATATTCTCCTATTTTGGGCCAGGCTCGAATCTTATTGAAGATGATCTTATTTTGGGCCAGGCTCGAATCTTATGTGAGATTCTCTTTTTTTGGGCCAGGGCCGAATCTCACGTAAAAGATATTCTTAATTTGGGCCAGGCTCGAACCTCAAGTAGGGTGGAGTATGTCCTGCTAGTAAATTCAGCACATATAAATGGCTACATTATTATCTTCGTCCAAACCTCGAGCCTGAAATTATTGGCCCGTAACTAAGTGCTGCCTGTTGCGTACTGTACACTGAGTGTACATGCAATTTGATATATATATATATATATTTTTCGTGTGAAAATAAACCGTGACGACAGGATCATCAGCGGCCTGTTCGGAGAGACAGACATCTTCCGCACGGCGGCGACCCCCGTAAGAGCTTCCAGAATCATCGGTGCAACAGACCATTGGTGAGCGAGTACCAGTAGTAGTAGTAGTAGTAGTGGTAGTTGTAATGGTAGTAGTAGCAGTAGTAGTGGTGGTAGTGGTAGTGGTAGTGGTAGTGGTAGTGGTAGTGGTAGTGGTAGTGGTAGTGGTAGTGGTAGCAGTAGTGGTAGTAGTCACGGTGGCGGTAGTTGTAGTAGTAGTAGTAGTAGTAGTAGTAGTTGTAGTAGTTGTGGCGGTGGTAGTAATAGCAGAAGGGGTATTGGCCAATTCTTCAACAATCGGGATTTACATGTACTACGAGTACGCATTTATTTAGTACCTGGTGCTATGGATAGTAGCCCGAGCGGGGGAATTGAGTATGCTGCCGGAATGACGCCCACGCTACACGTTATACGTACTGTACTTCTGGCAACTTCACTTTTCGTCCATGTTGTATGTGAGGATGTTCACGGCGTGTCTTGTTTTGGCTTGGCTTGGTTTGACTTGGCTTAGTTAGCTTGTCTTGTCTTGTCTTGTCTTGTCTTGTCTTGTCTTGTCTTGTCTTGTCTTGTCTTGTCTTGTCTTGTCTTGTCTTATCTTGCCTTGCCTTGCCTTGCCTTGCTTTGCCTTGCCTTGTATTGGCGGATGAAAAGGGATAGCAGCCGGGGTACGCACGGGTGCTATAAAATAACCCTGATGCAACAAAACTATTGCCTGGAGTACCTCGGTTCGCAGTGCTTTAATTTTGTTTTGTCTGCTGGCATATTAGGGGAGGAGAGAGACATACCCACCAAAAAGGAGACTTCCAACCGCTCAATTCAGTCGGAGCTGCCATCCGTTGCAAGTCTGCCTTGCAAGCAGTTCTTTGTAGGATACAACTCACCCTTCATGCCACTCGACCAACACTTACACGGCGCTTGGCGCTTGGGGCAAGCAATGTCCATCTGATTGGTGAAAAACCCGACGTGCTCCGTCTGTCCCGTACATTGTAGGGATGCGAGGGTCCATGGTCATACAAATTTGGCCATGCATGACATGCGTACCCCGCAGCTTATCCTTTATGCGACTCGCCCAACACCGCACGTTTCGCTTCGCGCTTGAAGCAAGCAATGTCTGCCTGAACGGTGAAAACCCGACGTGCTCCGTCCCGATTTAGTAGGAATGTGAGGGCCTATGGTCATACGACTACGGCCATGCATGGCACGAGTAATCCCCCCCCCCGGTCATACGACTACGGCCATGCATGAAAATGAAGTACCCCCCCCGCCCCCCCCCGCCCCGACCAACTACCGCCGATGCCTGATAATGGCTTCCCTCCCCTCGAAAATAGTTGAATGTGACACGGGGAAGTTAAGCTTGGCTACGGAGATAATAACGACTAAACGATTGCTATGCTAGGAGATAAATGGCGACCACAAAAAAGCGAAACAAGAAGGAGACAAGTTAGGCAAAAAGCTTGTATGTAAATATTTCGAAAACAATAACGTAAAGAGCGCCCAGATGTTGGAGGTGTCCCTGTTAGGAGTAGCAACGGTGCTCCGTATTGGAAATGACGAATGGTCAAAGGTCAAATATCTAAAGCCAGTGATAAATGAGTGCCTCCCCTCCCCCCTCCCTCCAATAATTGGCGCCGATGCTTGATGCTCGACCCCCATCGCTTTCCACCCCCCCCCCCCGCCTCCCCCTTGTCCCAGTTGCCACCACCGACATCCTCGCCTCCCCCCCCCTCGTCACCCCCGCCCCCTGTTTGTCACCCCCACGGTGCTTCGCGCTTGGCGCAAGCAATGTCTGCCTGGTGGGTGAAAACTCAACAAGCTGCGTACCAGCATTGTAGGGATGCGAGGATCTATATGGTCATACGACTACGGCCATGCACGACATGAGTACACCCCCTCAACCCGCTTGTTTGCCACCCCTTCCCATATTTGCCACCCCCCCCCCCCCCCCCGCCCGAAGGGAGGAGGAGGTTGACGAAAGCGAGCCTCCTGATGACACGGCGGAGAAGATAGACGCGGCGGACTACCTCGACTTTTTGTCCTCCGCGTTCATGTCACGCATTTACTTCGGGGAAAAAGTGAAGCGGTGCGATTTCCTGCGAAAGCGCGGCTTCGAAGAAGCATTAGAGCGACGGCGGCAAAAGCAAGCGCGAATCGACGAGTTCTTTGAAATTTACAGGTGAGCTACGAGTACACGCACGTATGTATGTATGTATGTTATGTATGTATGTATGTATGTATGTATGTATGTATGTATGTATGTATGTATGTATGTATGTATGTAGCTGTCCTCCACCCCCCCTCGTATCATCGGCTGAAGGATATAGGGAGGGCGGAGGGAGGGAGGGAAGGAGGGAGGGCTGTGAGTTGTGCCGACTGCAAATTGCCGATTAGTGACTACAGTAGTTGGCTGGCTGACTATCAGTTGTCGGTTCTTGTCGGTCTAACCCTTCAACACTTTTTACACGTTCCACCTGGTAGTTATTAGTTGAGTAGGTAGTTATTAGTTGAGCGCGGTAATTTTTGCGGAGTTTTGTGTCTATCATCTCAGGGCTCTTCACGGGTCATGACCTGACCAGAGATCGGGTCAGAAACTTTTTGAAATGTCACGGGTCGGGTCGGGTCGGATCGGGTCGGGTCGGGTCGGGTCGGGTCGGGTCGGGTCGGGTCGAGGTCGGGTCGGGTCGGGTCGGGTCGGGTGCGGGTCGGGTCGGGTCAGGATACGGGTCGGGTCGGGTCGGGTCGGGTCGGGTCCGGGTCCGGTCGGGTCGGGTCGGGTCGGGTCGGTCAGGGTCGGTCCGGGTCGGTCGGGTTCGGGTCGGGTCGCGTCTGGGTCGGGTCGGGTCGGGTCGGGTCGGGTCGGGTTGAATCCGGTCGGGTCGGGTCGGGCCGGGTCAGAAGGGTTTCGAAATCTCTCGCGTCGTGTCGTGTCGGGTTGGGTGATCCGACCCGACCTGACCCGCGAGTGTTGACCCGACCCGTGAACAGCCCTGGATATTACACTCAGACCTTTTTTCTACCTCCGCCCGGCACTATTTCGCTGTCTCTCGTACGCCTTGTTTATGTATTTGCTTCACTTTTTGCGTTTGTTTTTTCACGTGATTTTTGTATCCGTCCGTCCGACATCTCCGTGCGAGAGCAGGAGGACGCACAAGATCGAGAGCGTGGCGGCGAGCTTCGGCGACTACCTCCTGCTGGAAGCCGCCTACGACGTGGACTTCGACGAGTAAGAAATAACTCTATAATCAACCGATACTAACGTAGCACTTATGTAGCGAGTCCAAGGGGACTGTCCACGACCAAAAACGTAACCGATACGAGAAAACTCAGCGAGTATAGACGTGGGCTTGGACTTGTAAGGACGTAACCGATACGATCACTTACTTTTACAAACAATAATCGGTCCTCTTTACTACCAATGGTCCTCCGTAATCATAAATACCAAACCGGTCCTAATGTTTGCGTGCAGAAACCTATATATTTACCTATTTTTACTGACAATATTTGGTCCTATTTCTTATAGTATGGTCCTCCGTAGTAATACCCAATCGGTCCTCGCATTTGCGTACAGAAACCTATATACGAAGTATGTACATTTTTTTACTATTAATAGCAACATTTGGTCCTATTCACTATATGGTCCTCCGTAATACTACCCAATCGGTTCTTGTATTTGTCTACAGAGAGTAATAATAGTAAGCATAAGTCGAGGCGCCGAGAGGGCTCTCTTCCGAACGCGATACATATATATGTTGTGTGTCGCAGTCGATCACAGCGGTTTCTTTTTTCAAAAGACCGACATTTATTTGCAAAAAAAAACTAAACGTAGCCCATCGCGTAACGATTTGGTGAAATGTGTATAAATATATTATATATGTATATATACCTATGATGCTCATACAAAATCTCACGACGCCCCCTATACACGCCCTTCTCCGCTATACATTACCCCGACTACGTACCCCCCCTCGGTCCGGAATTGTTATACGCAAGTTACACATGTGGCAAGTGGACGTCCAAGTCAGTACGTAGTCGCCTTGTCTTTTCGTTGACGGACCATCGCGATGCGACTGGCACAGCAGCGGCGGTTGGTCCGCATGTAACCATCGGCCCGTAGGACGCCCCGAAGATTATCCCTCTCTCTCTCTCTCTCTCTCTCTCTCTCTCTCTCTTTTGTTTTTCTTATGTTTGCCATGAGTTTTTTTCTGTAAACGCGTACGTAGTCTAATGGGTATAATAGGATAAGTTCCTCAAGTGGTAGCGCCGCGTTTGCTCAGAAAATTATTTTTTTGGCAAAAACGTGCTGTACAGTAGTAGTAGTATCATGCTACACTCGCACGTCTATCGGATTACGCGTCTTTCCCTCGTGTACCAATGTGCAGGTATAGTGATAAACATAAAGAGGATACATACATGTGTGAGGACGTAAACAAATGAAGTAACGTTGCCTTGAGTTAGTGTGATATAAATTAATCCCTATGAATGAGCCCATCGCAATTCAAGACATCAAGTAGTTTCCGCGTCCGAGGCCCACATATATATATATAACATATAATATATAAATATACATAGAGCATATATAACATATGCACGTATACATAGATCATATAATATGTATAGATAGAGAAGTATCCCACGCAGCTTGCAAATATGAGTTTCGACGAAATCTTCGATCTCACAGCTGTCGTTTTTTTTATTAATTTCTCTATATACATAGAGCATGGGCTTCAACGCAAGAAAATATACGTGCAGTAGGTACACAAAACAAAGAAAACCTACGTACGTAGGGATTAAATCCTTGTTGTTTTCGCGACCCTTGCGTCATGGTCGCCTCGGTGGAGGCGTGTTACAGTAGGGGGTACGTAGCATTTTTTTTGTTTTCATGAGGCCCCCCCCCTCGCTTGATAACCTCTCCATACCACCTCACACCCAACTTAACCAACCTTGAGAATATTGATCGTGAGCTACGGTAATCCCTCGTGAGCTACGGTATTCCCCCGAGACGTTCAATCTCAACCATGGGGATAGGTTGCCTAACAGAAAAAAAACGTTTTTATGAGAACAATCGTACGCTATGATAAGCGTGTTTTCACAATCTCATGGGTTACGGAGTATTAATAGTAGGTACTGTAATAAGACTGGGTGAGACACAGAGTATCTATCCCCTTGCAGGTCTATCTATTAAGCATGTCCTGGGTGTTACTCACTTTCTCGTATGATATAATCAAGCGTAGAAGAGAAGCGGCTTTAATATTATCCCAGAGCAAAAACACAGTTTTTGAGAACGATCGTATGCTAGGTCCGGTACATGATGTCATGGCGTAGGTAGGTATGATATACCTAATAATATTTATTGTTTTTGGGAACAATCGTACGCTATACTCGGTAACACAATATCATGGGGGTTGGGGTACCTCACAAAAAAAAAAATCGGGAACAATCGTACGCTAAGTCTGGTACACAATAATAATCATGGGTTGAGGCAACTAACGAAAACAAAATATGATTTTCACCTGGTAGTAGGTATCCCATCAAATCAATACCGCTCCGCATGGTGGTCCTAATTGTTCGGTTCAGAGTGTTACATCACAGCACACTGCTATTGCGAGCACTACCGTAGGTGCCATACCAGGAACTGATATACTATATGGGCAACGCAGGGCTAGCGCCACGGGCGGAGCCGTGTCCGTACCGCTAGTCCCACCAAAAGCTGTTGGGTGAGCTCTTCAGGCGAAGAGGCCCCTTCCAAGTCATACATACTTTCGCGCTCAAAAGTGTGTTGGTTAGGAGGGATAGCCTCTACTGACTATTAGTAGCCTACTCTGCTGGCTCGGTGTTGGTTAGAAGGGATAGCGCTACTGACTATTAATAGCCAACTGCTGGCTCGGTGTTGGTTAGAAGGGATAGCGCTACTGACTATTAATAGTCTACTTGCTGATTCGGTGCTGGTTACAAGGGATAGCCTACTGACTATTAACAGCCTACTGTGCTGACTCGGTCGCCAGTAGGTTTATTTGTCCCCTTCCAACCAACAAAGTAACTACTTTTAGGAAAATTCTTGAGAACGGTCCCGGCATTCATCTCCGGGGCGAACCCCTCGCCACGCGGCTACTCGTACTGCTGGGATCGTTCTCAAGAGCCTTCCTAAGTAGGCCAGCGGGTAGTGCTATAAAACCAACATACCCTGCAGAGTGCAAACCCCTATCGTACGCTGCACGGCTTGGTAAAGCAAGACAGCCCGATTTATCGGTACTGGTATCCGCCGCATCGATCGATGCAACTCCGGACGTAAAAATCAATTCGCTCTCCGGAGTAGGCATTAGGGCACGCTCGTCGTATCGCATCCTCAAACCTCTATCATACGTAGGCGTGTTTTTTTTTCTTCTTCAGTGGTAGTCTTAGTTTTTTTTTACATCCACACTTTTAAGTTGCTCAAATCGGTGGCACGACGCCTATTCTTTTAACCTCCTCGATCTACAGTACCGGGCACCTAAAAACAAACAAGCTAATAAGACACCCAGGCTGAGATTTCGAGGGAAAAACAAACATTATGGGGTCGTTATCTTGAAATTAGTGTAGAAAGCACCCTATCTCAAATAAGAAATCCAGCATGGGCCAGATTTTCACCCTATCTCAAATAAGAAATCCAGCCTGGGCCAGATTTTCTGTTTCTTATTAGGTGTCATGTACTGTATGGCGTGACGTCAAACTTTTTAACATCCCTCGATCGGTGGCGCGCGTTTTCACATCGTCGTCCGTACCAGGGAGCTGAGATTGACGTCGCCTCCGCCGCGTGCGCATGTACAACGATCACCACCGAGCCATCTGAGCCGAGCGAGTACTGCAAGGGCAACGGCGGCGCCGGCGTCAGCGGCGAGCGTATCACAGCTGAGCGCAACGGGGCCGGCGTCGACGTCTCGAAGCCGCGGCGATCGTGGGGGCGGGCTGGGCAGCAGCCGCAGCAGTAGAAGCAGCAGCAGCAGCGTTAACATTGGTTTCGCGTCTTCCCGCGGGCGTTCGGAAGGGAACGCGTCAACGACTGCCGGAGAAACGACGGGAGGGGCGACTTATGCGGTCGTCGACCACCGCCGCCAAACGCGAGAGGGCATAGCAGTAGACGATGTCGATGATGACTTCGATTTCGACGAAACAGCAGTCGGTGACGTCGAGCAAGAACATTTACGACGACGGCGACGACGAAAGGTGGTGGTGGATAGTCGGGAGGAGGAGGCGGCGGCGGCGACGTCGAGAGACAGCAGGGGGAGTGGGGGGAGTGTCACCGGTCGCTCCCACGTTGAGGAGGGGCTCACGAGCAAGGAAGGCAGCGTCCCCACATCGAGCAATATTTTCGACCTGAGGGAGGACAAGGATGAAGAGGGGGGGGAGGAGGAGGAGGGAGGAGACGTTGTGCTCGACCGGGAGACGCATCACCCTCGAGGCCGTTTTTCGCGGCGTGGAAGAGACGATGACTCGATGTCCAGTAGCAGTAGCGGTAGCGGCGGCGGCGGAAGAGGTAGCGGTGGCCGTGGCCGTGGTAGAGGTGGCGACACCACGGGGACACCATGTTTTGTCACACACGGGTACGGTGCGCAGGAGGTAACGACGGCGGCTAGCGCAGTAGCAGCAGTCAACGGGGTCCGGGGCGTAGAAAGGGTGGGTGGTCGGGTTGACGGTGGGAACGCTGTCGCTGTCGGTGGTGGCAGTGGCGGTCGCAGTGGGCTGTATGAAGACGGCGGCAGCGATTGCTCCAGCTACGGGAGTACGCTCACTCTGGGGAGGCCCGAGCCTTCGTCGGTGCACTGGAAGTATTCTCGGCGCCTCCTTCAAACGTGAGCGTACACTGTATATGTTTTTTTTTATTTTCCTTCAATTTTTTTTATCGTCGGTTTTGCGTTCCAGCTCCAATTCGTAGGAGGTTTTACCGTCCGCAACCTTCCGAACAAGCCGCGGTCACATATGCCGTCCCCTCTCCCCCCTTCCCTTCCAGTACCGGCATTGCCTGCACCAATCGCGAAACGTCGTGAGGTGTTGGGTGAGTCGCATGAAGGGTGAGCTGCATCCTACTAAAAACCTCTTGTGAGACGGGCCTTGGCTCCTTATGCGTACTTTCTTGCATATAAGCATGACAGCGTCGAATGGCTCGGCGGGGCGGGCGGGCGGGGGGGCGGGGGGGGGGGGCGTGCGGGGATGTATGTCGCCGCAAGCGCACCTTATTGTTTAGAACATGACACAACAAAAAAAACTGCAGTCGATCTGACCGCACTGTTGAGGCCCTATCTATCGACATGAAGAACGGAAATGCCTTCGATATTTTTATGAAATCCAACACAACCACGTCAGCTGTGAGTTCGACCGATTGAGTGGTCGATGGTCAATTTTTGCTGACACATTGGGCGCGCTTGTTCTATCAGACTTATTGCATTTATGGTAAGGCGTTTTGTGCTTTCGACCTTACGACTGTTTGTGTGCGTCCATGCCTCGACGTAGATATGTACTGAAGCACTACGCGCCCGGAAAACATAACGCGCCGCGTTTTGAGTGTACGGTGTAAAAACACCACATCTACGACAGTTCATCAATTCCCACTTCATGATCTATAAACAGTAGACCTTTTAAGGCAGATATGTTCCTGGTCTTGCATGATCTAGCCCATGTCGTCGGGTGGGACCTGTATAATCTGCATTATCTAGCATGTGTTTCCTGGGTTGGATCTGCACCATGCAGATCCTCCACAACCTTTCACAACGGCAGGCGAGGAATTAAAGTATTTGCTGTAAATTCTGATCTATCTGTAGATGATCTGTCGGAGGTGTGCAAGGAAGGCATCTAGGCTAGTCCTCTTGTCTGCAACGAAGCCCATTTTTCTACATCTCTGTACCTTTCTCTCTCCTTTCCTCCCTCCCTCTCCTCCCTCCCCTTCCCTTCCCTCCCTCCCAATACCCACACAACAACAAAAACGGCATCCCGAACGCGTGAAATAAAAAAGGCGCACGGCACCTTTGGCGCTAACGGAGACGATCGTCGGTGGGGTCGAGCTGTCTTTGCCCCACCAGTCCCTCGGCAACACGTACATCGAGCTGATCTCGGAGGTGATGAAAGACCTCCCGGGGGTGACGCGCCTCGACCTACGGGACAACCGGCTCACCGACGCCGGCGTCCAGGACATCGTGGAGGCCATCTGCACCATGGACAGCAGTCGAGGGATTGAGGTGACGGGGGTCGAGGAGTTCCAATGAAACTCATGCCACGGCACAGGGGGTTTGCACTTTTTTGGCGTTTTTGTTTTTGTGTTTTCTTTTCTGACCGGTTGAGTGAGCTCCGATATAAAGCGAGATCAACTACTACTGTACCGATCAACTACTACTGTACCGGTTATTTCGTGTTGATTCTTTTATTTTCAATAGTGTATATACGTATGCATAATATATAGTTCGAAGTATATGTGCTACAATAGAGGTGTTATTAATAGAATTTTTTCGCTGAAACATTTTCGGAACGACGGGGCGGGCTCCTTAACCCCTAATCGTCGGAAATTCATTATAATAGTGTTGCAATTTTGTTTTTTTGTTGAGTACTTACGTAGGTCGTGGGATTGTTCATCGAGTACATATACACAGCCGCAGATTGTGTCCCCCTCATACGGGATGTACACCCTACATGAGGACATATAAAACCCGTAAGTACGCGTGATCGAAGTATTACACTCAGCTAGCAAAGATGAGTTTCGACGAAATCCTCGAGCTCACAGCTGCTGTTTTTTTTTTTTTTTAAATATACGTATATAATATATATACTTCGAAGTATATGTGCTACAATAGAGGTGTAATTATAGCAATTTTTCGCTGAAACGTTTTCGGAACGACGGGGCGGGCTCCTTAACCCCAAATCGTCGGAATTTTATTATAATAGTGTTGCAATTTTGTTTTTTGTTCAATACTTCAGGCCCATATTAGGGCCCGTATTAACGAGTATAAAATGAATTCAATTTGGGAAAAATAAAAATAAAAATTCGCTTTTCATTGGTCAACACACGCACCAGCACCAAATTTTATGCCCCAAGATCCTTATCTTTGGTGCTGGTGCGTGTGTTGACCAATGAAAAGCGGATTTGAATAAAAAAAATCCAAATTGATTTTTTTTCTTCTTCGTTAAAACGGGCCCTTAGGGCCCGTTTTAACGAAGAAAAATAAAATCAATTTGGAAAAAAAAAACACAAAATCCGCTTTTCATTGGTCAACACGCGCACCAGCACCAAATATTAGGATCTTGGGGGGTGCTGGTGCGTGTGTTGACCAATGAAAAGCGAATTTGAATTTTATTTTTCCCAAATTGAATTTATTTTATACTCGTTAATATGGGCCCTTAACGAGTAAAAAATAAATTAAATTTGAAAAAAAAAAAAAAAAAAATCAAATTCGCTTTTCATTGGTCAACACACGCACCAGCACCAGCATCAAAGATTAGGATGTTGGGGTATAATCTTGGGTGGTGGTGGTGGTGGTGGTGCGGGTTCTGACCAATGAAAAGCGGATTTGATTTTGTTTTTTTTTTCCAAATTGTATATATTTTTTTCTTCGTTAAAACGGGCCCTTAGGACACGGGATTGTTTTCCCCTCCAAAAACAAAGTTTCTGGGCGAGGTATAGAGCTCCTCAAGTAATAAGTGACCACCCTTAGAAGGCAAAATACATGGTGCGCCTCCCTCTATCGTAGCATGCGTCGGTACCACCTGGGCAAGAGGCCCTAATTTATTTTTCCCAACGTCGCTCATTTTTTTTTTTGTTGTTGTTGTGTTGTAGGGAGGGACAGGACGGGAGGGAGGGAGGGAGGGAGGGAGGGAGGGAGGGAGGGAGGGAGGAAAGGAGAGAGAAAGGTACAGAGATGTAGAAAAATGGGCTTCGTTGCAGACGAGAGGACTAGCCTATCGGCTTTTCTTCCCCCTCCTCCGTTGACCGCCAAAAACACACACACAAAAAATGAAGGCCTTGGATCTTCTCGAGAAGGAGACTCTAATTTATTTTCCACACGTCACCCATTTTTATGTTGTTTTTGTTGTGTTGTCGGCTTTCCTTCCCCTCTTCCGTTGACCGCCAAAAATACCAAAAAATAAAACGAATAAAGACCTTGGATCCGCCAAAAACACTAAAAATATAATGAATAAAGGCCTTGAATCTGTTCCCGAGAAGCCCTAATTTATTTTCCACAGTTCATCCATTTATTTGTTTTTGTTGTCGTGTTGGCTTTTCTTCCCCTCTTTCCGCTGACCGCCAAAAACACAAAACATAATAAAAATAAATATGAAGGCCTTAGATCTTTCCGAGAACAAGCTGGACACGGTGTCTGCGGAGTCTCTGTGCACGTTTCTCAAGAGCCCTACCTGCTGCCTCAGGGAGATTCTCCTCGCGAAAGCCGACATCGACGACGCGGAGACGGCCATCATCATGGAGGTAGGTTCGTGTTGAATATCGTATCGAAATGCCGATTTTTTTCGATATATCATATCGAAATATCAGACTTTCGATATATCGAAATATCGAATCGAAATATCGACCTTTCGATATATGTGGAAACATCGAATTGTCAATATATCGTATATATCGAAAGTGGTTTGCCCCTCCCCACCCCCTGGCACCCCCCGTGTTTTTTCATGCTGACACTGAACGAAAAGCTTCGAGATGCATCAAATGTCGAAATCGTACATGCGTACCGATTACGCGTAACTTTTTTTTGTGTTTATCGGCATCGTATCGAATTTTTCGTCGTTCGATATCCCCCAACACTAATGGAGGTACGTACGCACGGCGCGCTGTAAAAACAACGGAGGCCTATGAATCGTCAAACATGTTATTTGAGGGTATGATAATAGATGACCAACTTACTTATTGGAGAAAATAGTTTTGACACACCCTGTGTATATAGAAGACTACATATATAACTTCGTGCATTGGTTTTCTTTTTTATTTCGTTTTGATTTTCCATTATTTTTTTCGTCTTTTTATCGGGGAATGTTTCATGAGTGGTCACCGTTGAAGGTCATATGATTGTCGGAGGGAAAACGCAATAACATCAATAACAATAATACCGTATATATAACCCTATCCCTAAGCCTAAGCCTAAGCCTAAGCCTAAGCCTAAGCCTAAGCCTAAGCCTAAGCCTAAGCCTAAGCCTAAGCCTAAGCCTGAGCCTAAGCCTAAGCCAATCAGGGCCGAACAATCAATCGTTGTAGCGTTTGTCACTTTTTGTCTCATAAACAGGCGAGATCACCTTTACGAGCACTTCCCGGTCCATGCAGCATAACCACACAGCGACCCACATTTTTCGACAACCGCTTGACGTATGTATGATACGTATAAAATGATTTTAATTCAAGAAAACGATTCAACGTTTCAAAAGCAAAAACAAACATGCAGACACCCCATGTATGTTTAGCTTACCGCTGAGATGTCGCTTGTCACCTGCACCTGCTGCGCAAGTTTCCTCCGCTTATGTATTTTGAGGAGTTTTTGGGCGAGAGCATTTGTTTTGGTACGACCTGGTATGTATATATGATTCGTTTACTGCTGTCGCCACGCCACAACCGCTGTGCACAACGTCCGCCACATCGTTTTTTTTTTCAAATCGGGGATGGGTTTCGGGGGGATGGCGTTTTTTTTTTCGGGGGGGGGGGGGTATTATACAGGCCATGCAGCACAACCACACGGTGACCAAGCTCGACTTTAGCGACAACGCCATTGGCGGCGGCTACGAGAAGACCCAGCGGGTGCCGGGCGGGCCCACGACCGGAGGCGCGTCGATCGCGCTCGCCCTCGGCGTCAACACGACCCTACGGAGAATCGACCTGCAGTGGAACCTGCTCGGCTCCAAGGTGCGGGCCCAAAAGGGCGAGCTGCTTATACCTGCACCTTTTGGTGTTCATCACACGCTTTTTCTTTTTTTCTCAAAGTTTTTCATCTTTTGGTGTTCATCACATGCTTCTTTTTTTTTTTCCAAGTTTTTCATAACTCCGGCAGATCGTAGATTCCTTTCCTTCATGATCTAGAGATAGTTCCGAGGGAAAGATATATTCCTGATCTATCTGTGTGATCTGTATATATATATATATATAGCTCGTACGCCCGGTGGGAGCCGTGTTTTTTTTGGCATGATTTAGCACATTTTTTTTCCTGGGTTAGATCTGTACGACGTACTATTGTATGCAGATAGATCCTGCACAGACTTCTCACAACGACAGGTGGAGAAACTAGATGATCTAGATGATGATCTATCTGTAGATTATCTAGATCGTGATCTATCCGTAGATGATCTACATCATGATCTATCGGTAGATGATCTAGATCATGATATATCTGTAGTTGATCTAGATGATGATCTATCTGTGGATAATCTAGATCATGATCTATCTGTAGATAATCCAGATCATGATCAATCTGTAGGTTATCTAGATCATGATCTATCTGTAGATGATCTAGACCATGAGCTATCATTAGATGATCTAGATAATGATCTATCTATAGATGATCTAGATCATGATCCATCGGTAGATGATCTATTAATAGATCATGATATATCTGTAGTTGATCTAGATGGTGATCTATCTGTAGATGGTCGAAATGATGATCTATCTGTAGATTATCTAGATCATGATCAATCTGTAGATGATCTATCTGTAGATGATCTGGATCATGATCTGTCCAAGGTGCAAAATGTTCCCTTCGGGCGCTGGCTGAGGAGGAGGAAACTGAAAACAAAACAAACCGAAACAGCGGAGCAGCGCACACCCGTCGAAGCGATAACTTGTTTCTGAAACTCAAGAATAAGCAGATGTAACATCAGCACAACCTCTATCCGTATACTTCGTACCTGGCATATACGTACCTTTCTCTTCTCATGGGGACTTCTCGCATGATTTTTATGGTACCTGGTACACTGTTATTATTCGTGAGCTTGCACGGGAACAACCGTCCTCGAGCAACCCAACGACGACTCGTAGGGAGGCAATCTACGTAAAGTCGTAGAGCGATGCCCGAAAAAATGAGTGTTGATAACTTTCACGTTTCTGTTTAAAATAGAGGGGGCGCCTATTGAGCGGGCTGGGAGAAGCCGGAGGTCCGCGGCGTCGACGGAAAATCTCCGGCAATCTTGGAACCAAAAGGCGGGGACGTAAGAAGTGTGTCCCCGGGGTTGGAGTGACAAGGCGCCGCGTTGAATATTTCACGGGTTGGGTCGGGTCGGGTCGGGTCGGGTC
>MEHQ01003972.1:6196-28997 GCA_008828725.1 Saccharina japonica
CCCTCCCTCCCTCCCTCCTTCCCTCCCTGCCACTTTCCCCCGCTCGACAAAACAAAACCAGTCAACGAAGACTCTTGCAGCGCACGCTCGAGCCTACCACCTCAAAGACCCACAGAAAAAAATAGATTTCGTGAAGTGCCTGGACAAACTGGCTCACTCCAACAACGTCACGACCCTGGTCCTGGCCACAGATATCCCGGAGTTCGTAGAGGTAAGTACGAAAAGGGGAACCAAGATTACACATATACCAGGCATAATATCTGTGTAATTGCTGTTTTTTTTTATTCCATTTGCCATGCGATAATGTGCAGCTCTTGTTTGTTCAATCAAACCATTCGACGCGTGCTCACGATAGAGGTAGCAAGTTTCGGCTGTTTTTTTTTCTTTCTGACTGATCGGGCTCCTTATCCCTTTTAGAACTGCAGTTCCGTTATGGGGACAAACCACTCTAATTCTAAGTAATTTGTCCCCAAAACGGGACTGCAGTTCTAAAAAGGGTTAACCCAAAATCGTCTATCTTTCATCCTTAGGGCCCGTTTTAACAAAGAAGAAAAATTCAATCTGAAAAAACAAATATTTAAATCCGCTTTTCATTGGTCAACACACGCACCAGCACCAAATATTAGGATCTTGGGGCATCATATTTGGTGCTGGTGCGTGTGTTGACCAATGAAAAGCGAATTTGAATTTTATTTTTTTCCAAATTGAATTTATTTTATACTCGTTAATTCGGGCCCTTATGTGACAATATTGTTCATTGAATAGTCATGCCACGGTTTTGTTCATCGGGTCGTAGCACTTTTCTTATCTTTCAAAATCAGTTTTTGACTTAGTATTAGTATAGAGCTCCTCAAGTGACCAGTCTCATACAAATCATGGTGGTGCACCCTCTACCGTAGCATGCGTCATTCACTATATACCTATCAACCATCCCTTAATACACGACAAACATATACATACGGGGGGGGGTGGGGGTCGCCGGGAGGGGGCGTGTTAACAGTTAGTGGCAGGGGTGAGGGGGGGGGGGGGGGGGGGTGGGGGGGGGGGGGGGGGGGGGGGGGGGGCGTGGTAATAGTGTGTGTGTGGGGGTTGGTGATTGGTGGGCGTGAGGGTTTCCGGAGTTTTCGGAGAGGAACTGACACGGGGGGAGTGGAGGGCTTTTGGACGCATTGCGAATGCACAGTACCCTGACTGACGGGTTGATGCATCGAGCCGTTGATTGGTTGATTGGATGATTGGTTGATTGATTGGATGATTGGTTGTTTGGTTGATTGATTGATTGTTTGATTGATCGATTGATTGACTGGTTGATTGTTTGCTTGACTGATGGATTGAATGACGAATTGGTTGGACGGTTGATTGATTGATTGGTAAAGTTTCAATATACATACAATCGCTGGATGAGTGAGTGATGAGTTGATTATGGGGTTGGTTATGGGGTTGATTAATCGATTGATCGATCGGTCGATTGGTTACATAGGATCGACTGACCGATTTTACGGGTGGAAAACAGGGTTGATTATTGATTCGTTCACTCATTGATTTATTTATTTTTCCTTCCCTCTCGATGGACTGCTCGCGTCGTTTCTTGGATGTGACCTCTACGCCCATCAACACCAAACAAAAACAACAGGACACAGCCCGAAAGCTGCGGCCGGGAGGGTTGGCGGTAGTCTCCATGGAAGGCGTGCACCGCATGGGGGAAGGGACTGAGATGCGCGAGTCCACCGAAAACATTCAGGTACGCCAAAAGGTTTTGATCCATGAACCATCAATGTGAGTCCATCGAAAATATGCAGTTGCGCCACGAAGGTTTTTGATCCACGAGCCATCACTGCGAGTCCATAAAAAATATCCAGTTGAGTCACGAAGGTTTTTGATCCATGAACCATCAATGCGAGTCCATCGAAAATATTCTGATGCGCCAAACCATGGACCACGAACCATTATCAATCATCAGCCACCCGGCTGTCCCAAAGCAGATCTTGGGGAGGCGGAAGGAAGGAAGGAAGGTGGGGGGGGGGGTCGGCGTACTCATTTGTTCCTTGCCTTAGTTATTTGACCATTGAGGGGGTGAGGGCGAGGATAAGCCCCCAACACTACTACTACTACTACTGCTACTACTACAGGGATAATCATCTGAGACAAACACCTTTTCTTCCTAAAAAGTTCCTCATTTTTTTGTTTATCTGTTTTCGTAGAATCACAAAAATACCGATCAGCACCAGAATGAAAACACGTATATACACCAAACCCCTTTTTCCCCACCGATCGATATGAAGAACGAGAAGGCCTGTTCGACAACATAAGCAAATGGAGCCCCCCTCTATTTAATGCCGGCGTCATTCGAGCCCTTGTCTCCGGCACACTGCTGTCCTCCAATCTGCCGGCAAAGCGTGTCTCTTCGAACTGCAAAAACACAGCAAGTTCGTTGTACAGACGCGTGCACCAGGAAAATTAATGGGGCTTGAGCCAGCATGCCAGCCCAACAAAACCAGGGTTGCCAGGCACCCGGCGACCCACGGGGTCATCGTAACGTTGAGCGTTTTCAATTTCGATGCTCGTATCGCTCGTGGGGTCAATCTGCTCGTACTCGTTCGTGTACTTTATATTTATAGGTTGGATTGACGTCGGTTGGCGACGACGCTGTAAAACACGTATCTCACTGCGTGAGCTAGATGACCAGGGGACCATTTTCTGTTTTTTGGCGGTCACCAAGGCTGGCGGTCTTGTTAGATCATTTGTGCGGGGTTGAGAACCTCAACTGTGCACAAGGGGAATGCTCGTATCACGCAGTGTGTACCAGGTATATGGTAAGGCACCCACGAGGCAGATACATAGTAATATCCGTTGCTGTCACTGGAAGTGGCCACACCAGGAATTAAATCAATTCATTGGAGGCTGCCGTCCACATGCGAGTCCGTCTCAGAGGCGGTTCTTAGCAAGATGCAGCTCACCCTCCATGAAATTCGCCCCACAAGCTCACGGCCCGTCGCGCTTGCTTAGTGCAAGCCATGTCTGCCTGGTTGGTGAAAACCCAACGTGCTCCGTCCCGGCATTGTAGGAATGCGAGGGTTTTCGTATGGTCATACGACTACGGCCTTGCCCGACATGAGTACACCCTCCCCCCCCCGAAATGCCCGTCGCGGCATTGTAGAATACGAGGGTCTTGGTCATACGACTACGCCATGATTTAATCGAGACCCCCCCCCCCCCTACTTTTGTTGGCCTACTTACACGCCCCCGTAGATACTTCTGACCTACAGTAGATAGTAAATATAATACCTGGTACCACTCCGGTAAACGGTAAATGGTAAGCTAAACGGGAAACTGTACGGTACACGGTACGGCAAACGGTACACGCCGCGGTAAATCGTACCTGGTACGGTTAACGGTAACCGAGGCATGCTTGCAACCCCCCCCCCACCCCCCGGGCCGACGTTTCGAGCTCGATATCTCCAGAGCAAGAAGCTAGAAGGACGTCAGCGCCAAAAACGGTGGGTGGGTTGGACAGATAGACCTCTCTAACCCGAGGGCTGTCCTCAAGCGTGTCGTAAGGTAGTGGCACCTTCTTTGTTACGGAGTTATCGACTGGAACTCGAAACGTCGGTCGGGGAGGGGGGGGGGGGGGGGGGGGGGGGGGGGGGGGGGCTCATTTGTTGCTTGCCTTAGTCGTTTGGCCATTGACCATGCGTTCCTTTCGAGACGGAGCACCTTTGCTACTCCAAAATAGAGACACCTCCCAACACTTGGGCGCTCAGTACGTTGTTTCCATATATTACATATAAACAGTTTGCTAATCCTGTCCCCTTCCCATTTCGCCTCCTGTGGCCACCATCTATCTCCTATGCTAGCGATCGTTTCTTCCGCTGCTATCTAGTGTGCCAAACATCTCCATATCACATCCGTCTCATGTTCCTCATCTCGTCGTCTAACACACCCCGTTCCTCCTTGTGCGTTTCACGTTCTCTCAATATGTGAATTCTACTCTCTATGACTTTGCCACATGGGCACATCTGTGCATCTACTTTCTCCTCCTCCCGGCTACTAGTATACCTCCTTTTTTCTGGCAGGTCCACAGGTCCCCTACACGAAATAGCAGTTTCGGCGTTTTCACGAAGTCCATTGGGCCCGGGGGGGGGGTTGCTCGCATTCTTCCGGTATGCGCAGGGAACGGTAATGTTTTGGATGAGGTTATTGATGGTATGCGACGATGCTGTCAGTTTTTTTGCGCTCATAATAGTTAATGCGCAGAGGGACCTCTCTTTTGGTTTCCTCCGTGGTTTTATCTTATTTCGGGTAATGTTGAAGCTAATTAATGCATGCCGCACATTGTTGGGTGTCAAATACTATAATAGCAAGTATATAACCGTTGGGTCCAGCCTAAACCACAACCCTGACTGAAAATGTGCTTTCCTCTGTTCCGCTCGCAGACCGCCCTGGTGGAGTTGCTCTTGATCAGCAAGGCGGACATCGTCGTTACGTCTCCCCGCTCTTCCTTCTCGGCAGTCGCGGCCGCCGTCGGAGGGGCTACCACCCGGAGAGTCGGTGGGTTTACAGTGTATATATAGGCCCACGCATGAGACATACCCAAATAAGTAATAACCAAATGAGAAATAACCAAATAAGAAATAACCAAATGAGAATTAACCAAATAAGAAATAACCAAATGAGAAATAACCAAATGAGAAATAACCAAATGAGAAAGAACCAAATGAGAAATAACCAAACAAGAAACAACCAAATAAGGAATAACCACTTACCTGGTAATACATAACCAAATAAGACATAACCAAATAACTAATAGACGTGTGCTACGATAGAGGCGGCACTTTTTGGCTGAAATTGTTTCTGAACGGTCACGCTCCTTAGGGCCCGTTTTAACGAAGAAGAAAAAAATTCAATTTGGAAAAACTAAAATTCAAATCCGCTTTTCATTGGTCAACACACGCACCAGCACCAAATATTATCCCCCAAGATCCTAATCTTTGGTGCTGGTGCGTGGGTTGACCAATGAAAAGCGGCTGTGATTTTTTTTTTTTTGTAAAAACCGGGGCCCTTAGGCCCCCAATTAACAAGTATAAAATAAATTCAATTTGGAAAAATTCAAATTCAAATTCGCTTTTCATTGGTCAACACACGCACCAGCACCAAATATTATCACCCAAGATCCTAATCTTTGGTGCTGGTGCGTGTGTTGACCAATGAAAAGCGGATTTGATTTTTTTTTTTTATAAATTGATTTTTTTTTTCTTCGTTAAAACGGGCCCTAAGGGCCCGTTTTAACGAAGAAAAAATAAATTCAATTTGGAAAAAATAAAATTCTGTTTCGCTTTTCATTGGTCAACACACGCACCAGCACCGAAGATTAGGATCATTCGGGTATAATCTTGGGTGGTGGTGCGGGTTCTGACCAATGAAAAGCGGATTTGATTTTTTTTTTTTCCAAATTGATCTTTTTTTTTTTTCGTTAAAACGGGCCCTTACCCCAAAATCGTCGGATTTTTCATTTTTTCATTCTACAGTAGTAGTGTTGCAACATTGTTTACCGCACAGCAGTGCAGGACACCTGATAAGAAACAGCCTAACAAGAAAGCCAGGCTGAGATTTGGAGAAAAAATAAGAAATTCGGATGTCGTTATCTTGAAATTAGTGTAGAAAGCACCCTCTCTGAAGTAAGAAATCCAGCCTGGACCAGATTTCCTGTTTCTTATTAGGTGTCCTGACCTGTATACCTATTAATAGGCAATGGCGTTGGTCATCGGGTAGCACTATTATTTTCGTTCCAAAATCAGTGTGCAGGCGACTGCAGGTATAGAGCTTGTCAAGCGACCACCCTCAGGAAGAACATGGTGAAAACCTCTACCGTACATAGCATGCGTCAACAATCAAATACGAAACAATCAAATTATAAATGACCAAATGAGAAAATAACCGAAAAAAGAAATAACCAAACAAGAGACAACCAAATAAGCAGTAAACACAAAATAAACAAAAACATAAGAAATCGTGCTCAGCGGCGAGCGCTACACTAAATCCGATACAGTCATATATGCTACAATACGGTCTTAAGGCTTGGCGGGCCCATACTGTACGTAGTAATGCTTGTTTCTGGGAAGCTCCTGAGCCAAAAGGTGAACTTTTTTGACAAAAAAATGATAATCTCAAGTCCAATGGTAAACCCCTACCTGGAATATACTAAGTACGCGCCATCGAAGTATCATACACTCAGTTAGCAAATATGAGTTTTGACGAAATTCTCGATCTCACAGCTGTTGTTTTTCATTTGCAGCTGCACACCCCAACAGTTCCTTGCGTCGGTACTCTGGTGTATCTATCATGCTTACGCTGAATACTGCATCCAAGCGTTTACCGTATCTAACACTGACATTTTAATCTATTTTGTGCAGGCGGTATGTCGTGCGGGGCGGTTACGAACGAGCCGGAGTTCCATCTTCTGGACTGTGGTATGTGGGAGGTGGATGCTGAAAAGTGGGGACGCTTGTACTCCTTTGCGGACGACAACATAAAGCGATGCAACAGCTAGGTAGCTGTGCAATCACACGGTTATAGCTAGTTCTACCTACATGGACAACTCTGATGCAGGCGCTCGCCACGATAGGGCATGCCTTGTGAGGCACACGGCTTATACGACAGGGCATGCCTTATAAGGCACACGCCTTGTGCGATAGGGCATGCCTTATGAAGCACACGGCTTATACGATAGGGCATGCCTTTTAAGGCACACGGCTTATACGATAGGGCATGCCTTATAAGGCACACGGCTTATACGATAGGGCATGCCTTATAAGGCACACGGCTTATACGACAGGGCATGCCCTGTAAGGCACACGGCTTATACGACAGGGCATGCCTTATAGCACTTTTTTGCCTTCTGAGGCAATAGTTTATTGTTTTGTGACTGATGGGACTTCTGAACTGAGGCATATACTATACCAATAAGGCATGGGCCTATGATCGAACGTACTGTAGTGCTACTACTCGTCATCTGTACCATACAGCAGCACTTTACTATTATTGCTGCTGTCTTCTTCGAACTGCAACGCTCAAAATGACTTTTTGTCCCCGAAAGCGAACCGATAGACTACGTATACATTTTACGACTGGTCCAGGGTCTAAATACATGCCACTCACCTTGAATCCAGTCTGCGTTCGTTGTAGGATCAGTTCGGCTCACACAGGTCCTTCCTTGCTCTCTATCCGACGTATCCGTCTCCTGTTCTCACATGTTGGGAGGGTAGAATGTCCATGTTCTCGCAACGCATCCATTCCGAGATCCAGACAAGTACAAAGGGGGTATTCGAGCATTCGAGCATGCACCGTACGATAGCATGCAGTATGCGTGTAATTCGTGTGATACATAGGCACAGAGGTGGTACGTGTAGCAATGCTTTATCTTTCGTTCGTCGGGGCCGTATCGAGTAGACACGTGGTTGTAGTCCGACCTCCAGATACTGACCCCGTGTCTGAACGCCATCAGTATCTTGGAAACCTTAGGTGACGGTTGACTATCGTCGCCTTTCCACTAGAATGCAGCGGGGAGTGCCTCACCACTTGTTCCCCACTCATACTCCAAGCCCTCCGCGCGTAGCTAGTATAGGTAGCTACGAAACATCACAGTATTTTCCGTACCCAAGCACCTGGACCGCCGTAACATACACTGCTGCTTTTGTTGCGTAGCAACGTAGCTATCTTCAATCTGTGTTGTGTTGTGTTGTGTTGCGCTTTGTGTTTAGTTCTGTTGTGTTGTGATTTGTGTATCGTTTTGTTGTGTTTATATTATTATTATTCCATTTGCCATCTGACAATGTGCAGCTCTTATCTCAATCATACCATTCACATACACCTATCATAATCGTCAATCATCCCTGAATACTAGACAAACGTACACCAATGATAATAATACCATCCCCACGTGTTTATACCGTCATTCTTGTTGTTGCAACTATATATGGTTATTTTCATTGCGTTTGCCATTAGCCTTCGTGCAGTATGATGACCTTCAACATTTACCACTCAGAAGCATTCCCGGGAAGAAGACAGTTGAGGGACACCGAAACAGAGAAGGGAAACAAAATGTTATATATTTTTTTAATGAAAACTACTGTACCTGGTATACTCCTTCCTGTGACAGCAGGCGCATCGTTGTGTACCACTCTGTCCTGAAATAAAAGCAACTTTTTATTGATTATTAATGTATAAATGGTGCTTATATTAACGGACATAGTGGTATTATACTAACAAACCTAAATTTTAAAACATCAGCGGTGAGATAGAGGATCCCGTCGAAACTCATAACTGCAACCTACGAGTACGCGTGTCTACGATCCCGCGCAGTCCGGGTTTCGTATGGCGTCACATGCAGAATACAAGCCCATTATTGGGGAGGACACAATCTGAAACCGCTATATGTGTATCATGTACGTACTTCGTGTGCCATCTGCCAATATGAGAGGTAGGTGTCAACGACCGAAAGACGTGACAAAGGAACAGGAAATCCAGGGCACGACATAAGACAACGCGCGAAACCATCGTCACCTTTTGATAGACTTGACTGGCGAGGCGTAAGGAAGCAAGTAAATAGATGACACACTGCTGTCAGGTTTGATTGAAACGGCGACGGTTCGGAGTCAGTAGTAGAAGACTCGTCGAGTCGTTCATAGCCGATGGTCATACATAAGGGGGACTGCACCATTTTTTCTGCAGACTTTTTGGTCAAGTATTCAGATCTTGTGGTTGATGGCCCATTCCGTGTGGTAATGTTATAGGACTGGGCGAGACACAGAGTACCCCCTTGCAGGTTTGTCTACTAGGCATCCTTGGTGTTACTTACTTTTACGTACGAGTCAAGCGTAAAAGAGAGGCAACTTATATTATTTCCCAGAGCCAGATGACATCTGGCCCGGAAGGGGTTCGAACCCCTTCCGACCTTATAAATCCCGAATACGAATGAATGCCATCCAACTTATATGAAAACGGACCAATTGCCTATTATTGAGGTAATTACCGGCCCTCCAAGTCAATACATACCATTACAGTAAGGCATCGGGTTCTACAGCGAGCGGTACGAATATAGTCCCCCTTTCGTACGTGGTACCACTCTGTCCCAAAAAATAAGCACCATTTTTATTTATTATTAATGTATAAAAGGTGCTTATATTTCGGTACAGAGTGGTATACCGGTGCTACGATAGAGGTACGACGCATTTTTTTACCGATTTTTGTTTCGGGCGCATCGGATATTGTAATGGTATAGGCTTGGAAGGCCGGTAATTACCTCATTTGTAGGTATTGGTTCGTTTTCGTATCACTTGGATGGCATTCGTATTCGGGGTATTTATCAAGTCGGGAGAGGCTCGAACCCCTTCCGGGCCAGACATGTCGGCGCGACGACTGAAGCGGTCAGTGAAAATCAAGATGTATGTGTTGCCTCGGGGCATGATCGGGAGGGGACCGAGGTGGTGTCATCGCGGTGATGTACGAGACGCACTGGACGGGACTGTCTCGCCCGTCATGGGAACGGGAAATGGACCTGAGTAGCAATTATTCCGAATTTAACGGGGTATGCCACCCGATCGGCCTGCCCCGAGGCCGTGGAGCCACCACGGGCTCGTCAGGCAGTGTCATGTTTTTCCAGCTCCACTGCAATCGAAGAAGCATTGCGCACGACCCCACCAGCCGGGTTGGTGACTGCGCGGACAGAGGTATCGACGAAGACACCGGCAGGGGGGTTGTCGGAGGTACCGATGACGTCATCGGCGAAGGGTCGGCGAAGGTGCCGTGCCGGAACCACCGGCGGTACCTGCGGCAGTGTCAGTGACCGCACCTGCGGCGAAGTCACCCCACCTGCGGCGAAGTCGATGCTTGCACCTTCGCGAGGGATGTACATTATTTGTCTTTTTCGTGGAACGTGTCGCGACACGTGACGCGACATGTCGCGACACGTGTCGCGACACGCCGCGACATGTCGCGGTATGACGCGACACCCACGACGTGTCGCGGCGAGTGTTGCGGCGAGTGTTGCGGCGAGTGTCGCGGCGAGTGTCGCTAACCCTAACCCTAACCGTAACCCTAACCCTGACACGTGCCACGAAAAAGACAAATAATGTAGATCCGTGCGTATTACTGCTGCGCAGCTGTTTCTGTGGTGCCCGTCAATGTGGCCCCCGCTCGCGAAGCTTCCGAAGGTCTACTTGCGGGAGAAAAACCCCCTCCAGCAACGAGGTTGGTGCCGCGGCCACTCCCTCCCCTAACGACTGCGGCATCAAATGACAAGGGTGATTGGACAAGTGTGACCGATGGTGGCGGCCTATTCCTCTGAAGCGACAGCGTCCCCCCAGGCGCCTTATTCGAAGTGGGCAGCCGCGTTAAAACCGTCCTCGTTCTTGGCTCTGAAGGCAACAGCCGGGACGTCGCCAGACGGGGGAGGGGGGGGGCTTCCGATGTGGTCGCCCCTTGTAAAATTGTTCCCGCCCCCCCGCTCCTCCCCGTAGTTCCTCCCCCCCCTCCGTCATTCTCCCTTGTACGCGCCCTCGTCCCAGTGGGGATATAACCTTCCACAGGCTCTCTTGTTGCTATCCTCCGCATTTCGATACTTTCCATTCTCTCGGCCGTCGGCGAATCTTGTTGCGCTGCCCCCCGCGTAGATCTGCTTCAGGACGATGAGCTGCTACCAGCTTGGCCAATACTGGTACCTGGTATAATATGTGTTACTGTACGTACACCTCCTACGCAGTCCAGTTTCACAGCAGTAGTTATACGTGTGTGCTATACGAGCGCCGTCCCCAAAGGCCAAACCTCGCCTCCCGCGGGCCCCTATCTCCTACCGAGGCTATGCAACCGCAGTTACCCTGGTCAATGCCTAGCCGACAGCAGTGGCCCAGTTCTAAGTCCTACGTCCTGTACACGTCAGTAGGAAGGTCCAGCAGTGGTCGTCCGTTCGGCGTCACCGCGTCGCCACAAAACATCCGAAAAAGGTCTAGTGCCACACACACACCTGAGTTTTGATTGCGCCGCTGTCCCTTCGACCGCTACGTAGGCAGACCACGCCACGTGCTGGAATCCGGCCCTCCCCTCCCTTCTATGCAAGTACACGTGTCTCCTCATGCCCCCCCACCGCCCCCCACTGCCCCCGCGTGGTCGGCGCTGCCGCCCACCCCTTCTAGCTGTAATTTTTTCTGACTCTCTCCTATTAATAGCGATACTTTCATCCATAGCCTCGAAATGATTGCGCCGCGTGTTTGCTCCTCCCAACTCCCAACCATGCTCTCTATATCACTTCTTCGAGCTACGTATCCTCCCGCTCTCTTGCTGCGTGGACTGTTGTGTATACCCCCCACCCCTTGCTGCTGCTGCTGCTGCTGCTGCCTGCCTGCTTGCTTGCTTTAGCTTGCATAAACCTGCGTTCTTGCTCGCCTACTTGCTTGTCTGTTTGCTTGTCTGCTTGATTTCCTGCTTGTTTTCCTGCTTGCTTGCCTGCTTGCTTGCCCGCCTACTTGGCTGCTTGCTTGGCTGCTTGCTTGGCTGCTTGCTTGATAAAGGCGGTCCATACGTGTATGCGATTACCCATCCAGGGATCCTATTCAGCCACAACGGACTTGTCAGATAATCCTTTACTGTAGATACATGTGTTGAAGCTTATTGGCTTACGTACCTGGTAGGTTACACCGCACTTATTTGCACCGCACATTTGTGTAACGTACATTTTTGGATACGTCTACCGTCTTGCCGGGCCGTTTATACGTATACCAGGTACGGTTTACGAGTAATTTAATCGTCGAAGCCCTTTCTCACCCGGCACCACGTCGAGTCGAACGCGAAGACGGCAAAGAGGCAGTGCGTCTGGCCGACAACGACGCCGAAGCTGCTAGGGCTACTTCTAAAAGGTGAGGGATGTGTACATTTATTTGATTTTTTTGGTGGCACACCCTGGCAGTGTGCCCATGGCAAACCACGGCATTCCACGGCCATGATACGAACTCCCACGGCATTCCACGGGGCTACGGCCGCGGACACGCCACGGGCTACCACGGACACGCCACGGGCCCTACCTCGGGCATGCCACAGGCTTTTCCACGGACTGCCACGGCATGTCGCGGAACGGCGTGGCGGCCCATGTCACTTGCCACGGCTATCTCCACGAGGCAAGGTCCACGGCAATCTCGATGGCAATCTCGACGGCAAGACCCCATGGGATACCACGGCAAGCCACGGTAATTCCCATGACAACCCCCACAGGGCAAAGCGCCCATCACGGCAACGTCCACGGGAGCGTCCACGGCAACATCCACGGAAAGTGCCCCCCGGAAGCATCCACGCAACGCCAACGGAAACGCCCATGGCAACGTCCACGGCAATCCGCGGCCGGATCCACCGTATCCCATGGCTGACTGGTGCCTCTGATGATTATTGCTGTGTAGGTTCGGTTAGGTTACCGTCTGACAACAGTAGTGTCATGCATACTGCTGTAAACCCCTCCCCGGCCTTTATGCGGGCGATACAGTACCGGCCGGGCGGTATACTTATGGTACCGGTGCCGAAAGGTACGAGTATACCTCGTCCTACTCCACACCGCTGTGCCAAATTGCAGGTATCATTCGTACCGTACGTACGTACATGTTCCAGTCAAAAGTACCATAAGCATTGCTTTCACGTGGCCGAAAGATACGTTTGACTTGGAAACAACATTGAACTGAAAACCTCGGTTCTTCATACCGCGGCTGTACGAGCAAGATGTATACGTTTGACTTGGAAACGGCATTGACTACGAAAACCCTCCATTTTTCTCACAGCGCGGCTGAAAGATCTACACGCTGGACTCGGAAATTGGAAAACAGTTGACTTCAAAAACTCCATCCAGCGTCCGGGAGCAGTCTTTTTATTGTCAGACGACTTGAGGACAGTCATCACAATCAGTTGACACTACAGTTGACACTTGCACACTTGCATGTCAGGATAGGGGTACGAGCATTTTTTGTCCAAAAGGTTTCTGATCAAGATTTGGTCCCAAATATTTGGGGACAAACTACTTGGAATTAGTGTGGGATTTTTTTTTTCAGTCATGTATGGGTTAACCCCTTGAGAACTGGTCCCCTGTTTTTGGGGACAAACTACTTGGGTTAAGTGTGGGATAAGTTTTTCAGTTCTGATTGGGTTAAGACATACCAGGTACTCCTTTGGCCCATTAATATCGTCGGAATACCAATATTAATAGGAGTGACACAATATCCATCGCGATCTACGTACCTACTCTTAATAGGCTTCTGTAATGGTATGGGCTAGGAAGGCCGGTAATTACCTCTGCATAGGTAATTGGTCCGTTTTCGTATAACTTGGATGGCATTCGTATTCGGTATTCGGGGTATTTATAATATCTGTGGGCCATACTTGAAGCCCATCCCGAAGCAGATGT
The DNA here is from genome assembly GCA_008828725.1 of Saccharina japonica. NCBI lineage: Eukaryota > Phaeophyceae > Laminariales > Laminariaceae > Saccharina > Saccharina japonica. The sequence goes on from MEHQ01003972.1 coordinate 19,629, forward strand.
CATCTGGCTCGGGGTTTAATAAAAGCTGCTTCTCTTCTACGCTTGACTCTACGGAAAGTGAGTAACACCAAGGATGCTTAATAGACAAACCTGCAAGGGGATACTCTGTGTCTCACCCAGTCATATCACACTTCGGGGTTGTTCTTCGGGTTACGTTTTTATAGTTCGTAATAGGAGTGACACATTATTCATCGTGATAGACGTATGATACCTCCAATTAATATTGGCTTTGGGGCTGTTTTTTTTTGTTACATTTTTAGCTTTTTTGTTTAATTAAAAACCGGTTTTGGGTGAGGTATAGAGATCCTATACTAGAACCAAGTGATATAAAAAACTCAAAAATATGCAGGTAAGTGGTATGTACCTTTACCCTCTCTAGAGTCGACGGCGGGCACCACATACTCCAGAACGCGCGGCGGCACTGATCCGTCTGACTACACGAGTACCTTCCAGCACGCGCCGGTGCTCACACACGCACCATCGAGCTCTATCGAGAACTGCAGCAGTAGTAGGAGTACAATAGGTATACCCTTGGCATTTCCTTTCACGCGACTGAAACATACGCTTGACTTGGATATACCTACGACTCTATTCTGTGTTGATGACCGCACCCACTCTCGGCGAAATCAGTATTACAGTAGGTTATTAGCGTTAGGCCAATTGATTGTGGTTCGACCCGAAGTGAAATGTTATAGGTTTTGTACGAGCACTATATAATGTAGTGTTATTCTAACAGAGAGAGGATTTGATTAATTCATGCGAGACATTCAGTAGTGTTCATCTTCAATAGACACGTGCTTCGTCTATACCTTCCCTACGTTGAAACGTCTATAGCTCTACCTAGCGGCTCTCTACTGCATTGACACGCGACAAGTGGCCGAAGGCATGTACATCAAAATCAAGCCGGTTTATTGCGAAGTGAAATTACTGTAACAGAAAAGACATCAAGACATTGTTGTGCTTTAGTCGGCATTTGGTGTCCCTCCGTTGAACTGCTGCTGCTGCTGCTGCTTGCTGTGGTATCATCATTATGTACGCAGACCGCTGTCCTACTGCTGTACCGCTTGGATCTGTCGTCCTTGTTGGCCGCTACGCACAGGTAGCACACGTGACAAACGCCTTGAAGTTGGTCAATCTCTTGATTGCGTTTAAGCCCCTGCTACATTGTTGGCGGCTCTTCTATTTTTACCGTGTCCCAGCTACAGTCTTGGAGATCGTATTCACTGTTAAGCGATGTGCGTTAGCGCAGAACCTTTTATGGTGGCTGGGTGGGCATACTTAAGAGCACACAAAGAAACAAATCACATTTTTTCAAAACACTTCGGCGGATGGGTAAAAATAAAGATTAGGCCCTCCACACTTCCAATCACAGTTGTGCGATCTCATCTTTGCAAGCTTGGTTTGATACGGCGGGAGGAGGGGGGGGTGTACTCATGTTGTGCACGGCCGTAGTCATATGACCATAGACCCTCGCATCCCTACAATGCCGGGACGGAGCGCGTTGGGTTTTCACCAACCAGGCAGACATTGCTTGCACCAAGCGCGAAACGCCGTGAGGTATTGGGCGAGTCGCATGAAGGGTGAGCTGCATCCTGACTAAGAACCGCCTCTGTGAGGCGGACTTGCATATGGACGACAGCTTCAATGAGTTAATTTAATTTCTGGTGTGGCCACTTCCGGAGACAGCAATGGGTTTTACTATGTAACTGCCTCGCGGACGCCTTACCATATTAACACTACGTGGTACGACCATTCCCCTTGTGCGGAGCAAAGGTTCTCCACCCCGCACAAATGATCTACTCGACCGCCAGCTTTGGTGACCGCCAAAAAAATAACAAAAAAAAAACGGCACCCTGGTTGTCTAGCTCACGCAGCGAGTGGCGTGTTTTACAGCGTCGTTGCCAACCGACGCCAACCCAACCTATAAATATATCATATATTTATAGGGGGGGTTGGACATGGGCTGGTTGGTCCCACCATCTACACCACCCACCAACAAAATTTCACCGGTGAGCGATAAGCGTCAGCGCAAGCACCTTGTACGGTGTGGGTGACTACCCCCGGTCAAATCTTGCTTCGGTCGTACACAAGCAGTACATACACTGACAGCAGTATACTGACTGCATCAGTACACTGACTGGCATCAGTGTACTGACGGCGTCACGCAGTCAGTATACACACGCTCTACGAGTATCAACTGAGGCTACAATACCAACGTCCGCAGCCCCCAAACGCCTCCGGAGTAGCGTCTTGGTACTACCGCTGTCGGCGGACAAGCTTGTTCTTCGTTTTCATTATTTCAGGAGTGTGTTATAAGGCTTGGATTGGGTGGGTGATTGTGGGAAGAACGTGCCGAGAGTGTACTTTTTCCCAGTAACCCGACGGACCAATCAATGCCCCAACAAATGGCGACGTCGGCAGGACATGGGTTGTAGTGGTCGTGCGTTCGAATCTCACGACCACCGTGAAGGAAACTCTTTTGAAAGAAACAAAAAGGGACTTTCCTCGTGTCAGAACCTACCCGATAAACACGCCTCTTCCTCTTGTTAAGAACTTCGGACTACTACTGTAGGCACGTACTGCCCCCATGCGAAGATCAAAGACAACGCGGTTCTCAACGGGGGGGGGGGGATGTTTTTAAGGCATAGATTGGATGGTGGGTGATTGGTTAACCCTTTACCAGTAGCCCAACGAACGAATAATTAATAACTTAACCCCTTAAGAACTGGTCCCACGAATTTGGCGCCAGACTACTTGGAATTAGTGTGGGACATTTTTTTTCAGTTCTGAATGGGTTAACAAGAAGCGACAAAGTTTTCCGGTATAACACCGCGAAAAAGCTGATACATATATACCGTTACGTAGCTGCTGTATGTACAGTAGGCATCTCGCAGAGTTGGAGTCATATAGCTTTTGTGTCCGCCACTAGTATGTGCGGAACTCCCGATGCGATGTCCAACGCACTAGTGATGATTGATGATGCCCGGGAGAAAGCTTTGCACGCCTCGGAAAGGAAGGCAGCGATCTCGTATCGACCAGCTGGCAGCGAGCGTCGTCGGGAGGATTGGACGGACGGGGGGGGATACTTTCCTAGAAAAAAAAGGGGCGTTTTGTGAGGAGCGCACCGTTTTCAGAAATATATCGGTGTGGCCACACCCAGGTCGCGCATCACACGACCAGGGTTTTCTAAATCACAATTCGATGCGAGTCGACGAGGGAAGAAAGGGCTGAAGTCTTCTCGGGATAAAAATACAAGGCAGGAACCGTAGTGGGGGAGGAGGGAGAGCAGCCTACTTTGTGACCCCGGATCTGAGTTACGACTAGGGAGGAGAGAGAAAGGAAGGGCGGCGATACTAAATGGGATGATAAAATAATTAAATATACGAGTATATATATATATGTATATATCAAACTGACCAGTACATAATATTACGCGTACTAGACAATGTGGCATTTATTGTACCTGGTACTACCGTGACTACGTATACAACAGTCTGATCGTCTAATCGCAGAATAGTCGAGCGGACAAGAGGGGGTATACCCCAGGGTAGGTTTCCTGCGGTCGCTTTTCCACTTGATCTTCTGTGGTCATGATACTTTTCTTCCAACGAGGAGAATCCAGTCTGACGCCTGGAGAATTTTCGGAAAAGGCGGGGGGGGGGGGGGGGCAATATCACCCTCTCAGATTTGATTGGTGAAACGTCGGTGAGCAGTCGGTAAAGCCATTCATAACGGGACCGTCTGCATTATTATTGGTATAATCTCCTTTTTACTGCGCTGCTAAGGGTTATATCTGTGTCGTAGGCTTGTGACCGCCCAGGACGAAGAGTCAGCACGGACACCGGGGGGGGGTGCTTTTAAACGCTGTCTCTTAAACAGCATCGTTATATGATTTACCTTGCCCTTCCGAAAATGTGCTGGGCATTATTCATTCAGAATGAAAAAAGCTGACACAATTCGTCGAACAAAAGTACCACCAATTTCATCCAATTAAAAACAAAATATGCCCTTCCCTGCGTATACTCAAGTTAATACCGGTACGCATTATTACCACTCTTTACCCAATAATTGTACCTGCTATATATGTATGATGTCTTTTCAGACTATTTAATTTGTATTTTATTTATTTATTTCCCCCCCCAGAAATAGGCACACGCTTCCTGAGTTGCACGGCCTCAGTTTGTGTTCTCCGCATACGGGATGTACATGCTGCATGAGGACATATAACACCTGTAAGTACGCGCGATCGAAGTATGACACTCAACTATTAATAGCAAACATGAGTTTCGACGAAATCCTCGATCTCACAGCTGTTTTTTTTTTTTTTTTTTTAGTATGTATTATGTCACCATTAATTGGGTTACGCAGTGCTGTATCTACTCACCGTGCGTGGTCCCACTCCGCATCTACATGCTGCTCCCACGCCGTGAAAGTTACCCTTCACTCCACTCCTCCCCCCCCGGGCGGCCTGGCGGTCTCGCAGGGCGAGCTTGGATCGGTTCACCCGGCCGCGATATCGTGCCCATCTTTCGTCAAAATAAAGTAGCCCACACTACGTACTTCAACTGATGAATGTATGAAGTTCATCCACACCTTCCCTGAATCCATACCCATATTATGTTACTACGACGTACTATTATTCCATTTTCCATTTGACAATGAGCAGCTCTTACTTCAATTGTACCATACCATTCCCATGTACCGATCATTCATCCCTATTTACTGTGACAAACGTAGACAATGCCATGCCATGCCAGCGTAATATATATATCGTTCTTCACGTCAAATACGACTGCAGCCTCCGTAACGTTTGAAAATCGCCGTTCTTCTTCATTATCACGCCAGGCCTCGGGTTAGGGTTTAGATTATAGGGGAGGTGCGAAGCAAAGCACGCGGCTCGCCAGGAGAGAGGGCGGGGGGTGCTCATTGGTTGCTTTTCCTTAGTCATTTGACCATTGACCACGCATCCCTTTCGAGACGGACCACCGTTCCTACTCCTAACAGAGACATCTCTAACAGTTGGACCCTCCTTACGTTGCTTCCATACATTTCAGGGAGGGGGGGCGGTCACGAGATAACGAGCTCGTGAATATAACAAACGGCGATTGTCATGGAGATGACCCCGACGGAAAACCGTGGCAGCAGCAGCATCAGCAGCATCAACACCAACAGGAGAAGCAGCAACATAAACGACAAGGGCCGCAGCAGCGGACTCAGCAACAACACCAGCAACGAAAACAGCAGCAGCAGCAGCAGCCGCAACATAAACAGCAACAACAACAACAGCAGCGGCTGCAGCAACAACACCAGCAACCAAAATATCAACAAAAACAGCAAAAGCAACAACAGCAGCAACAGCAGCAGCATCACAAAAAGACGCGCTGCTGCCCTCGCTATCTGTGTGGTGGGCGGCATCCTGTGCACCGTGTGGATAAACGCGCATGGGACGGGCAGTGACGACCCGGCGCGGCTCCTCACCAAGGGGGATGCCTCGCGCACCCGCCGCTTCCCTGCTGTTGATGGGGATAGTGTTGGTGTTGGTGGTGGTGATGATGCTGCTGCTGCTGCTGCTGCTGATGCAGGTGGCGGTGGTGGTGGTGGTCCTGGCGCTGGTGATGGTGACAAAGGCGGTGGTGGCCTTAGGGGTGATGGTGCTGTTGGTGGTGGTGGTGGTGGTGTTGGTGTTGGTGGTGTTGGTGGTGGTGGTGTTGTTGGTGGTGGTGGTGCTGCTGCTGCTCCTGCTGCTGTTAGTGGTGGTGATGGTGGTCCTGGCGCTGGTGATGCTGGTGGTGCTGACTCTGCGTCTGACGGAAAGGGTAGGGACTCCCCATCACCTACTGAAGAGGCGACTGTCGCGGGAGATGCGAAACATAGTTTTGACGACCGTGACAACCGGGAAAGCCTTACTCCTGGTGGGTGCGTGTGGCATGCAGGGTTATGGACCGTAAATCGAAAGCCGTTTTTTCGGGAATTTTGTTTCGGTTTTTCCCTGGTGAAAACCGACGGTTTTTGTTTTTTTGTTTCCGGTTTATTTGCAAAAACAAACAGTCCAAATCGACCGACGTTTTTAGTGAACTGAAACCGAAAAACCGTTCGAGCCATTTTCCGTATTCGGTTCACAATCCTGGTGATATTGTGTCGTTGGGTGTGTCGGTATGGTTGTTGTTGGTATGGTTGCTGTTGTTGCTGTTGTTGTTGTTGTTGTTGTTGTTATTGTCGTTGTTGTTATTGTTGTTGGTGGTGTTGGTGTTGGTGTTGGTGTTGGTGTTGGTGTTGGTGTTGGTGTTGGTGTTGGTGTTGGTGTTGGTGTTGGTGTTGGTGTTGGTATTGGTGTTGATGTTGGTGTTGGTGTTGGTGTTGTTGTTGGTGTTGTTTGTGGTGGTGGTGTCGGTATTTGTGTTGTTATTAGTGCTGTTGGTATTGGTGCTGTTGGTGTTGATGCTGAAATGTTTGCTGCTGTTGCCGTTGTTGGTGCCGATCTCTCCGCTGTTGTGTTTTTGTTGCTCAAAGCCATACTCTCCTATCCGACGCAAGTCGACGAGAGAAGAAAGGGCTGAAACCCTCTCGCGATAAAAATACAAGGCAAGAACCGTAGTGGGGGAGGAGGGAGAAGAGCCTACTTTGTGACCCCGGATCTGAGTTACGACCAGGAAGGAGAAAGAAAGGAAGGGCGAATATAATACATGGGATGGACAAAAAATACGGCGCAGGCAAACAATGAAGGGGTAACAAGAGGCAGTGCTTTCCGAAGGCAGGGCACGTACCACTACCTATCTCTCCCAATCACCCCACCCCCCCCACCCCCCTCCCCCCCCCCCCCGCACAAGGGGAATGATCGTACCAGGTAGTGTGTACCAGGTATATGGTAAGGCACCCACGATGTAGATCATGGTATACCCATTGCTATCTCTGGAAGTGGCCACACCATAAATATAATCAGTTCATTGGAGGCTGTCGTCCATATGCAAACCCGCCTCACAACTAGCGGTTATCAGTCGGGCGCAGCTCCCCTTTCATGCGACTCACCCCAACAACGTCACGACGCTTCTCGCGCTTGGTGCGAGCAACGTCCGTCTGGTTGGTGAAAACCCAATGACGCACGATAGAGGTGCGCCATGTTTTGTTTTAGCTACTTCCTCACTTAAGGAGCGTCATACCTCACCGAAACAAATATTTTGGAGGAAAATAAAAGTGCTGCCGGATGAGAAATCTCATGACCGAAATATACTCTGAAGCAAATTTCGTCACAAAAATGAAAGTCCGACGAATTTGGGTTAAGGAGCCCGATCGTTCAGAAAACGATTCATCCAAAAAGTGCTACCTCTACCGTAGCACGCGTACAACGTGCTCCGTCCCGACTTTGTAGGGATGCGAGGGTCTATGGTCATACCACTACGGTGTCGAAGACGTAGTCGTTTGGTGTTGCCGTACAAATTTCTGATACGTGTCATTGTCGTATTAGTCCAAGTGTTTGAGATTGCGGCGGGGTTGCCCAAAAGTGTGTTTGACCTGCTTTCAAGGGTCACAGAGCTTGGGGACAAGAGGCCCCCTTGCTCCCAGTTAATCTAAACACCCAGTTCATCTAAGTAAATTATGGAGTACGATCATTGATACCTGGATTATTTTTCTTCTTCTTCTTCTTCTTCTTCTCTGCATGAAGGCACTCCGACGCCCGACCCCACGGCTTTGCGTGAGCAGGGCACTCCGCCGAGAACCCTCGCGCTTGGTTGTCCCAACATACGGCCATGCACGACATGCGGCTAATGAGTACACCCCCCTCCCTTCCCACACTATGCCCCCTATACGCAACGAACTCCAAGATCGCTTCTGGAAGGCATACGCTGCAGACCGTTTCAATATGCTCACTAGAGGGACCAACGGCGACAGCGGGGGCGGCAGCGGTGGAGGCGGTGGCGACGAAGGGGGACGAGGAGGGGGAGAAGAAGGGAGGGTGGGAGAGGGAGGGGGGGGTAGTGGGGAGAGGGAAGATGGAAACGTGGCGGGCGGGGGTAGGAGTAGTACTGCAGCAGTGGCGCCGGCGGCGAAGTACATGGTGTTTGTGCCCGGTAATGCCGGGTTGGGAAATCACCTGGCCGGTCTGATGAGCACCTTCGTGCTGTCCATCGCGACGGAGAGGGTCTTCCTGCACGATTGGAATGGGCACATGTTGCAGTAAGTTTCGTTTTCGTTTTCGTTTCGTTTCGTTTCGTTTTGTTTGTATTCATTTTCTTCTGCAAGTGTTTGTTTTATGTTTTGTTTTTTTTCCATCGCTTTCTGCATTTTGTTCCTATCTTGATTTTGGTTTTACAATGTATTTTTTGTGCTGTTTTGTTTTTTACTTACTTCGTACTCCCTTGGTCAACTTGTCGTCTTGTCTTATTTTTCTTCTTTTTGCTTTTTTGTGCGTGTGTTTTGTTTTTGTGGCCTTGTTCTTGCTCGTTTTTCTTGTTTTCGTTGTTTTCCCGCACACACTGGTATCGTGTTTTACGTGTGTTTTGGGTTTTGGAGTAGGTGTGCATGTGTCTTGGAGCAACACCGCTTAGCATAATGGAACGGAGACATCAATACACCCCCCCCTCCCTCCTTGCCATCGCCGGCGGTCGATTTATACTGTGCATGTGTGCGGTGGACAACCTTAACTCCGCACAAGGAGAATTATGTTGTCACGTATATAGTGTGTATACAGTAAGATACACGAGGCAGTTACAAATAGTACCCATTGCTGTCTCTGGAAGTGGCCACACCGGAAAAAAAACTATTAATTCGGAGGTGTTCACCCGTATTCCAGAGAGTCCGCCTCGCTGCGTAGCGGTTGTTAGTAGGATGCAGCTCACCCTTCATCGGATTCGCCGAATACCTCACGGCGCCTCGCGCTTGGTGCAAGCAATGTCTGCCTGGTTGGTAAAAGCCCGACGTGCTCCGTCCAGGCATTATAGGCATGCGAGGGTCTGTAGTCTTACGGCTACGTCCATGCATGACACGAGTACACCCCCCCCTCCTCCTCCCTACCCAACTCTATATGTATGTCTTGACATACCCTCCCCCGGTGATATTTTGTTTTTATGTACCCCCACGAGGCAGTTACATAGTGCTCCCATTGCTGTCTCTGGAAGTGGCCACACCAGACATTGAAGTAACCCATTGAAGCTGTCATCCACATGCAAGTCCGCCTTACAAGTGGTTCTTTGTAGGATGCAGCTCACTCTTCATGCGACTCGCCCAACACCTCACGGCGCTTCGCGCTTGGTGCTAGCAATGTCTGCCTGGTCGGTGAAAACCCGACATGCTCCGTCCCGGCATTGTAGGGATGCAAGGGTCTATGGTCATACGACTACGGCCATGCATGAAAATGAAGTACACCCCCCCCCG
>MEHQ01003972.1:29054-54940 GCA_008828725.1 Saccharina japonica
CCCCCCCCCCCCCCCAATCCCCCCCAAGCTTGGCCGGCCTCGTCACCAAAATTGGTTTCGAACAGAAATAAGTGAACTACGAATAAATCTAAATGAAACATTTCGAATCGTAATTTTTACACGCCAAAGTTTCAAACAAGAACGAGTTTCGTGTTTTATTTTATGTACCTATTTCAACTTCACTTTTTTTCTTCACAAGGTTCATCTCCAATTCTCAAATTCAAAACTCAAATTCGAATTCGAACTAAAAACAAAAGTTTAAGTTTCATTTATATAATGTATGTATTCAAAATGCAAATTCAATTTAACACCTCGACGTTTATTTATCTTAGGATGGCTTCCCCTGTTGTTCAAATTCAAGTTCAAGCTGTAAGATACATACAAACACGTCAAATACTCAGGAACTCTGGAGTTTGTGGAGAGGTACTGAATCGTTGGCGTGATTGAGAGGGGATGGGGAGGAGGATCGTCATGTCGGGAGGGAGGTTGCAGTAAGTGGTTGCACTGAAAGACCAGAGGATGCTGGGAAGGGTTGAGATAGAAATGAAGAGCACCAACCTGTACGGGGGGCTCTACTCGTGGGTGTCGTCGAGCAGGGGCTTGGCGCGCTGGGTAGAAGTTCGGCGAGTAGACTTTTTACATATGCTGTGGATGTGAGGATCCAGCCCTTGTGAACACTGTTTCCAGATTCGTTCGAGAACGAAACAAAGTATATTATCAAGAGGATGACTCTTCTTGTGTTACTACCAAGCAGCGACTTTCGTTTTTTGTACTTTTTTGTTTGTAAAATCGTACCAGATACGTCTGCTGTGTTTTCGACCGATTGAATGATGTAGATAATACGGGACTACTGCTTTGAAAAGCAATAATCGGTCGCCCCGATGGTCTCGTGGTACCCACGAAGGCTACTAAGAGTTGGTTTCCGGGGTTCGAATCTCACGTGGGTCGGACGTTTTATTTATTTATTTGCAAACCCGAAATAAAACGGAATCAACTGCTGAGAGCGCCTAGTGGCGTGGGTAGGCGCAGTTCGATGCGAGTCGGCGAGGGGAGAAAGGGCTGAAGCCTTCTCGCGATAAAAGTGCAAGGGAAGAAACCGTAGCGGGGGAGGAGGGAGAAGAGCCTACTGTGTGACCCAGGATCCGAGTTACGACTAGGAAGGGAGATATAAAAGAAAGGACGAAGATAATAAATGCCATGGGACAAAAAACAAGAAACACAAAAAAATGCCGTCTCATTCTATATTTCCACCATTTTGGCGTGCGTCTTTGCACAGCTGCGGCGCAACCTACTCGGAGCTGTTCGTCCCGCCTTTCGAGCCCTGGTCCACTTCTGACTCCACCGGCTGCCCAATCAGCGGGCCCGGTGGCCTCCTCCCCCTGCCGCTACCGGGAGACCGGGAGGGAGAACACGGGGCGGGGGACAGGGGAGATGTGGAAGTGACGGACGGGAAGCGGAGACGGGATACAGGGAGGTGGGGGGGAGGGGGAGGGACGGGGGTGGAACAACGGGGAGAGGGGGGTAGGGGGAGGGGGGGAGAGAGCAAGGGGGGACGTGATGCGCCTGGATGTGGGTGGCGCGGGAGCTAGCGACTCTAGGGCGGAGCGCAAGACGTTGCCTCATGCGACCGTCACCATACCGGTGAGAGTGGGCGGCAAGGTGGGTGGAGGGGAGGGGTGAGTTAGGGAGGGAGGGAGGGAGGGAGGGACGGAGGGAGGGAGGGGGGAGAGGGGCGGGGGTTGGGGTGGCGACGGGGGTGTTCGGAGTGCGGGTGGAGGTGGGGGAAGGTTAGGGTCAGGGGTGAGAGTTGGTGTGGGGGGAGTGCGTGTGGGCGGGGTGCTCTCATGTCGTGCATGGCCGTAGTCGTATGGCCATAGACCCGCGCATCCCTCTACAAAAGGCCGGGACGGAGTGCGTTGGGTTTTTACCGACCAGGCAGAGGAGTAGGTCGGAGATGGGGGCGTTGGAAGGCAGCAGGCGCGAGAGCCCGCTCACTCACCACCGCGCGCGCGACTTACCCTCTTTGTTTGAGTCGTGCGTTCGTTAATTGGTCGGTTGCTTGCTATATTTGAGGTTAGGTTCAAAAATCGAGGAAACAAAACGAACCAGGCACATATGAAATATGTACCCTGGTATACACGGATTTAAGAGCGAACGCGATTTTCTGATTTTGACCGACGCCAAAAGAACAAGCGATGAGCCGCTTTTCGACCACTGGTATTTTCACTTTTCATCCGGTATATAGGGCCTCTCCGGGAATTGTCTTGGACTTTTACAGTCCCTAGTGGTGTGAGCGGCGGGGGGGAGAAGTTTGTGGTCCGCAGATTCGGAATATACAACAAAACTTCGAACGAGGTTTCATCGAAGCCGCGTTTCTCGCCCCTTTTGTTGGTCCGCTTTGGGTCCGGTTTAGGGTCACGCAGAGATGGCGTTAGGGTTAGGGTTTAGGGGGTTGGGTTGGCACTACATCCGTACCTTGATCCCACCAGGAAGTGCTTCCTAGCCCGCAGACAACGAACAGCCCGACCCCTGGAAGATTCTATCAGCCAATCGGCTTTTTATAGAGTGTTCGCGAAGAATTTGGTTGGCTCGGGGTATTCCTTGTACTCTGCTTCCTACCAGGTACTGGTATATAATAGCAATCCCAACACTCGAAAAAATAATTACCCTGGGGGAAAAATGAATCAAAATTACGTTTTTTTGTTTCACCTGCAACAGTAAGTAGTACTCCCGGGTTGGTTCGTAACGCCTTTGGATTCACTTGTTTACCCCAATTAGCTCCTCATGTTTTGTTAGCTTCCAATATCGTGTTATAACTACAGAAAGACAAATTGGATCAATCCAAACAAACAACTATTAGTAGTCCTCCCTTTGGAGTTTCTCCATAAGCGTCCGATGTACGTACACCGTCCGCCAACGGGCAACGCCTTAAAGGGGTGACGCCTTAAAGGGGTGGTGCCTTATAGGAGTGGTGCCCTTGAAGGGGGGTGGTGTCCTTAAAGGGGTGGTGCCCTTAAAGGGGTGGTGCCTCAAAGGGGTGGTGGGTGGTGCCTAATAGACGTGGTGTTGCCTTATAGGGGTGGTCTCTCAAAGGGGTGGTGCCTTATAGGGGTGGCGCCTAATATAAGTGGTGCCCTTAAAGGGGTGGTGCCTTAAAGGGGTGGTGCCTAATAAACGTGGTGTTGCCTTATAGGGGTGGTCTGTTAAAGGGGTGGTGCCTTATAGGGTTGGTGCCCTTAAAGGGGTGGTGCCTCATAGGCGCGATGTTGCCTTATAGGGGTGGTCTCTTAATGGGGGGGCGCCTTATAGAGGTGGCGCCTTACAGAAGTGGTGCCCTTAAAGGGGTGGTTCCCTTAAAGGGGTGGTACGTTAAAGTGGTGGTGCCTTATATGGGTGGTACCTTATAGGGGTGACGCCTTAAAGGGGTGGCGCCTTATAGGCGTGGTGCATTACACGGGTGATGCTGCCTTATTTTTCACTACATTGTTAGACGCATGCTACAGTAGAGGTGCCCCATTTTCGTTTCTGAGGGTGGTGTGGTCACTTAAGGAGCTTAACACCTCACGCAAAAGCTGGTTCTGGCGGAAACAGACAAGTTCTACCCGCCGAACGACCCCAAGGCCTAATATAAGCGTAAAATGATAACTAGTGCAACGCAAGGATGGAGTTTAGAAATTTCGACGATTTTGGGTTAAGGAGCCTTTAATAGGTCATTCAGAAAATGTTTCAGCCAAAAAAAACGGTAAACCTCTACCTCTATCGTAGCACGCGACAATACATAACCGGTACTTGTTCCGCTGAAGGGAGACCCAACCCCGTCAGAAAATTCGGAGTCCAATAAAATCTGGAGGCTGACTCACAGAAGCTGGCGACGGCAGTTAGCTACGAGTATTAAGGGTGCTGGCATCTTGTTTGGCTATACGTACCAATTTATGAATAACGGGGATTTTGATGACCCAGAAGAATCGTCCGAATGTCATACTACTGTAGGTCGTGGATGGGATTGTTACTCGTTTTTTTTTGCGGTTTCGTTTTCACGTTTTCTCAGAAAGCATCGTTTTTACGTCCTATGAGTACCACCCTCGGAACAAAAAGAAAAGAGGAAGGATGCCCGTCTATTATGCCGTACGTATAGCGGCGCGAGTTTCCTGGCGCACAGCTATGATAGATCCCACTTTTTTTTGTTTTGTTTTGTTCAGTGTTTTGTTCGGTCGTCCGAAATGGTGTACCAGGTATGTAGCATGGCCTGCCTGACGGCGGTATTACGTTGATCACTCTCACAAATATTGAAGAAAACGAAAGGGGAGCATTTTTTTGTTTTCTTGACTTTTGTTTTTGAGAATTTCGTACAGGACACCTAATCCCGAATGATAAGACAACGAACACCTGAAAAAAGGCAGGCGTGAGATTTGTTTGCGTGGAAAATATCGCATATATTTACGAAATTCAGTAGCCGTTCTACAGTGGAACGCGACATATGTTAAGAAACTCTTAATTTTGGCCGGACTGGATTTCTTATGTATGACTGGGTGTGTTCCACACTATTATCAGTACAAAGAGGTCGAATTATTTCCCCCCCCCAAAAAACAAATCTCAGTCTCAAATTCTTAGTTATTAGATTCTTAACATCTATCGTTAACTAATAAGGGCTAAAGTTCGTGTACAGCCCTCTAATAAGGACCATATTTTCACTACTATTCATTCAAAACGGTGCTTATATATTTCGCGCTCATAGACCCCGGACCTTCGTCACGAAAAGGGATACGATAGTACATGGGATGGGAAACAATGCAACAAAAATAGCAGGGCTGTTATTTTGACGACAAACCATTTTCTATTCGGTCGATATGGGTCGGATGGAAAAGTCGCGGGCCGGGTCGGATGAAACCCCCCGACCCGATCCGACCCGACCCGACCCGACCCGACCCGACCCGGCATCATGACCCGTGAACCAACTGACATGTTGTATGCATACCAGGGGTATTGATAAGGTGTTTGCTGTGTCTGTGCAGGTGTTGCCAAAGGCGTTTATGACAAGGTTTTCGTAGAGATGAGGGGGAAGGATCCCAGGCCGGACTGCCCCGTCACCTTCGTCACGAGCAATCAGGTGCGCCTTGCGTTCTGCATTCTCTGCATGCTACTGCTACCGGAGAACTGCTGATGTATGGTATTGTTGTCGTTGTGTGCTGCATGATACTGCTGAATGCTATATACTAACTACTGCTGCATCGCTACTGGTGGTGTACTCGTACGGGTAGTTCCGTGCGTGCGTGTATGTATGTGTGCTGTACGTACAGCATGGCTTTCTTTCTGTTATTTTTGTCTCTTTTGCACTTATCCGTGGTACTCTATGGTACTACACTTCATGCTATTCGTTTGCAAATTTGTCTCTTGCACTTCTCTACAGTACTCTATGATACTACACTTCATGATATCGGTTTGCAACTTTGTCTCTTGCGCTTCTCTATGGTACTATACACTTCATGATATTGATTTTCAACACCCCCCCTCGATGAAAAACCAATTGGACACGAAGTTTTGGGTGGAAGCGGTCGTCAGCCCAGGCTACGGAACTGCTAAGGTCGGAGGCATTCCTCTGGCGGACTGGCTGAAGGCTGGGACCATTACGGCCACTCTGTTCGAGGGCCTTTACAGGCCGGTGGATTCAGTGCGGGACCGTGTTGAGACTGAGACCAAGAAACTGTTTCCGCCCTCTGGACAGGTAGGGGGGTGTACTTCATGTTTCATGCATGGCCGTAGTCATATGACCATAGACCCTCGCATCCCTACAATACCGGGACGGAGAGTGTCGGGTTTTCACCGACCAGGCAGACATCGCTAGCACCAAAGAGTCAAACGCGAAACGTGAGTTGTTGAGCGAGTCGCATGGAGGGTGAGCTGCATCCTACTGAGAAATTTTTGTGAGGCGGACTTGCATAAGAAAGACAGCTTCAATGGTATTCGTTAATTTCCGGTGTGGCCACTTCCAGAGAGAGCAATGGGAGGGCTGTGTAACTGCCTCGTGGGTGCCTTACCATAAACACTAACGTTATACGGTCATTCCCCTCGTGCAGAGCAAAGGTTCTCCACCGCGCTCAAATGGTCTCACTCGACCGCCAGCTGTGATCGACCGCCAAAACAAAACAAACAAACGAAAACGGTACCCTGGCGATCTAGCTCATGTAGTGAGCGGCATGTCTTACAGTGTCGTTGTCAACCGACGCCAGCCCAACCTCTATATATATTATACGGGCGGGGAAGTCATCAACCAGGCAGATATTGGGGGGGGAGTACTCATTTACTAATAGTCAGACATATTATATTGAGCTACTCGTAAACAGTGCAACACCCCTGCCCAAGTTCCCAAGTGGATTTAAAGAGAGGCGAGGAGGGTGGGAGAGAGGGAGGGAGGGGGAGAGGGAGGGAGTGAGGACACATGCTACGATAGAGGTGCACCATGTTTTTTCTGAGATTCTCACTTAAGGAGCGTCATACCTCACCGAAAAAATGGTTTTGGAGGAAAATAAAAGTGCTGCCGGATGAGAAACATTCTGACCGAAGTACACTCTGAAACATGGTTCGTCACAAAAATGAAAAAACGACGAATTTGGGTTAAGGAGCCCGATCGTTCATAAAACGATTCAGCCAAACAGTGCTACCTCAACCGTAGCACGCGTCTGAGGGAGGGAGAGACGGGCGGAGGTGGGGGGGAGGCGCCGGTCATCGCTGCTCCCGGGAAGATACCATATGTTCCTGTATATTAGCAAATATACTGCGTAGGAGACCGCTTATTTGGGCGCATCATGGTCTCTGTCGGCCTTGAATATACTAGTTTTAGTGCAGGGGGGCGGTCAGTCAAGCGGTCGAACCGACGTTTTCTAGCTCATTCGTATACACGTTTTAGTTTAGGGAGCGGTCAGTCAAGCGATCAAACCGCGGTTTCCTGGCTCATTAGTATACCAGTTTTAGTGTAGGGATCGGTAATTCAAGCAGTCACACCGCGGGCCTCCACCACATTTGGTTAGTAGCCCCCCGCCCCCCTCCCCTCCCTCAAAACGCCTCCACTGTCCCCCCAGCCCCTCCAAAATAGATGCACAAATGTGCCCCTGTGGCAAAGCAATAGATAGTAGAATTCACATCGTGGGAGAATGTGAAATGTACAAGGAGGAACGGGATGTGTTATAAGATATGAGGAAAATAGACGAATGCCACATGGAGACGCTTGGTAAGCTAGATAGTAACGAGAGAACGATCGCCATCTTAGGCCACAGACGGCGGAACAGGAAGGGCAACATAATAGCGAAAGGGTTATTTGTAATGTATGTAAACAACTTAGTGGGCGCCCAACTGCTGGGGGGGTCTCTATTGGGAGTAGGGACGGTGCTCCGTCTCGAAAGGGATGCGTGACCACTGGTCAAATAACTAGAGCAAGCATTCAATGAGTACGCCCCCCCTCCCCCACCTCTCTCTCCATGCGAAACATCGGCCTTCCCTCCCTCCCTCCCTCCCTCTCTCCCATCTTGCCCCACTTGGAAAATAAAATCAGCCGACGAAGAGCCTTGCGGCGCACGCTCGAGCCCACCACCTCAGAGACCCACAGCGAAAAATCGATTTCGTGGAGTGCCTGGACAGATTGGCCCACTCCAACAACGTCACGACCCTGGTCCTGGCCACAGATATCCCGAAGTTCGTAGAGGTATGTATGGAACGAAAAATCAACACTACACAGATACGGCGTAGTAGGGCCTGTATAAGGCAACACGAATATGACGGTCACCCGATATAAGGCGGTCAAAATCGGCCGTCATGACCGGAGAACTGCATTCACATGGCGGAATGAATAAGGCGGCCGCCCGATACAAGGCGGTCCAAACTCTCGGTGCACTCCATATATATATATATACATACCGCCCCATGTAGGCCCCACCCCTGCAACAGGCATCTATCTGTGTAACGACGCATATGCTATGGTACAGGTGCACCATGTTTTTGCCCTTCTGGGGGTGGCTACTTGAGGAGCTCTGTGCTAATAGTAAGTCAAAAACTGGTTTCGGAGGGAAATGTAAGTGCTATATACCCGATGAAAAAGTTCCATGACCTACAGGAGGCTGCTTAACATGAAAAAAAATCGACCGACGCAAAAATCACGAAATTCCGACGATTTGGGGTTAAGGAGGAAAAAACGGTCATTCAGAAAAAAAATTCAGCCAAAAAACGGTACAGTACCTCTTTCGCAACACGCGTCGAGTAGTAGCATTGTAGGTAAATGTTGTGTTTGTGCATCCGACAACGTTCGGCGTGGTCGTCAACGTTGATCACTCATAAACACTCTCCGAAAAAATGAGGTAGAAAACCAAGGGTAAGCAAAACAAACGAACCGATACGGGTATAGCACACTTTCATTGAAAAAAAACCCAAGCACAGTACGAGTGGGGCCTATATAAGGCGGGTCAAAATCGGCTGGCACGACTGAAACGCTCAATAGGGGGCGGGTGCCGCCCTGTTCAGGCTCTGGGGTCTATGTATATCTGGCGATGTGCAGCTCTTGATACGAGCATATTTCATTCACACCATCCACGTATACGTGCCTATCAAATAACACCTGAATACTGTGACGAAACTATACCAATACTTAATGCACCCCCCCCCCCTAATGAATGCCTTCGCCGGCCCCTAACTCCTAACCGACGTGGCATGACTAGTACTACGGTTGGGGAGTTCGCTTTGAAGTACCATATTTCAGACGACCAGAGCCGCAGGGATGCCCCTTCGTTCTCGCGGTATGCACCACCATGTGCTTGTTCGTTACTCTGCTGCGACCAGGAATTCTTCTAATAAGGTCCGATTTTGAGTCAGGTGCAGCGCCACTCGCCCAAGTGTCGTAACTGTGGTAGGTATAGTGAAAATGAGGGTATACCCAGATTGTAGCGAGAAAACGATCGCTAAGTTAGGAGATAGATGGTGGCCGAAGGAGGCAAAACAGGAAGGGAATAGGAATAGCAAAAACATGTATTTGTAATGTATTGGAAACAACGAAATGAGCGCCTAAATTCTAGAGGTGTCTCTATCAGGAGTAGGAACGGTGCTCCGTCTCGAAAGGGATGCGTGGCCAATTGTCAAATTACTAAGGAAATCAACAAATGAGTACGCCCCCCCACCCTCCCCTCTCTACCGCAGCACCGGTCGCATGTATTGGTTGACCCCTCTCGATGGGCTGCTCGCGCCGTTTGCTTGGCTGGCTGCCTACACCTATCAACACAAACACAAACGCAAAACAGGAAACTGCCTTGAAGCTGCGGCCGCGAGGGATGGCAGTGGCCTCCATGGAAGGTGTGAAGCGCTTGGGAGAGGGAACTCAGATGCGCAATTCCGTCGGAAATATTCAGGTGCGCCAAAACTTTGAACCATGAGCCATCATCGATCATCAGCCATCCGGCCTGTCCGACAGCAGCACCAGTGGAGGCGGAAATGGGGGGGCAGGGGGGGGGGGGGGGGGGTACTCATGTCGTGCCCGGCCGTAGTCGAATGACCATAGACCCTCGCATCCCTACAATGCCGGGACGGAGCACGTTGGGTTTTCACCAACCAGGCAGGGAGGGCGAGGGGGGGGAGTTGTACTCATATCGTGCACGGCCGTAGTCGTATGACCATAGACCCTCGCATCCCTACAATGCCGGGACGGAGCACGTGGGGGGGGGGGGGGGGGGGGGGGGGGGGGGGGGGGGGTAAGCTAAGCCCCCAACAATTGTGTTACGCGTAGCGTTTTTCATTCTGAATGTATAATGCCGCTGCACCTGCGTGCACATGGTCGGAAGGCAAATTAAATAATGACAATATTAATCTCGCTGTTTAGCACATCGGATCCAACAATATGGGGTTATAACTCCGCAGTTGAGATGCGCAGTCAGCGGGCGAATGTTTTCACGCCCCGGACAGATCGTCGAATCCCACGTGACGATCTAAATATTTCAGGACATATACATTCCTGATTTGTATGATTTGAATGATTTGTATGATTTGTATGATTTGTATGATTTGTATGATTTGTACGGTTTATATTTCATACCTCGGACACATCGTCGAATTCTACGTGACGATCTAGATATTTCAGGACATATGCATACCTGATTTGTATGATTTGTATGATTTGTATAATTTATATTTAATTCCTCGGACAGATCATCGAATTCCACGTGATCGTTTAGATACTTTAGGACATATGCATGCCTTATTTGTATGATTTGTATGATTTGTATGATTTGTATGATTTGTATGATTTGTATAATTTGTATGATTTGTGTGATTTGTATGCTTTGTGTGATGTTCAAGATTTGGGCCTAGAAATCAGTTCCTGGACCCCCCAAAAACTAATTTCCCCATGATATTCGGTCATATACAGCAGGGGTCCCCCAGTAAGGCGGTGGGGTGCCAGCGCAATATGACCGCCTTGTAGAGGGAAGCCGCATTTTCAATTCCAGGTTATGAGTGCGATTCCCAGAGTCGCACCAAGCGATTTTCACCGCCTTATGTCGGGATACCGCCTTCCCCAGACCGCCATATTGGGGGACCCCCACCGTAGTTGACTAATAGATAGGCTCCATGGTTTTTGTATAGGGCTGTGTGTTGGCTGACTATAAGTCGCCGACTAATTATTAGTTGGGTAGGTAGGTTCCGTGATTCCTAATAGTTTACGAGGTATAAGTCTGTGAGTTGACTGACTATAAGTCACCGACTTAGTTACTACTTAACTAGGTAGGTTCCATGGTTGTTAATAGGATGTAAGGCTGTGAGTTGACTGACTATAAGTAACCGACTTAATTATTTTTTTACTACATAGGTTCCATGATTAGTATACATGGCTGAGGGTCGGCTTCCTGTAAGTCAACGAATTTTCCTTAGTGGGCTAGGTAGGTTCCATGATTAGTATATAGGGCTTTGCATTGGCTTACTTTAAGTCGCGGACTAGATATCAGTTGGCTATAGGTAGGTTCCATGGTATCTAGGGCTGTGACTTGGCTTACTATAAGGCGCCGACGAGTCATTAGTTGGGTATAGGTAACGCAGCAGTTGGCTGCGTGCCGTATTGTACGGACTTGTTTTACTACTTCTGTGTATCTGACTACAGTAGTAGCGCGTTTTGTTTATGGCTGGGATTATTTGTTTTGGTAGTTGTTACGTGTCACTCAGGTCCCGAGAATATACTAAGATGGGCGGTTGCGAATAATTCGGATGGGATCCATTTAGTTGGGTTCCTTGCAGTCTGTTTTCCTATATACCGGTACAAAAAGACCCCAACTTATAGAATCTTCCAGAAGGTTAACCGAACCCGAGAAACAGTATAGCAAAGCGTGACCAAAATAGCACTTCTCACCTGATCGGAAAAAAACGTGCTTTCCTCTATTTATCTCCCCGGCAGACTGCTCTGGTGGAACTTCTGGTGATAAGCAAGGCGGACATCGTCGTTACGTCTCCTCGCTCTTCCTTCTCGGCGCTCGCGGCCGCCGTCGAAGGGACCAACTCTCAGAGAGTCGGTGGGTTTGCAGTAGACTGGTGCTGTTGCGATAGAGGGGTATATAGGTACCATATACGTTTTTTTTCACCCTCGGGCCATCCGACTATTGTCATGGTATGGGCTTGGAAGGCCGGTAATTACCTCAGTATAGGTAATTGGCCCGTTTTCGTATAACTTAGATGGCATTCGTATCAGCGGTAATTATAGGTTCGGGAGGGCCATACGTGAAGCCCTTCCGAGCCAGATGTCATCACGGCTCTCTGAGATTACTAAAAGCTGCTTCTCTTGTAGGCTTGATTCTACACGAAAGGGAGTAACACCAAGGATGCATAATAAACAAATCTGCAAGGGGATACTCTGTCTCACCCAGTCGTATCACACTAGCTAGTATGTGTAGCATGATATAGCTTCAACGCTGATCACTCATAAGCACTCGGAAGAAAGGAAACCACGGAGGAAACAAAAGGAGGAGTCCAACGCACAGTCTAACTCCCTTGTTTACTCTACCTGTGTACCTGATTGTTTTTGTGGGGCTCTCCACAGGCTAAAAATGGCCTTTTTGAAACAACATCGGCAGCGCGAAAGTCGAAGAGTAAACCCCCCACTGCTGCTAAGGCTGTGAGTTGGGTAGACTTCCCGGCTCGTTAGTTATCGTAAGGCTCGCATATTATCCTGATCTTCCAATATTCTACTACCGGAATCCCTATCTAGCATAGAGCTGCCCAATACGCGATGGATCTTATGCATTGTGTTACCGAACACAATCAACATCCCCCCTGCCAATTATACACGACCACAAATTATTGTATGCCCGCTGGAGCTTTATAGCTTCATTATATATACACAATATATTATTAATGGTTAAACGCCAACGACCCTCGGCAATGCCATCGGCGATGGGGTTTTTGATGCGCCATGAGTTGCAGTATATTACCTCTCATCTCTTTCCCCGTTTCTGAGCGAGTGGTCTTAACAAGAAATGCGCACCCAGTACCAAAGAACCTCCCGTACAAAAGGAAATCCCCCTAGTCGGAATAGTTGATACAGCTGCAAGCTGCAAGTAACTATATTATCTAGCCAACTACTATATAATAGTACCTAGCTGGCGACTTAACCAAACTCACAGCTCTATCCGTTTTTGCTTGGTGCAAGCAAGGCCTGCCTGGTCGGTGAAAACTCGACACGCTCCGTCTCGGCATTGTTGTAGGGATGCAAGGGTCTACGGCCATACATACGACTGCGGCCATGCACGACATGCGGCGAATGAGCACACCCCCATAGCATAGTAGTATGTGTAACATACAAATAAATGGCCTTCCAGCGAACAAGACATGCCTTACAAGGCATGCGCCTTATTGGGTAGTAGTAGTTCCTCAGTGTTGAGGAGTGTGTTCGGCCAGTCACTACCGTTGTTCTGGCTGAAAAGGTGCTTGCAGTAATAATTCCGGTCCTTTTATAGTGCCGGTGGGCACCAGGCAACAATACCGGCACTATCATGGCGGCACCCGGCACTATTAGCCCGTACACTACCACGCTGGTGGATCCCCTCTGTACCAAGCGAAATCCCACAGGCACTAGCGGGCAACCGGCACGATAAAGGGACCACTACGAATTACTGGCATGTGTATATACCCCTATCGCATGTGGCAGAGGTGTCAATATTTACCATTTACGAGGGACGATGATACTAAAAAAGCAAAATATTCTCAGTAAAAGAGGAAAATCTATACTAGTCGTTTCTTTTGTGTATTACCATAGGTTTGTTTTAACAATGGTCCCCTGAAAAATAACAAATCTCAGGGCGGCGCTGGTTTTGATTGGGATGGTGTTGGTGTTGGTGTTAGTGTTGGTGTTGGTGTTGGTGTTGGTGTTGGTGTTGGTGGTGGTGTTGGTGGTGATGACCGGCGTAGTCGTGGTGGCTTTGGCTTTGTTTTTGATGGCGCGAGGGCATTGGGTCTAGCGTTGGTGTTGTTGGCTGGGGTTGTGGCGGTGGTGCTGTGGTTTTTGATGTTGGCTTTGAACCAAGCCGAACCGAACTATCAGACGCGGTTACGCGGAAACATGTGGCGACCGTATGCATATGTCAAGATTATGTTGTAATCATCCCGCGTGTTTTCGGTGATACGTTACTAAGGGTCGATCGTATCGAGGAGTGAATTTCGTTTTTTTTTTTCAGAATGTTCTGTTTTTTTCTGTGTTTTTCTGTTGTTACCAGAAAAACTTCATCCCCGAAAAAACTGGCCTCTAAGTGTTTTAGGTATTCCCGTAAATTTCTGGTCCGGGTGAGGAGGATCGGGCAGCCCCTCCGTGCTAGCCGTGCCACCCCTCACGAAACACAAGGCTGGCCAGGCTTGTCCCCAAGGTCCTTTACAGGCCATGGCCGAGCGCAGAAGGCGCAAAAGCTTTCTGAGCTCTCACAATCGAGTTGACACAGTGACCGCACCGAGGTGCCCGACCGACCGAGCTCGCGGAGGGCTGTAGTAGCTCAAGCGTTTGTAGCGTTGGGCGTCGTAGCGCGACGAGTTGGTGATGGATTCTACTCTCCGAGGCACCGACGCCTGCCTACGAGCCAGGCCGACTGCAGTGGGACTACCACACGGATGGTTACCGAGAGCGCGGATGCTGTAGTGACGGTTTTGTGCCTGGTGGACGATTATTAGCGAGGCAACTGAAGCTCGTACTCGTTCAGAACCCATTTTAGTAAACACCGAAATTTCAGGCAGGAAACAAAAACGAAAGAGTACGTATCGTTAAAATCGACCCTAACAACACCAACAAAACGTTCATTGGTAACATGATACTAGCATCTTTCCATCAGGCCTACTACGCTGACTGCTGCATTCAACCGTCTACCGTATCCAATACTGACGTTAGTATCTAAATGTGCACAGGTGCTATGTCGTGCGAGGCGGTTACGAACGAGCCGGAGTTTCACTTCCTGGACTGTGGCATGCCTTGGAAGGTGGATGCTGAAAAGTGGGGACGCTTGTATTCCTTTGCGGACGACAACAAAAAGCGATGCACCAGCTAGAGCTGTGAAACCACACGGTAGTTATTAGCTCTACCTATGGGCATGCCTTGAAAGGCACACGCCTTATACGATAGGGCATGCCTTATCAGGCACGCGGCTTATACTCTAGGGCATGCCTTATAAGGCACACGGCTTATACGAGAGGGTATGCCTTATAAGGCACACGTATTATACGATAGGGCATGCCTTATAAGGCACACGGCTTATACGATAGGGCAATAATAGGGTATGCCTTATAAGGCACACACCTTATACGATAGGGCATGCCTTATAAGACGCATGTCTTATACGATAGGGCATGTCTTAAGGCATTCATTAGTAGCGTAATTATATCACTCGGTCAGAGGTGCTTCAGCGGTGACCCTGGACTTCTGGAGCTGAACGCCTTATACGATAGGGCATAATGCCTTGTAAGGCACACGCCTTTTTATTATGCAATAAGGATTTTGTCTCTCATAAATGCGTGGCGCTTTTTCAACCTTCCAGGGCAAACACTTGTGACTGATGAATGGGCTGCTTTCAGCTGAAGAACTAATCAATGAATAAGGCATATGCCTAACAAATATGGCACATTCCCTATCTATATCAATCGTTTTCACTATATTTGACGCGTGCTACACGGCTTATAGGGTATGCTTTGGAAGGCACATGCCTTATAGCACTTTTTTGCCTTCTGAGGCAATAACTTAATGTTTGTGACTGATGGGGCTTCTGAATCGAAGAACTGCTGCCAATTATAAGGTACCTGATAAGCCTTATTACCCTTAGTAGAACATAATATCGTGTGATCCGTCGCAGCGGTCTCGGGGATGGATACGATGGGGGACGGGAGGAAAGCGCCTCTCAATAAGACTAACGACCGTTCGTTGCGCCTGATGTTGTTCGTGTCCCAAAGAACCCTCCCATCCGACAAGACCAAGCACCGAACATCCATGACCCACAGCACCCAGCAACGAAGTACCAAGCACCCATCAATCCACGACCCACGGCTATTAATAATACGCGTATGTGTTCTGCTTCTCCCATCACTGTCATGTTTTCTCAGAAGAGCCTATATTTTCTCAGAAGAGCCGATATCTTCATATCGTCTACAAAGATTTGAAATTTATATAGTTCCGCAGAGAGTTTGGGAGGAAAACGATCCCGACTACTCGCAAGTTCTGGATCTTCCGCCACGTGGTCTATTCGGGCTGTTGGGCGGTGACGTGGATACGTACTGCTGCTGTATGTAGTCGTTTCTGAGGCTGTCGCAGATGGTCAAACGGGGGTGTGGTTTCGGTCAAACGGGGTGAAAAAGTGGTCAATCGGGGGGAGTATACATATTTAGTAGGTACGTGGGGTTACCCCCCCCCAAGATGTGGGCAAAGGGGGTACATCGTTTGCTCCCTCGTGCGCCACCGTTCCGTCAGGCCCAAGGACGTGCCTGGAAAAACAAAAGGTTGTGTGCGTGCTTGGCATGGGCTTCGGGCATCTCGCCAGTGCTTCGGAATGGCGTTTGAGGCCTGTTTGGGCCCGCGGGAGCGCGTTCTGCTGGCGCATTTTGACCCTACCCCCAAATGGCCGTAAAAGCAGAGGGTATACCCCCAAATTACAATTTCCCTATTTTCAACCCCGGACAAGGTGGTGCTACCGCACTAAAAAACACTCTGCGATTTTTTTTTTTAATCCACATCCCACATAAAACACATGTATTTATTAGTTTTTGCCCAAATCGTCATAAATAACTTCGTCAATTCTTAATACCTTGGTCCATGTTAGACAATTTTGTGATGCCCTGGACAAACTCTACCATACATAGTGGTTCAGACGCCATTACAATGTGAGCCGATCTTCGTATTTTGAATTTTCCCTTGTCAAATCAAGTTACAGGCTGGTTCAGGCATATCACCCAAAATTCATTCAGTGGCGAATGTCCACGCCGGTTTTTGGAGATAGACCCTGAAATTTGACACACGTGTTTTATGCGCCCTACCCGAGACTTTAACGGATGTTTTTTTTTTTTTTTTTTTTTCCGTCAGATATTGCTTGTTTTGTATTTTTTTGGGGAAATTTGGGTCTTAGGAGATCCAACAATTTACGGCGAAAAAAATAATAAAAAAAAACCCATTCGCCAAAGGCTCGGGTAGGGTGCATAAAACACGTGTACCAAATTTGAGGGTCTATCTCCAAAAACCGGCGTGGACATTTGGACTTTTGTGCGGTAAAAGTGCAAAAATAGGCGTTGCCTCGTAATTACTTAGTTTCAGTATATAATCGATTTTGGGCGTTAAATATGACTTAATATGATCATACGCAGTCAGATCTTCGAAAATTTGCGTGAAACTTTGTACAAACATGCCTTGGACCACTTGGAAGCGGCTCGTTCAGAAATTGTTTTTTGGGGGAAAACATGTTTTCCTACGGAAACGCCTGACTATTGTTGACCACTTTGAAGGCCTGTGATTGGTCGGGCCACATTTTCGGCGGTAGCGCCAGTTCTAGATCCTTGAACAAAAACCTAGCGACGTCACCCTCTTCCACTGTTCATGGCGGTCAGTATGATACCAAATATGTGGCATTGGAGTTGCTATTGCATGCGGCATTCGTGACTGACGAAAGTTTTGGGTGATATGCCTGAACCAGCTCGTAGCATTTTGTCAAATTTCACGAATAATCAACGACGAATACTCGGAGTTCGAACAACAGCTCCAATCGAAATAACCCCTGAACAACACGTCTCCTCTTCACGAAAAATGCATGCTCATTAGTAGTCCGTGTCGCCCACGGGGGAGGTGGGTGAAACTCTGACGCCCCCCCCTCGTCCATTTCCCCCTTCCCCACCTCCCCCGTCTCCTATTCTAGCTGATGTACGCGGCTGACCTGCCCCCCACCCTGACAGGCAACCTCAACAGCCAAACCCATTCAGAAGCCGCGTTTCCAGCCTGTCTCTCCCATTTTTCTTCTTCTACACGCCCCACCTCACCCCCCTATCCCGGCAGCCTGCTTGGCTACGCTTCCCTTCCCGCCAGCCTATGAAGACCACAGGGGATCCTCTCTATTCGACCTTACGTGTCCCTCAAACGCCTGCAACACCCATTCCTCCTCTCTATAGAGTTTTTCACGGTAGGGGCTCCCAACCCCGCGAGCCCCATTGCTCATACTATCCTTCATTAGTGCAGCGCTAACTGCTCTTGTATCCGCCCCGCCACTGCCCCCCCTCCCTAGTGATCCCCATTTCGCCCCCACCTTCTCCAGCTCACTCCTTAACCAGGGCGTCGCCTTCACTCTCGTCCACACCTCCCACTCCTCCCCCCCTCGGCTCCTGAATGCCATATATGGGGCGGTCTTCCACCCGAGGGACACTGCTTCGGAAATGCCCACACCGCTCCCCACAGTCCAAGACCTCCCCCTCCAGCCCCCTCCGGCCCCACGCCCCCCTCTCATTAACCTGACCGCCCCTGTTCTGCCCTAGTCCCCTGTTCTCTCCTGAAACGTGCTTCCACCGTGCCACCGCCCTTCTCTTTCGGCCCCGGCTGTACACCCTTCTCGGAGAGTGCTATGCTCCCGCACCGGCGGCATCAACCTGGTGCACTCCCCCCCCCCCGGGAACACTCCGGATGCCGTCGCCTCAGCTGGTACGAGAAGGGCAAACCGGCCCACTCCATCTTCCCCCCCCCCCCCCACTCTCTATGTGTTCGATACCCTCCTTCCCCATCCTGGTCAGCTCTCCCGTTTACGATCTCTTCACTCGCGTCTGGTTGCGCGCCTCCCCGTGCCCCTCTTGGGCGCTTTCCCGTCGCCCTGATCCTAAGTGCTGCAGCGGCAGTAGCAGTCTCACCCACGTCTCAGGTAAGCGTTCACCACCATCCGCTTCCTCGCCACGATCGCCTTCTTATTAATAGGCTTCCATTCCGAGTAGCATGCTGCCCTAACTCCATCGGGTGATATATAAGCTTCCATTCCACCCCACCCCAACCAATGCCCCTTCTCTCGTTAGACCTTCCAGATACCGACCCCTCCCATCTTGCACCTTGGTCCACCGGGTCTACTTTGCAACTCGTCCCAATGCGTAGTGGCCTGCCAATCTCCCACACACCTCCGTTCTTCTCCTTCCAAACTCCTGGGCGCGCCACTCCTCTCCTTCGCCCGTTCATTGTCCCCTGCATCGCCAACAAACTAGCTCCCCTCCTTGCCACCAACTCCCCACCCTTCGCTGACCTGCCCTTCCTGTTGACTGTCGTCACCATCCCCAACAGCTCCAGACCTTGATCGACAACCGGTTCCCATACCCCCCCTTTCTACGTTACTCCAGATCTGTCGATATTTCTTCCCAATGCATCCACTCCCCCGACACAGTCCCCCCCAACCACGTCTCACGAAGCGTCCGGACCCAGGTCCCCTTGCGGGCCTTCTCCATGACTGCGACAACGGAGCTTCCAACCTCTCTCCTACGCTCGCCACGGAGTCGTCCACCTCTCTCCTCCCGTGCCAGTCATGCTTCGGATCGCTCTCCCCGCTCCACGCCCTCCTTGAATTCCTTCATCAGCCCCTGGCTTCTGCCTCCTTCCTACCCCTTCCCCCTTCAACCCCCTCTCCCTTTTCTCTCGCCCATTCAGATGCAGCTTACTCAGCTGCAGGCGCCGCCACCCGGCACCGCTGCCCCCCCCCCATTCTTTTTTCCTTTGCAGTGCACGGCCCCACCGCGCACTCTTTCCCAGTTATGTACTCGGCTCCGTACTGTTCCTTGAACCTTCGTCACCCGCTCCGCATCAATATGGAGTGCCAGTCAACCCCCCCCCAGCCTCCACACCACCTTCGCTAAGTCGCCCCCTTCCCGTTGCAAAATGTCTCCCCCCAACCTCCGCCACCATCCGCAACAGCCGATCTCGCTCCTCCGCCTCGTCCACTATCTTCCCCAAACGCCCCAACCCTCGTTTCCACCGCTGGATATCTCCCCTCACTACCAACCTCGCGTGTTGTCCCTCCCCTCGCGCTGCTCGGTTGCCCCGCACCTCCCCCCTCGTTTCCTTCATGGCTCCGCCCTCCTCCTTTATCCCTTGCACGGCCCGCCGTGACGTCGAACTCCCGTCCCTTGCTCGGCCCCGCCGCTCACCTCCCCTTCTATTGCGCGCGCGCCCCCCCACTCCTCTCCCCTCTTGCTCCGTGCCCGGCCCCGCCGCGTGCTTCACCTCGTGTCTCGTGCCCGGCCTGGCCGTGCGCTTCCTTCCTTGATCCGTTTGCAGCCCCGCCGCTCGTCTCCATGCTCGTTTTGTGTACGTCCCCGCCGGGCTCTTCCCTGTTGATCCGTGTGCGGCCCCGCCGCTCGTCGCCATTCTCATTCCGTGCAAGGCCCCGCTGTGTTGTTCCCCTCTTGATCCGTGTGCGGCCCCGCCGCTCGTCTCCATTCTCGTTCCGTGCACGTCCCCGCCGTGTTCTTCCCCTCTTGATCCGTTTGCGGCCCCTCCGCTCGTATTCATTATCGTTCCGTGCACGGCCCCGCCGTGTTCTTCTCCTCTTGATCCGTGTGCGGCCCCGCCGCTCGTCTCCATTCTCCTTCTGTGCACGGCCCCGCCGTGTTCTTCCCGCCTTGATCCCTGTGCGGCCCCGCCGCTCGTCTCCATTATTGTTCCGTGCACGGCCCCGCCGCGCACCGCGCCTCTTGTCCCGTGTGCAGCCCCGCCGCATACCTCCCCTCCCGTTCCGTACACGGCCCCGCCGCGCACCTCCCCCTCCACCCGTTCCGTGCACGGCCCCGCCGCACACATCCCGGCCCGCTCCATTTACACATCCATTGCTGACTACTTCTACTTCCCTGGAGTGCGCGCCACCTCTTGCCCCGCACTCCGTACACGGCCCCGCCGCGCACGTCCCGGCCCGTTTCGTGTGCAGCCCCTTTGCTGCACACATCTTCTTCCATGGAGCACGTGCCACCTCTTACCACACACTCCGTGCACGCACCCGCCGCGCACATCCCGGCTCGATCTGTGTGCAGCCCCGTTGCTGCACAATTTTTACCCTGTCCCGCCGCGCCCATGACCCCCGTCTAATGCACGGCCCCGCCGCGCACCTCCCGGCTCCATTCTCGATTCGCGCACGGCCACGCCGCGCGTCTCTCCCCTCGTTCTGTACGCTGCCCCCCCGCGCACCGCTCCTCTTGTCCCGTGTGCGCCCCCGCCGCATATCTCCCCTCCCATTCCGTACACGGCCCCACCGCGCACCTCCCCCTCCCCCCGTTCCATGCACGGCCCCGCCGCACACATCCCGGCCCGCTCCATTCACACACCCGGTGCTAACTACGTCTACTTCCCTGGAGTGCGCGCCACCTCTTACCACGCACTCCGTACACGGCCACGCCGCGCACGCCCCGGCCCATTTCGTGTGCAGCCCCATTGCTGCACATATCTTCTTCCATGGAGTACGTGCCACCTCTTACCACGCACTCCGTGCACGCACCCGCCGCGCACATCCCGGCTCGATCGATTTGCAGCCGCGTTGCTGCGCAATGGTTTCCCAGTCCCACCGCGTCCATAACCCCCCGTCCAATGCACGGCCCCGCCGCGCACCTTCCCTCTCATTTCTTGTTCCGCGCACGGCCCCGCCGCGCGTCTCTCCCCTCGTTCTGTACGCTACCCCGCCTCGCACCGCTCCTCTTGTCCCGTGTGCGACCCCGCCGCATATCTCTACTCCCATTCCGTAGACGGCCCCGCCACGCACCTCCCCCTCCACCCGTTCCGTGCACGGCCCCGCCACACACATTCCGGCCCGCTCCATTTACACACCCGGTGCTGACTACTTCTACTTCCCTGGAGTGCGCGCCACCTCTTACCACGCACTCCGTACACGGCCCCGCCGCGCACGTCCCGGCCCATTTCGTGTGCAGCCCCATTGCTGCACACATGGTCTTCCATGGAGTACGTGCCACCTCTTACCACGCACTCCGTGCACGCACCCGCCGCGCACATCCCGGCTCGTTCTGTGTGCAGCCCCGTTGCTGCGCACTTCTGCCCGGTCCTGCGGCGCCCAGGTCCCCCCCCCCGTCCAATGCACGGCCCCGCCGCGCACCTCCCCGCTCGAGTTGTGTGCGGCCCCGTTGCCGCCTCCGCAGCTGGCCCCTTTGACGCACCCCGTCGTAGCGTCGTTACCGCACCTCTCTTCCTCCTACCACCTCCCGACTCGATCCGTTTGCGGCCCCGTTGTCGCACCCCTACTTGGCCGATACACTTCATGGCTGCTGCTGCTTGCTGCTGTGCCTGCATTATGTATGTGCGGTGTGCGACCTGTCGTGCCTTTGGCGCGCAACGACAAATAATACTGCTGTACCAGTACAAGGAAATTGTATCTTTAAAAACATAGTCAAACGGTCAATGTGTCCGATTTCAAATTTGAAGGATTGAGTTCGATTCTTGGCGATGCTTACGTATACCCTTTTTTTTCTACTTTTTTTCCCTATTTTTTTTGTATTGTACGTACGAGTAACAAAACCAAGTGGGTTTCTTAGGCAGGTGTTGTAGAGAGTTCCAGCCCTTTCTTCGGTGCATCCTTTTCTACTTCTTCTGCAAATATTATCCCACCACCCCTGTACATACATGTCCGTTGCTACACCCCCCCCCCCCCCCCCCCCCCCCGCCCGCCCTTACCCCCCCCCGATGCGCACGGCCCCGCCGTGCACTTCCCAGCTCACTCTGTGTGCGGCACCGTTGCCGCACCCCCCGTCCTCCATTGCCATACCCTTCTCTCTCCTCCCACGTGCGCTGTCCCCTTGTCACACACCCCCGTCTTCCCCCTTTTTACTGCAACTGAGTTAAACATGTGATGGACCACACCCCCCTCCCCCCGTCTCTCCCCCCTTTTACCTGAAGTCTGCCAGTCCCCCTGTCACGTCCTCCTTTTTTTTATGCACTAACCCCATGCAATGCAGCCTTCCCCCTGTACCCCTCGATTCATCCCCCCCTTTTTTATTATTGTTAATGTTATGTGTATTAGCTTGTTGTCCTCAACTCCACCCTCCCCTGCTCCCCCTTGTACTGGACCGGCATATGTTTGCCCCGTAGTATTCATTCTGGACTGTGTTGTTACACACTTCCCCCCCATTCCGCCTATTACTGGCATGCACGACCCCCCCTCTGCGCTACCACTGGTACCTTCCTTACTTACTGAACCTATCACACCCCCATTCCCCGTTGTTCGGATATCTTTTCTCTCCGATCGTTACAAACTCCAGACTCCTCAAGACATTCTTCTTACTCTTGTCTCCTCTTCCACTGAAAATGCTAATGTTCATTAGGGGTCTGTGTCGCCCACCGGAAGGTGCCCTTTTCTTTTTTTCCGTGAAACTGTGACGGCCCCCTCGTCCATTTCCCCCTTCTCCACTTTCCCGCTTTCCTATTCTATGCTGAATGTACGCCGCTTGACCTCCCTCCCACTCTGACAGGCCAACTCAACACGCCAAACCCATCCCAGAATCCGTCGTTTCCAGTCCTGCTCTCTCCCCCATTTATTATCTCACAGCCCACCTCACCCCCCTACTACCCGCAGCTGCTCCGGCTACGCTTCCCTTCCACCCAGACAAATCCTCTTATTAAACCCACCAGCGATCCTCTCGATTCGACCTTATCGTGCTCCCAAAACACCCTGCACACCCCTATTTTCTCCTCTCCTTGGCGTTTTTCACGGTAGGCTCTCAACCCCGCTACGCCCATCGCTCATACATCCTTCCTTAATGCACCTAAATGCTCTTGTATCCGCTCCGCCACTGCCCCCCTTCCCTAGTGTATCCTCATTTCGCCCCCACCGTTCTTGAGCCTCACTACTTAACCAGGAGCGTCGCCTTCACTCCCGTCCGACACCTCCCCACTCCTCCCCCCCCCAGCTCTCTGAATAGCCATTCTATGGGCCGGTCTCCCACCGAGGGACCTGCTTCGGGTAACAATGACCCACAGCCGCTCCCACCAACTTTCCAAGCCCACCCCCACCAGCCCCTCCGTCCCACGCCCCCCTCTCATTAACCTGACCGCCCCGTGTTCTGCCCTGGTCCCCTGATCTCTCCTGAAACAGTGCATCTCCATCGTCGCCACCGCCCTTCCTCCTCCGGCCCGCGTCTCATACACCCTTCTCGAAGAGCTATGATTCTCCGCACCGGCGCCATCAACCTGCGTGCACTCCCCCCCGGAACAATCCGGATGTCCCGCGCTCCAGCTGACCGTTACGAGAAGCGGCGCAACCGCGGCTCACATCCTATCCTCCCCCCCACCCCTCCCCCCCCCCGCCTCCTCGTGTGTCGTACTAACCCCTCCCCCACCCTGGTCAGCTCCCCCGTTGCGATCTCTTTCACTCGCGTCTGGCTGCGCGCCTCCCCGTGCCCCTTTGCCGGCATTTCCCGTCGCCCTGATTCTTAGTGCCTGCCGAGCGGCATAGCATCTCACTCACTTCTCGGTAAGACGTCTCATCACCATCCCGCTTCCCGCCACATCCTTTCTTAGTAATATGCTTCCATTCGACGCAGCATTCACCCGTAACTCATCGGTGCATAATTAAGCTTCCACTCCCACCCACCCCCAACCAATGCCCCTTCTCTCGTTACGACCTTCCAGATACCGACACCCTCCCATCTTGCACCTTGGTTCCATCGGGGCTCCCATCTTTGAACGGTCGCCACAACTGCGTAGTGGTCCCTGCCAATCTCCCACACGCCTCTCGTCTCTTTTTTCTTCAAACCTCCCTCGGCGCGCCATCCTCTCCTTCGCCCGTTCATTGTCCTCCTGCATTCCGCGACCAACCACTGATCTCCCTTCCTTGCCACCGATTTACCCACCCTTCTCTGGCCTCCTTTCCTTGTTCACCCTTCACCCGTGTTAGACTGTCGTCACCACCGCCCCCAACAGTCCGAGACCTTGTTCGACAAACCGCTTCCCATACCCCTTCTTTCACGCTTTTTACTCTCCGATCTGTCCGATATTTTCTTTCCAATGCATCCACTCCCCCTGCGCACAGCCCCCCCACCACGTCTCACGAAACGTCCGTCCAGTCTCCTTTCGGGCCCTGCTCATGACTGACAACTGCAGCTTCCAACCTCTTCTCCTCATGCTCCGCCACCCCGGAGTTGTCCACCCTCTCTTTCTCCGTCGCAGTCATGCTTCGACCGCCTCTCCTCCGCTCCACGCCTCCTTGAATTCCTCTATCACCCCTGGCTTCTGCCTCCTTCCTACCCCTTAACCCTCAACCCCCTTCTCCCTTTCTCTCGCCCATTCATACTGCAGCGCTGTTCTCAGCCTGTAGACGCCGCCAACCCCCCCCCGCACCTCTGCCCCTCCCCCTTTCATTTTTTTCTTTGCAGTGCACCGGCTCCACCGCGCACTCTTTCGCAAGTTATTGTACTCGGCTCCGTACTGTTCCTTCAAACTTTCGTCACCCCACTCCGCATCAATATGGAATGACCATTCACCCCCACCCCCCCCCAGCCTCCACACCACCTTCGCTAAGTCGCTCCCTTCCCGTTGCCCCAAAATTTACTCTCCCCCAACCTCCGCCCACCACACCGTAACAGCCCATATCTGGCTCTCCGCCTCAGCCCTTATCTTCCCAAACGCCCAACCATCTTTTTCCCCCGCTGCCGATATCCCCCTCACTTACAACCCCGCCCTGGTGTTAATCTCCCCCTCCGCCGCCCTCGGTTGCTCCGCACCTCCCCCCCCTTCCTTCATGTGGCTATCGCCCTCCTCCTTTGTCGGCTTGCACAGCCGCCGTGAACGTCGCCCTCCCTCCCCTTGCCCGCACCGCCCGCTCGCTACTCCCCCTTCTATGCGCACGCCGGCCCCCAGCGCCACTCCTCTCCCCCTTCTCCGTGCCCGCCGCCACGCGATCACTCTCTTGTCTCGTGCCCGGCCCGGCCGTCGCTTCCTTCCTTGCATCTGTGGCCGCCCCGTTCGCCCGTCTCCCGTTTCCCGCTTCCCTGTGCACGGCCCGCTCCCTGTGCTCCCCCTCTTGGTCCCGTGTGCGGACCCCGCCGCTCCCTTTCCATTCCAGTCCACGCCACCGGCCCGCCGTCTCGTTCCCCTCTTGCATCCTCTCGTGCTTGCCCCCGTCCTCTCCATCTCCCTTTCTCTTCGATTACGGCCCCGCCGCTGCATCTTCACCCCTCTGTCCGTGTGCGGCCTCCCGCCCGCTCGTCTTCATTCCATCTCCCGTGCCACGGCCCGCGTTCTCTTACCCCTCTTAAGCCCTGTGCGTTCCACATCGCTCGCTCTCTATCTCGCTTCCTGCACCGCCCCGCGC
Source organism: Saccharina japonica (assembly GCA_008828725.1). Taxonomy (NCBI): domain Eukaryota; class Phaeophyceae; order Laminariales; family Laminariaceae; genus Saccharina; species Saccharina japonica. The sequence goes on from MEHQ01003972.1 coordinate 54,848, forward strand.
TGTTTTCCCTTCTTGATCCATTGCGGCCTCATCGCGCTTTCCGTCTCCATGCCTCGTTCCGTGTACGTCGCCTGACCGTGCCTCTTCCTCTGC
>MEHQ01003972.1:63391-127059 GCA_008828725.1 Saccharina japonica
AATGTTCGTCCGTCACGGGTCGATGTCGTCCGTGCTCCGGATCGCTTCTCCTGTGCGCTGCTGTGCTGCTGCGCCGGCGCGCTGCTGTGCTGCTGCTCAGGCGCGCCGCTCCGGTGCCGCTCGGCCAGTCCTAGCACGACCACACTCGACCCGCTCCGTCCGTACACGCTCTCGTTGCTGTCCTTCCCAGTCGGCTCCTCGCTTTCTCTCTCGTTGCACTCAGGGTGCTTGGTCTGAAAAATAAAAATTCTCGCGCTGAAGGGATTGACCAGTCCAACATCAGCTCGTCGCCACACGCTCCCTCCTCCTTTGATGGCGAAGCCAGGTTACTGAGACAGTACAGCTCCCTCTAGCAAACATACCTAGGGCTGTGTACGTAGTGTCCGTCCACCTTTCTGATGGCGTCTGCCTCCGCGCACAAAAGTGAGATGGACATTGCTGTCTACACCGACGGCCAAAAAGGCCCGTGCATCCGGACTTTTGCGCCTGACGCACCAGTGCCGATCCAACTCTACCGCTGCACACGCTTCGCGGCGGGTGTGCAGCAGCAAGAAGGTATCGGTCCGCTTGAGGGTGAGTTTAGCCTTGCTCGCTAGAAAGACCCCCCCCCTCGCTATGGGCCATGCCAAAGCAAAAACCTTGCCGAGGCAGCGAGGGAAAAAAGGGAAGACTGCCAACAAAGCAAGACTAAGAACGACAGGAAAGGACAGGCAGCCAGAGCACACCAAACGTACCTTCCAGCCAGCTGAGGCAGGTCTGTGCCGGTAGTACAGGCAGGTTCTACCAGCTAGTCGGTCTGGTACTGGTACCTACTCTGTTTGCCGTCTCTTTACTGCTTTCGTCCGCCGCGGTTTCCCTACGAGCCCCCCCACCATCTGTCTCCATTCCCTTGGGCGCCACCCATACAACGGATACGTGGCACTTCCTACTCAGTTCCTTTTCGTTCTCGTGCCACACACGAGAGTCCAGGAAAGAGAAGAGGAAGTAACAAAAAACAAAATGTATACGTACGTAGCTAAGCAGCCAAAGAAAGTCCTAGGAAAATACGGGGGGGCGGAGAGACAAAGGCAAAAGCGATCACGGCAAAAATAAAACAAAATAAAACAAAATAAATGGATGATGCGAGGGATTGTAGCATCGCTGTCGTGCCCGCTACAACAGGCGGTACACCAAGCAAAAAAATCAAAGAATAAAAAAATTAAAAAAGATCACCAGAAATAACCAAGGGAAACAACACCCAGTTCGCCATCCATCCAGCCATGTAGTACTTCTTCCTCATCACAGTGATAAGAACGAGAGTAACAATGAAACTAAAGAAGAAGAAACGAAACGAAAAAAAACACAACAGAGCCGCGTTCGAAGCAGCTACAGAGGTGCGCGGCACGGGTAGTCTAGGCGGGACTTACTAGTCAGCCTGGTACCTTGCTATCCTGTCGGCTGTCTCCCTCCTGCTTTCATCAACCGCGGTTTCTGTACGACTGTTGCCCCCTCCCTTCCCATTCCCTTGTGCACCCCCCGCGACGGATGCGTGGCGCTGTTTACTCAGTTCTGCCTCGACCTTGTGCCACCGGACCATGAACTGTTCAGCCGCTTCGAGGACCCCTCTGTACCACTTGCCCACTTTAGTTGCTGCAACGGTCCACGCTGCGGTCTCTACTCCAAACACCAACGGGACCTGTGCCGTGGACCCCTTGGTGGCTTGAAACACCTTGAGGTCTTCAGCAATGCATTTCTGCCAGGACTTTGGTTGTCCGCCCGGTCTGCGTCCCTCCCCACCCGTCATGGTCCCGAACATCACCCGACTGGGTAGTCGCCCCTTGGGTTGCCGTGCCACGGCTCCCGCAAAGAACAGCCGTCGTTTACGGATCGTCGTTTCGATGCTCTCGCATCGTGTCTGCTTGAGAGCCTTTGCGTACGAGAGGGTCCTATAGTCGCCACGCTGCCGACGCTGGAAGCCAATGACACGCAGGAGGATTTGGTGGTGTACCGATCGGAGCCTGGCGAAGTGTTGTGCACTGAGGGTCCACGTCACACATCCGTATAGCAGGGTCTCAATCACCTCGGCCTTCAACATGCGGACTTTCAGACTGAGTCGAGCCGTCTTCATGTCGTACAACTCTGGTCCGAACCGTTTGAAGCACGCCCACATGAGACGGATCCGTCGTTCGATTTCGAGTGAGAGGTCAGCGTCTTCGTGGATAATGCCGCCGAGGTACAAGAACTGGCTCGTTTGTCTATACCTCTGACCAGCTGCTTCGATAACGAGCGGCGGAGGAGGGGGTGTCTGGTCCCGTGTTCGTAAGATCATCGTTTCGGTTTTCTTTTCTGAAACCGTGAGGCCTGCTGCTTCGAAGACAGTCACGATGACTGTCATCATTTTAGCGAGACCCTCCGCAGACTTTGAGACAATTCCTGCATCATCGGCGTACAGCATACCCCATACAGCCCTTCGCACGCATGCCAATGGTACCTCTTTTCCAACGACTACATCCTCCTTGAGGTGAACCAAATCCCTCATGATGTCTTCGTCTTCGCTGAAGCGTACGAGAACAACGTGTATCACAGCAGCGAAAAACACGTTGAACAGCAGTGGCGACAGCACGCAGCCTTGTCGTAGCCCCTGCGTGACATTAAACCAATCAGAGTGCTCACCATCATCTGTGCGTACGCAAGCGCGCATGCCGTCGTGGAACTGGCGGATGATTGTAAGCATCTTGGTTGGTATGCCAACGCGCGTAAGAACCTGCCACAGCAGCTCTCGGTCGACAGAGTCGTATGCTTTCTGCAGATCGATGAAGCACATGTACAAAGGGATTTTCCTGTCTCGTCCGACTTCTTGTAATCGTCGTACTACGAACAGCATGTCGACTGTTGATCGTGTAGGTCGAAAACCGCACTGTTCCTCAGGGAGGATGTCTCGGTCCTCGCAGTAGTTGTTGAGACGGGATGCGACGATTTTCAGCAACACTTTTCCTGCATGGGCAACAAGCGAAATCCCTCTGTAGTTATTGCAATCAGTTCGGTCCTTCTTTTTGTAAAGTACCTTTCCACTGCTGGGGGACTTCACCCGTTATCCAAACATTGACAAGAATGTGGTGGAAGCATTGGATGAAATCGGGGTGATCGATTTTCAGTAACTCGGCGGGCAGGTCGTCTGGTCCTACCGCTTTCCAATTCGACATTTTCTTAACGGCTGCCATCATCTCGTCCACGGATGGCTCATCGCCAAGTGATTGTTCTAGCGGTCGTGGTGGCAATGGATCGATGATAGTGGGATCAAGTTTCAGTGACTTCGTGTTCAAGAGTTTGGTGGAAGGCTACTCATCCACGCGTTCACTGTTGAATTAGCAACTTATCCGTACACGTGCTCATCCTCTGTCCTAATGAAACTGCTCGCTACGCGTCTTTCTATCCACTCTACACCCTACAGACCCTTTCAGAGGCTGTAAGCCCTGTACATTACTACCCAAAGAAGGTCTCACGTTTTCGATAGTCTCGAATACGCTATGTACCAGACCTACAGGCACCACCTCCCTAAATCGCACACGCGTCCTCAGACTGCCACTGCGTAAACTATCTCGGGGTGGCGCGTAATGTTGTGCGCGCATCTTCCTCCGTCGCGTACCACTATTTGAAAGAAGCCGAGGCTCCGCCGACCATCACGCAACCCACCAGAAGCCTAACGTTGTGGGGGCGATGTGGCGTGCGTACAACTACCCGTGGCGGTGGCGTAAGTTAGAGTCGCTATTCCCAAGTCCGAGCATGCGAATAGCGGGAGTAGACATAGTAACCATACCAAGCGCAATGTTGTGTAGTTGAAAGGTATGGTGAAGTGCCGACAAACGAACTCGCGCGAACTACTCGCTCAACGAAGCATTTGCAGTCGGGCACATGAAACACCTTGCGGCCTCAAACGTCGCATTGTTTGTGTCTAAGCTGCTCCGTCGGTTTCGACGCAAAATGTCCAGAGAGACGAACCTTCACTGTGTACGATGTGTGGTCTATATGAATACAAAAGCCTAGCGGTGGCGAAGCTGAGCGGATAATTTAACATCGGGTGTACGTTCGAGAGCGGATGAGACTTTCCGCGAGTATGGATTGTAATGCTAACGAAATTAGCACTTACGGTCATTTGAGGCCGGTGGCCGGTTGTGATGCTATAGCGAAGAATCCAACCCTTGGCGTGTGGCTGAAAACGACAGTGTTGGTGAGGTAGCTGACTGTTCCCATTGGTAGTCAGAACGACAGAACAGTCGTTTGCCATTATCTCCCCGGTAGATGTTCAAACAGTGCGCGGCAAGTATCGCTTCCACAGAACTCCCGTGTTCAAATTATCCATCGCACCTAGTCCTGCCCAGTTGTGCTTGATCATCAGGACGGAGACCAGAGAGCACCCCTCTAGACTGGAAATCTGTCCGACTAGGTCCTCCAGTTTCTTCCAGAAAACACGTTTCAGCTCGACGTCTTTGGTACACTCTGTTGGGGCATACGCAACGACGAAATTAACTGCCTCGTATTTACCAGCCAACTCGAAACGCATCGACATAAGCCGTTCGTCTATGAATTCGTGGGTATACACAGACTTACGGCATGTAGACTCCTTGACTGCCAGTCCAACCCCATACAACCCCTGTCTCGTTGCTGTTTCCTCCTGACCTGAACTAAATACTTGATAGCCAGCAGCGCGGAATGTCGTCCTGCCGGTTCGTCGAGTTTCCTGCAGCCCAACGAAGTCACAGCCAAGCTGTTGCACCTTCGTCAGGATGCGCTCGTCGTGTCCATATCCGTTCCTCCCCTTTACAGCCAGGGTGCGCACGTTGTAGGTCGCTACCGCCACAAGTGCCTCCTTCTGCCTCGTACGAGCCTCGCGTGCTGACTTTCTCGCCAGCCGACGTGAGGCCCGTCCCCTCCTCCTTTTTTTCTTCTTTTGCATCTTTTTCCTCTCTATTGCTGAACTGGTTCTTCTCTCGGTCCTAGCCCGGTTCGCGCCTTGGTTTCCATTGACAGGGTGCAGCCGTCCCAGCCAACGCCGACACTCTCGTCCTTCCTGTCGCGTATGCGTACCCACGTGATGGCCAGCCTCTCCACTCCCCAGGCTGCACACATTGCGCTCTCTGCTGTGGTGATATTCCCGCGTTGCTCTCAGGGGGATGAACTCCTTAGCGTTGGGGTTGAAAATAAAAGGCATCACCACCACCCCGCGCGAAAGCACACGACATACATTAATACCCGTACTGAAAATAACATACAACATTAACATTTATCAAGAGTTTGGAGGACACACACATTCGCTATCATTCTGCCATTCTGATGTGCAGCCGAAAATTCAAAAGTATGCTTGATTATTTCTCACAGCCAAAAAGTCCTGAAAAACACCGTTCGTGGCGTGCGTTTTTTACATGGTTTTAGTATATACCTGGTACCTGATTTTGGCTCAAATGGATCAGGTATACCTGATTTTGGCAGTTGCCCTTTGTTTATTGATGTTCATGCGTTGTGCTGCTGCTCCTCCTGCTGCTGCGGTATACATTTAAGGCGTGCGATGGTTCCCCTTCGGGGTCTCCCAGCCGGTTTCACGGGCATGTAGCTGTACGGGCCGTGCTGTGCGAACGCGTTGCTACTCGTTGGGTGGGGTGCGCGTGTGTTTTCCACATTCCACTGCCCTTTCTACCCGTCGACATCCAGCACACCTATTAAAAGTGTCCGTGCCGATTATTCATCGTAGAGAGATACTGGTACCAGTTATTTATGTGGTCGTGGTCACCAAACTACGACACAGAGATTGTACGCTGCAATGCACCCCGATGGTCTCGAATGCTTCTATGAGTTGATATACGGGATTCGAACCTCACGTGGGTCGGACTTTCGAGTATATTCGTGAAACAAAAATGAAAAAAAAACGCACCAGGTAAACCAAGAACTGCTGAGAGCGCCTACAAGCCAGTAGCAGTAACGTGGGTAGGCACAATTCGATGCGAGTCGACGAGGGAAGAGAGGGCTGAAGTCTTCTCGCGATAAACGTGTAAGGCACGAACCGTAGTGGGGGAGGAGGGAGAGGAGCCTCTTTTGTGACTCCAGATCTGAGTTACAACTCTAAATAGGAAGGAGAGAATCATAGCCCGGTCGCCCCGGTGGGCTAGCAGGTAACCACGAAGCCTGTTAGTGTCAAGATCGTGAGTTCGAGCCCCCCCGAGTACATGCTCGTACATAGGGACTGTTTTCTCGCAACACATATTTTGACTCGCGGAAAGCGCGAGAGCGCGAGAGCGCGAGTTAGCAAAAAATCGATGAATATCGACGAGCGTTGGGAAGGCTGAACCTGCTGCGTGATAAAAATCAAGGCAAGAACTGTAGTGGTGAAGGAGGGAAAGGAACCTACTTTGTGACCCTGTATCTGAGTTACGACTGTGTGCAACGTCACCCTCGGATAACACTTATCTACGTTATGGGGCCTAACTCAGGGACTTGGCAACGTACTCACATGGAGGGACAATCACGGTAACGCGGTAACACAATGTTAACACTGGAGGGGCAATCACGGTAACGCGGCAACACAGTGTTAACTGGAAACCCACGAACGTGCACACGCCTTAACGTTATGTTACACCGTGATCCGCCCTTCAACTAACACTTTAACATAGTGTTAGGCTCTAACCCAACACGTACGTTATCACTCTAACATTCCCAGATCGATATCTGCAGATTTACTAACACGATAACATAATATTACTGTTCACGGAGCGTTAGACATAACACATTAACATTGTATTACCCTTCGAATGAGTGTTATACATAACACCCTGACATAACGTTACCATGCTGGTCAGCACTACTAAACCTAACATCGTGTCACAAATAACACACTAACATAACACTACACTATGTTATAACATAGTGTCCAGCACTACTACGTAACACTACGTTATTCGGACCCCCAGTCTGATTGCCTTAAGGTCGGAAAACGTAACATTTAACATACGTTTGATACGTTATAATCTTAGCCGGCCGATACGTAACACTATGTTAGGGTGTTATATTAGAGATGTACTTGTCAGTAGCCATCATTTGTCGTTACTTGATAATACAGAGTCATCTGGTATACATAGCGTAACACACGTACAATAAGCAGCCCAGTCTGACATGTATCGTAGTTGCTATAGTTAGTAGCACCAAGTATGTACGTAGCTTGAACGTGTTACAAGCTGTGTCGCAACTGATGTGATAAGTAAGTATCGTACGTCTACGTAAGTACGTACATGCAGCGGGACTGTCACATCTAGTATCCCTCTTAGAACCGGCGAGGTTCGAGACTAGCCACAGGGTACTGATTTGGCCGCTCCCTAGCAGTTCAGTTGTTGGAGTAATAATATTGGCTACCGGCTAGGGTCATGGATTTATTGGGGTGGTGTCTTTTACTCTTTGGATATTTTTGTTGCGAGTGCAAGCACGCACCACGCCCCCCTGTCATGAGCTCACTCTATATCGGCTCATCATCATCAGCTCATCTGCTGAGCATAAACAATCAACACTGGCCAGGAATCGCCAACAACATATATTTTCTTTACTGAGAAGTCTATACATACAAGCTTGCTTCACAGCAGCTTGAAGCGTTTTCCCTTTCCGGATTGTGTCTTGCTGGTCGTCAGCAAGCGAATCCGAGCGTACACCAGCCACGAGCTGATACACGCCACGCGTACACCAGCTTCGAGCTGACACACGCAAACCACAAGATCCAATAGGTTATGAGCCTCGATTGACGAGCAAACGCGGCTCTACGTAGCCACGAAGCAACACGGCGGGTCACGACCTGAGTGGCTTCAAGAGTTACGAGCAAAACTACTGTGGCACTAGCGAGCGGATTTCAAGATCGGATTGCTCCTGCCTGCTTCCTTCTTTCAACGGAGGAGGACATCTACCGGCGAGGGTCTACGGGCTACGAGTACGTCGGCGGGATACTATAAGTGTATGAGTGGATTTAAGGGGGCCGTACGCAGAGAGCAGTAGTAGTTATCATTGTTACGCTGTCATACAGGCACCCAGAGAAACACCGCCACGCAGGACGTTGGTTGAATCTCAGTTCTCCACGTCAGTCGATTTTGTCTATATTTGTTGACACCCTTGATCACATCGAGGTACATATAGTTGCTGTGCGTCATTTAACCGCCAACTCCACCACAACCAGCCCAGCTGCAGTTGGGAGCTCTGGATTGACGTAATCCACACACTGGATACTCTGTCTCGAGAAACGTCCGAGCAACAGCTAGCTGCGTAAGCTACCCCCGACAGCACAAACGCTGTCTGCGGGATCGATTTGTTTTCCTAGCGGCTGGGAATAATTCACCCGACCACCCTACGTACGTAAAAGCGGCAGGTTTTTCAAGGTTCGTTAGGAAATCATAAACCATCTACGAAGAATCTGAGACCCCAAGGGGCCGATCATACGAGCAGCTCAATTTTAAAGAACACTTTCGATCCGTTTTTTTACAGTCTCGCTCTGTTCGACAGCGTACGAGTACTGGTGTTGTGCTGTAGTATCTTACGTACACACGATACTACAAGCAGAGTACTACTGCTGTACCCCGTGAGCCAACGTGGGGCAGCGGCTTCACCATACCTTGCGAAGCATCCTACTACCGTCTCCTGTGGTGGTCTACTCGTAGTACTTCTTTACCAGCCTGGGTGAATTGCGACTACCAACCACAACATCATGAGCGACAGCAGCAGCAGCTTGGCCAACATAATCAAAGGACTAAAGAAGTTCGATGGGAGAGATCCAGGTCTCTTCCGTGAATGGAGAAATAAGTTAGCTGTGGTACCTGGCGTTACTCGGCGGGACACCGCAGGTTTGATCAAAGGCCGTGCCCGACCGACGGAAGCAACGGCTGGCCTACCTGGTGCGCAACAAGCACTCGAGCAAGAAATTGCCTCGTTTGACCGCGCGAAAATAATATGCGATACTCTACCTCCTCACCGAAAAGCCTGCTTCGCTAATCGTGCACAAGCACGAAAATGATGATGACGATGGCATAAGCGGCAATGGGCAACTAGCGTTGCAAGCCCTTGTCGAAAAGTACAACAAGGTGACGGATGAAGTCGTCCGCGCAACGATGGAGAAGCAGGTCAACACCAGCATGAAGCAAGGCCAATATCCTGGTGATTTCTTCGTGGAGAAGACCCTTGCACGCGCGGAGCTGGCGAAGATGGGTGAACCGATGAACGACCGCCGTTTCAAGGGTATGTGCGTACAAGGCTTCACGGCAGACTACAAGGACATCAAAATGATGATGTACCGAGATCCTACGTTTGATATCGACCAGCTGCAAACTACGATGCGGCACTTTTATCTTGATGACTTATCTCGCAGCAACAGCGCAGAGGAGAAGACCGCGGGACGGGGCGTCGCCATGACCGCGAATACATCTACCTGCAGTCATTGTGGCAACGAGGGTCGCCCCGTGGACAAATAAAACGGGTCTACCAATGGACCCCACGACAAGAAGCTAAAGGCCAAGACATATTTTGGGGGGAAGGCTGCATCGAAGGCAGGAAGCAAGGAAGCCGCTGGACAGAAGCGGTGCTCCGTGCACAAGACAACCTCTCACAGCAATGTGATGTGCTATTCACAGGGCGCACAACGTCCGGAGCTCACGGGTGCTCACCTCGCTACTGCTGTACTGGGTGCAGGATCCCCTCCAGTCAACGACGACGAGAAACAATCCCTCAAAAACAAAATGATGATTTTGACAAGGGATTCGCGTTCTCAGGACCAACTACGCGAGATGACGGAGGGATCTCAGGATCCAACTGTTCACCATGTTGGTGGACATCGGTGCATCGGACCACTTTGTGGATAGCGACTTGATCCCAGGACTGCAGCAAGGCATGACCGAGTATCAGAACCTCGACCAACCGAAGCCCATGGAGACCGCTGGTAACAAGAAGGTGCTCGCAATGGCAACGGGAAAAATCTGCGGACAAATCATCAACCCATCAGGTCAGCCTATCCCTGTCCGCATCTCCGTCATGATTGTTCCCGGAATGGGACGCCAACTCTTCTCTTCTGCACGGGCAATGAAGTCAGGAGTGAAAACCATCCTCGCAACAGGGAACCCCCACCTCCAGTTCGACAGCAAGACTTCTCTTCGTTTGAACGAACACCACAAGGACGCGGGCATTTGCTCGTTTGACGTGTCAATGCGCACCCTGGATGGCGTGACCTATGGAAGATCTGACCCACCGTCAACATCCTTGGTGGCTCTCCCGGCGCTAGTAAGCGCTGACACTTGGCACAGGCGACTGGGACACATGAATCCTTGCAGCATGGAACTTTTACGTAAGGTGGAGGACAACGGTGTCGAATACACAGGCCCTGTGTCAGGTTGTGATATCTGCGAAGTGGGAAAGAGCACGCAAAATGCGCACCCGAAGAAGGACAAGCACAAGACTGATGGGCCGATAGAACTGGTTTATAGCGATCTAATAGGGCCTATCACACCAGCAGCAAGAGGAGGATACAAGTACATCAGCAAGTTTACTGATGACTTTTCCCGCAAGAAGGAATTTTTCCTCCTCAAATCCAAGGCGGAGGCTGTCAATTCAATCCACCTCTACAACATGACGGTGGCTATTCCACTGGGACTGCGCATCCAACGACTGAGGTGCGACAAAGGAGGCGAGTAGACTTCCACGGAGTTCAAGCAGCTCTGCATTGACTCCGGTATCAGTATGGAGTACACTGCCACAGCACCGCCCCAACAGAGCGGAGTATCGGAGCGTGACGGACGGACGCTGGCGACAAGGGCCAGGTGCCTTCTTAAGGACGGCCACTTTCCGCGCAACATGTGGGGCTAGCTGTTCTTTACAGCAGTCTGCCTATGCAACAGGGCACCACACTCAGCATTGGGGGGAGCAACACCCTTCTTGAAGATACATGGCAAAGAGGCAGATCTATCGGGTTTGCAAGCTATTGGATCAAGGGCCTTCGTACACATCGAGACCTACACGACGAAACTCGGTGACAAAGCGTGGGAGGGTAAGCTCTGTGGCTTCAGCCAAGACAGCAGGGCTTACAGGATCTACAATCCGGCTAAAGGGACTGTTGTGGAAAGTCGCAATGTCACCTTCCTGGAGACGCCGCCATACTCCATGCCGTCCGTGGGGACAGACTACTCTGCCAATGACGAGGACTACGAAAATGATGTCATCAATCTCACTTCCTTCCTGGATTTCACTATTTAGGATTCACCGGAGGAGGGGCTGGAGCACCTTCGAGCGAACAACAGGGGAATGATTTAAGAAAACGACAACACATCATCTCAGCAAGAGATGTCATCTCTACCGGAGGAAGCGCCATCCCCAGAGGAGGACACGTCGCACGAGCCGGGAGCATCGTCGGGGGTCATACCTGCCGCATCGACTGGAGAACCAGCTGCACAGCAGCCTCGAGTAACTCGTGCTAGTACGAGATCCAATCCAAACACGCATGACACTTTCGACAGCTCACTCACTCCCAACCAACTCCTCTATCTCGCAAAGGGAGGACCACGGACCAAGACCATGGGCATACGTGAGGATTTTGCCCACATCGATGGAGACCCATTTATGTCGTACAAAGCTTTTACGTACGCCACTTCTAACCCGGACGACAAACGGTCCTCGGAGAAGGTGAAACGAGTACTTCAAACTCCTCGCACGCATGCTGATGCCATCAACTCACCAGAGCACAAAGAATGGAAAGCCGCTATTGACAAGGAGATGAATAGTCTCAAGGAACATCAAGTGTACGAGTTGGTTCCGATCACCAGCGTACCTAAGGACAACAACATAATCGGATCCCGGTTTGTCTTCAAGAAGATAACGGATGGCCGGTTCAAAGCTCGGCTTGTTCAAGGATATGTCCAAGAGCCGCGCATCGACTACGGGAAGTCATACGCACTAGTGTGTCGCGTTGGAAGCATCCGCATGTTATTGGCGATCGCATGCGAACATGGATGGCCGGTATGGCAGCTGGACGTGCAAGTGGCATTTCTACAGTCTAAGATCGAGGGGCGCGATGTTTACGTCAAAGCTGCCCCAGGACGAGACGCCAAGGACCCCAAGACCGGCAAGCCAGTGGTCTACAAGCTGAAGAGAAGCCTCTACGGCTTGGCACAATCACCTGTCCTGTGGTACGACACGATCAACGCAGAAAAGCTCACAGTCGGCTTCACACCCACGCAATCTGATCCCTGCGTTTACACGCACGGAAGCGGGGACACCCTCGTGATCCTGACCCTGTATGTTGACGACATATTGATCAGTGGAAAGGACGAGAGCGTAGTGGGACACTTGAAAAAGGCTCTCACGGACCGCTTTACCATGTCTGACATCGGTGAAGTCAGCCTTATTCTTGGCATGACATGTCACTCGTGACTATGACCAAGGGACCTTGTCCATCACGCAGAAAGACTACGTCGAAAACATTCTCGAGAGGTTCGGGATGGAGGAGTGTAACCCTGTACACACGCCTCGATATGGATTGGAGCTTTCGAACGAACAGCCGGAGGAGACACTACTAGGCCCAACAGCTACGAAACTCTACCAAGCCATCGTGGGATCCGTGTTATACTTGACACAGTGCACCCGCTACGACATGTCCTACTCGGTCAACCAGCTCACCAGGGAGTGCAGCAAGCCGGCGCAAGCACACATGACTGCAGCCAAGCATGCCCTGAGGTACCTTAAAGGTCACCCTGATCTGCCCATCACGTTCAAGAGAGGGCAATTTCGGCTACATGGGTTTACGGACGCTTCCTTTGCTGCGACTCCTGACACGCGCAAATCGACCACGGGGTCAATCTTCTTCCTGGGTGGAGGACCCATTAGCTTCGGTTCAAAGACTCAATCAATAGTAGCCGTGTCTACCGTCGCGTCCGAGCTCAACGCGCTAAGCTACGGGTCCAAGGAGGCAGTGTATCTGTCAGACTTCCTCAAGGACCCTAACGTTCAAGAACTTCAACTCCGTACCGATCCACTGTGACAGCACGGGAGCTATAACGGTTGCGGGCAACTCCACGTATGCGGCAAGGACCAAGCACATAGCACTACGCTTCTTCTTCATCAGGCAGCTGGTCAAGGAAGGAAGGATCACACTCCACTACGTTCCAACTGGGAAGATGCTGGCAGACTGCACAACCAAGCACCTAGCAAAAATCCAGTTCAGGAATATCCTTCTTCAGATCAAAGAAGTTTCGGGGTAATTTGAAGAAGAAGGTTCAGGCTGATGGAAGGCGGATGCGTCACGTGGGCGCCTTCAAAAGGGAGCTAGGGTTATAGGTGATGTCTATCGAGCTGTAGTACAAAAGCTGACAGAGTCCACTGGTGTTCCGTTATTTGTTGTGGGGGGAAAATTGAGGAACACTAGGCGGCTATTCGTTTATATGCTCTTTGCGGAATGAATAGATACACTATATGATAGGACTGCCGGTTACCTGGCATAAGCTGCTTCCTTCTCTTGACTGTTACCGGTAGTAGTAGTTTTTTTTTGGGCAGCGGCCAAAAAAAGGTATACCTCGTCCATTTGCGGCCAAAATCAGGTACATACTTAAAACCAAGTCAAAAACGCACTCCACGTGCGCTACCATTGGTCCAAAACTCGTTGTACCGGTTTTTGCCTCTTCAAAACCCAGGTATACCTGATTTTGTCTACTCTGCTTGACTTTCACCTTTTTTTTGTCGTTTTTAAGCCAATCAGAGGCCCTTCATAGTTCCACCCTATGCCCTCTATACAAATGCCGACGTACGCGGAGACCCCCTTCTCCCTTCGCACCTCGCACTACACGCCACTCGAGCGACACACACACACATATCTGTCTGCACACCTCCGCCGAAATAATACGAGATAGAAGGCTCCCCTTCGGGATTGTGGTTGACTTGGAATACCAGGGGTGTCACAAAAGTTGAGAAGGGAGAATACAGCAGCAGGCGTTCGTTCCTCGTATACGTAGCCACCGGGCGAGCACGAAGAGCATGAAAAAACTCTACGTTGCATTGCAAGGAACGGCAGGTGGGGTGCTTTTTAAACTTTATTTTAGTATGTTCTTGTTTTTGGCCCCGAACGGACCAGGTGTACCTGTTTTTGGCCGCTGCCCTTTTTTTTTTAATCCTCCGGCGGATGGGTAAAAATAAAGCTTACGCCCTCCACACTTCCACGTCTCGCTGCGTGTCGTGTGTCAATTCACTCCATGTCCCCTCGGAAGTATCAGCCCTTGCTGCTTACGACTCCGGAGACTTGAGCATGTTGACCCGACCTGACCCCCGAAGGGGCCGGATGCGGTGGGGATAGCCACCCGAAAAGTAAACTCTCTGGGTAGTATGGAACTTGCCGCAGCTCATCCACCAACAAAAACCCAGGCCAAGGAGCCTTCCCGCCAGACTCGGATCAGTTACGATCCACCCTACCCGCTTGGGCGTTGGTCCTCATTTGTAAGTAACTGAAGAGCAAGACTGGTTTATGTTTATGTTCGTGTTATTGTTTTGAGTTCACCCTTCTTAATGGGTACCATACAGTAACATAATGACGTGGCTGTAAGTAACAAATACGAAGCATTTTCCCCGTAACAACTATCATAGTTGTTCTGTGATTTTTTTGGAATTATGGCATGTATCGCAGAAGTAAACTCAACAGTATTACCCTAACGAGGGGAGGTATTAGAGATGTACTTGTCAGTAGCCATCATTTGTCGTTACTCGATGATACAGAGTCCTCTGGTATACATAGCGTCACACATGTACAATAAGCAGCCCAGTCTGACATGTATCGTAGTTGCTGTAGTTAGTAGCACCAAGTATGTACGTAGCTTGAATGTGTTACAAGCTGTGTCGCAACTGATGTGATAAGTATAGTATGTATCGTACGTCTACGTAAGGACGTACATGCAGCGGGACTATCACATCTAGTATCCTTCTTAGAACCGGCGAGGTTCGAGACTATTGGGCCGCACCCTAGCAGTTCAGTTGTTGGAGAATTAATATTGGCTACCGGCTAGGGTCATGGATTTATTGGGGTTGTATCTTTTACTCTTTGGATATTTTTGTTGCGAGTGCAAGCACGCACCACGCCCCCCCCTCATGAGCTCACTCTACATCGGCTCATCATCATCAGCTCATCTGCTGAGCATAATCAATCAACACTGGCCAGGAGTCGCCAACAACATGTTTTTTCTTTACTGAGAAGTCTGCACATACAAGCTTGCTTTACAGCAGCTTGAAGCGTTTGCCCTCTCTGGATTGTGTCTTGCTGGTCATCAGCAAGCGAATCCGAGCGTACACCAGCCACGAGCTGATACACGCTACGCGTACACCAGCTTCGAGCTGACACACGCAAACCACAAGGTCCAATATGTTAGCCTAAATGCTGAGGTCTGCCTAACATTATGTTACGGTGTTACTGTCAGTAAATATCTGATTTTTAAACATTATGTTACTGTGTTACCATAATAATCAATCCGGGCGTAACATTATGTTACTGAGTTACGGTGGGGGCCGGAGTCAATCCAACGTAATGTACTACGTTACCCTTTGGATCGTCCCACGCTCTAACATGTGTTACCTGTGTTAGGGGTAAAGCGGAGTAACATAATGTAGCAGTGTTATCCAATTTTGCTGACATCCCAGGAACACAGTAGTTACTACTGTAGTAATTGACTCGTAGTGGATATGAGGCGCGACCTCAGTACCTGCAGTAGTCAAATCTGCAATGCATCACGCTGGGGGAATACTAATCCTTAGGTCGTCACGAAAAGTGTCTCTAAAGAGGCACTAATCCTTAAGGATTAGTGCCTCTTTAGAGACACTTTTCGTGACGACCAAGGCGTCTGATGGATATGCCTCCCGAGACACAAATGTTGACCATGGTCTAGGCTCTTTTCAAATACTCTATGGGCGAAAACCTGAGCTTCAAAACTGGAGCTATGCCGTTTTCCGTAAGGAGTACTGATATGGTGTTATTATACCAGAAATAGTATTGCTGCTGTAAAAAAAACGAAAACAATATATTTTTCAACGATGAAGACTCGTGTTTCATCATGACCGAAGGGGCCCCTTAACAAATTATCAATATTGAGGCTTGTCTGTCTGTCCCTCGTCCCTCGTCCCTCTTCCGTTCGCTAGTTGCTTTTTGCTGTTTTCGGCGCGCGACGCGTACACTGAACCGATTCAGACGCGCTCGGGACTGATAGACGCCCGCTATTTATGCGCACCGTCCCGCACTGCTCGTGTCGAAAGCGGTGTCGAGATCGCAGAGCTAGGCGATAGTGGTTGCCCTAGCTAACTCTTACCAGTGGCAATTGTCACTGGAATGTTGTATTCAACTCTTCGCGTTCTATCAAGCACCAGAGAGTCAAACACAGATATTTGTATACCTGTAACTAAAAAAGCAATCAGCACACATACCACCATCACCAGCAAACACCACGACGACGACCATCACCACCACCGCCGCCACCCCTGCCCCAAAAGCCGCAGGAGCACCAGAAGTTGTTGTTGCTCGTGGTGGCTGGTGGTCGTTGGTGGTGGCTTCGTCCCGTGGTTTGGTGATGGTGATCGTGTGTTTGCTCGGTGGTGGCGATATGTTCGATGGTGGCTCAAGAAGAGAGAGCTTTGCAGAAAACCGATTTCACCTCACCGCACCCACTCCCACCACCACCACCCCCACCACCACCACCCCCACCACCATCCACCAAGAGCAGCAGAAGCTTATTCCTCGTGGCGGCTGGTGTGTGTGGTGGTGTAGTGTTCTCTGTGTGTTATGTTGGCTGGGCTTCTCTCGTGTTGCTCGTTGCTCGCGAGCGAGATACCAGTATCATATTATGCTGCTGCTGCTGCTGCTGGTATATACCAGGTATATGCCAAGCGATTGTAGCCGGTCGCCCCGGTAGAGTAGTGGTCAGCTTCAAAGACTACTATCATTGGTACCCAAGATCGAATCCCACCGTGGTGAGAGATTTTGTCTTTATTTGAAAAAATAAAAATAAACCAATTGCTGAGAGCGCCTTCGTGGCGTGGGTAGGCGGAATCCGACGCAAGTCGACGAGGGAAGAAAGTGCTGAAATCTTCTCGCGATAAAAAAGCAAGGCGAGAACCGTAGTGGGGGAGGAGGGAGAAGAGCCTACTTTGTGACCCCGGATCTGAGTTACGACTAGGAAGGAGAGAGAAAGGAAGGGCGAAGATAATAAATGGGATGGAAAAAAAAAAGAAAAAAAAAGTACCCTGATGTACCAGGTACTCCTTGCCGTGGTACGACAGAGTACTCGTGGTATAATATATTTACACTGAAATACCTCCTATCGATAGTCGTGACTCAGATGCGGGGGTCACAAAGTAGGCTCTTTTCCCTCCCCCTACGTATAATACCTGTACGGTTCTTGCAAACATTTTGTTTTCTTCTTAATTGTGTTTCATTTTGTTACTATAACTTCACTTATCTTGGTCTTGGAACAATTAGGTACTTTTTTTTTTTTTGCATTTTTGCTGTTAATTGTTAATTGTTAATTATTCATTTTTTCACGTATACCTACGTACGTATTTGACCTGCAGAGCACACATTATTCCCTCGTACGTGTGTCGGCCTGCTTACGTAATATAGCACAAATCGAATCGAGAGTTGACGAGGGAAGAAAATGCTGATATATTCTCGTGATAAAAATACAACGCACAATAACCTTGCAAAAACAAGGGTAGTTTTTTTTTTTTTTTTTTTTTCCATCCCCTTTTTTATCGTCGCACTTCTGTCTTTCTCCCTCACTATTAATAGTCGTCGTAACTCAGATCCGGGGTCACAAAGTAGGCTGCTCTCCCTCCCCCCCCACTACTATGGTTCTTGCCTTCATTTTTATCGCGCAGAGGGTAAAAAAAGCCTTTCCAACGCTCGTCGATCTTCATCGAATTTTGCTAACTCACGCTCTTCTCGCGCTTTCAGCTAGTCAAGATATTTTTTGCGAGAAAAAGTCCCCACGAGCATGCACTCGAGGGGGGCTCGAACTCACGACCTTGACGCTAACAAGCTTCGTGGTTACCTGCTAGCCCACCGGGGCGACCAGTCTGGGGGGGGGGGGGGGGGGGCTACTTTGTGACCCCGGATCTGAAGTACGACTTTTCAGATATAGGAAGGAGCGAGAAAGGAAGGGCGAGATAATAAATGGGATGTAAAAAAAAAACAAAATGACCACGAACACCGACACCCCACCGATTCACTCCTGTACAAGGTTTGGCGCTGACGCTCATCGCTTCACGATAAATGTTGGTGGGTGGTGTTGGGACAACCGGCCCGACCCACCCAGTTACTCTCTCACCCACAACCCACAACGCACCCCCACCAATCTATATACTCGGGCATGAGCCGAAAAAGGTTTATGTGCTGACACAAATCGCTTAAAATACAAAACGATCCAATCAAGGACTCTGATGTTCAGGCGTAAATTCAAAAGTATCTTTCATTATTTCTCAAAGCCAAAAAGTACTGAAAAACACCGTTCGTGGTGTGCATTTTTTACTTGGTTTTAGTATATACCTGATTTTGGCTCAAATGAATCAGGTATACCTGATTTTGGCATTTGCCATATTATTATTATTATTATCATTTTTTCACGTACACCTATTTAGGGTGTTTTTATTATGGGCACTAGCCAAAAATAGGTATACCTACGCCTTTTGAGCTATTTATAGGTACACGGCGTATTATACCCCGGAAAAAGCTTCCTGGCACCGCCTTCTCTTGGGCTTGCCCTCCATCGTGCCTGGGTCGCCAGGAGAGAGAGGGGGGAGGGGGGGGGCGTACTCATTGGTTGCTTTCCTGAGTCATTTGACCATGGGCCACGCATCCCTTTCGAGACGAGGCACCGTTCCTACTCCTAATAGGAACACCTCTAACAATTGGGCGCTCATTACGTTGCTTTCATATATTGCAGGGAAGGGATTGCGAGATATCGAGATCGTTAATATAACAAACAAACGGCGATTCTTATGGACGTGACTCCGACGGCAAACCATAGCAGCAGCAGCAGCAGCAGCATGCGCAACACCAACATAAGAAGCAGCAACAGCAACAACAAGAAGAGCAGCGGCGGCCGCACCAACAGCAGTACCAGCAACAGCAACAGCAACGGCAACCTGAAGAGACGTGCTGCTGCCCTAGTTATATGTGCGGTGGGCAGCATCCTGTGCGCCATATGGCTAGCCGCGCGTGTGACGGTCAGTGGCGACCCGCCGTGGCGTCTCACCAAGCGAAACGCCTCGCGCCCCCGGCGCTTCCCTGCTGTTGACGAAACATAGTTGTTGGTGGTGGCGTTGGCGGTGTTGATGTTGGGTGTTGGTGGTGTTGATGTTGGTGTTGGTGTTGTTAATGTTGGTGGTGTTGATGTTGGTGGTGTTGGTGATGGTGGTGGTGTTCGTGGTGGTGTTGGTGCTGGTGTTGTTTGGTGGTGTTGGTATTGGTGTTGTTGTTGGTGGTGTTGGTGCTGGTGGCGGTGGTGGTGGGTTGATGGCGTTGGTGGTGTTGGTGGTGGTGGTGTTGGTGGTGTTGGTGTTGGTAGTGTTGGGGGGGGTGGTGGTGGTGGTGTTGGTGTCAGTGGTGGTGTTGGTGGTGGTGATGTTGGTGGTGGTTGTGGTGATGTTGGTGTTGTTGGTTGTGTTGGTGGTGGTGGTGGTGTTGGTGTTGGTGGTAGTGGTGGCGGTGGTGATGTTGGTGTTGTTGGTGGTGGTGTTAGTTTTGGTGGTGGTGGCGGCGGTGGTGGTGGTGGTGGTGGTAGTGGTGGTGGGTGGTGGTGGTTGTGGTGGTGGTGCTGCTGCTGCAGGTGACGGTGATGGTGGTGCTGGCGCTGGTGATGTTGACGAAGGTGGTGGTGGTGATGTGGATGGTAGCGTTGGTGGCAGCGATGGTGCTGTTGCTGTTGGTGATGGTGCTGTTGTTGTTGTTGGTGGTGGTGGCAGTGATGATGGTGGTGGTGGTGGCGCTGCTGCTGTTGCTGTTAGTGGCGGTGGTGGGGGTGGTGCTGGCGCTGCTGATGTTGGCGAAGGTTGTGGTGATCATGCGGGTGGTGGCGTTAGTGGCAGCGATGGTGCTGTTGGAGTTGGTGAGGGTTGTGGTGGTCGTGGTGGTGGCGGCGGCGGTGGTGGTGGTGGTGGTGGTAGTGGTGGTGGTGGTGGTGGTGGTGGTGGTGGTGCTGTTAATGGCGATGCTGGTGGTCCTGGCGGTGCAGGCGCTGGTATTGCTGGTGGTGCTGACTCTGCGTCTGATGGAAAGGCGAGGGACACCCCATCACCCACTGAAGCGGCTGCTGTGAGAGGTGCGAACGGTATTTTTGGCGACCGTGGTGGCTCGGACAGCCTTACTCCAGGTGAGTGCGTGTGGCATGCAGGGTCGTGAACCGAAAAACGAAATTATTTGTTTCGGGCATTTCCTTTCGGTTTTTGCCGAACGAAATCCGACACTGATTCGGTTTCGGTTTTGTTGCATAACAAATCGACCGACGCCGACCGGCCGTTTCGCTGAACTAACCCCGAACACCATTTTTCTCATTAATCTCACAATCCTGGTGAGTGATATGTCATTGGTGGTGTCGGTAGTGTTGTTGTTGTTGTTGTTGTTGTTGTTGTTGTTCCCGTTGCTCAAATCATACTATCAAATACGGCGCAGGCAGACAGTTAAAGGGTGGCAGGATGCAGCGAGTTTCGAACGTAGGGCACCTACTGGCAACTACCTATCTCTCTCAACCCCCTCCCCATTTCGGAAGGGATGCGTGGCCAACGGTCAAATGACTAAGACAAGCAACAAATTATGGCATCATACCCCCCCCCAACTAAAGATCCCCCCTCCCTTTACTCTCCCCCGCACAAGGGGGATTATTGTATCACGTGCTGTGCACCAGGTGTATGGTAACTCAACCACGAGGTAAATCATAGTGTACCCACTGCCCTCTCTGGAAGTGGCCACACCGGAAATAAAACCAATTCATTGAAGGCTGTCGTCCATATGCAAGTCCGCCTCACAACTAGCGGTTCTTAGCTGGATGCAGCTCACCCTTCATGCGACTCGCCGAATAACCTCACGGCGCTTCGCGCTTGGTGCGAGCAAATGTCTGCCTGGTTGGTGAAACTCCAAAGTGCTCCTGTCCCGGCATTGTAGGGATGCGAGGGTCTATGGTCATACGACTACGGCCATGCATGACATGAGTACAACCCCCTCTCCTCCCTCACTATATCTCCTACGCAATGAACTCCAAGATCGCTTCTGGAAGGCATACGCCGCAGACCGTTTCAATATGCTCACTGGGGGAATCAACAGCGGCAGCCGCAGCGGTGAAGGCGGTGACGACGAAGGGGGACGGGGCGAGGGAGAAGGAGGGCGGTTGGGAGAGGGAGGGGGGGGCGGTGGGGGGAGAGGAGATGGAAAAGTCGTGGGCGGGGGTACGGGTAGCACTACAGTGGCGCCACCGGCGAAGTACATGGTGTTTGTGCCCCCTGATGCCGGGCTGGGAAATCACCTGTCCGGTATGATGAGCACCTTCGCGCTGTCCATCGCCACAGGGAGGGTCTTCCTGCACGGTTGGAATCGGCACGTGCCGCAGTAAGTTTCGTTTCGTTTCGTTTCGTTTCGTTTCGTTTTTTTTCTGTTTTCTTCTATTTTTTTTTTTTTTTCGTTTTCTTCTGCATTATTGTTGTATTTTCATTCGGTTCATTGTTTTCCTGCATTTTGTTCCTTTCTTGTTTTTGTTTTATGATGTGTTTCCTTTTTGTGTTGCGTTTTACATATTTTTGTATTAATAGTTCCCTGGTTAACTTGTCGTCTTGTCTTTCTTTCTTCTTTTTGGCTTGTTTTTGTTTGATTTTTGTTGTGGTTCGTTTTTCTTGTTTTCATTTTTGTCCGGCACACACTGCCATAGTTTTCATGTGTATTTTTTATTTCGGAGTAGGTGTACATGTATCTTGTAGCAACGCAGCTTAGCGCAATGGAACGAAGACAGCAAGACACCCCCCCCTCCCCTACCAAGGCTGGCGGTCTTGATACATCATGCGTGTGCGGTGGAGAACCTTAACTCCGCACAAGGAGAATGATGCCATCACGCAGTGTGTACCAGGGCATACAGAAAGGCGCTCACGAGGCAGTTGCAAAATTTACCCATTCGTTGCTGTCTCTGAAAGCGGTCACACTGGAAACCAAAATAATTCATTCGGCGGTGTTCATCCATATGCAAGACAGTCCGCTTTACTACTCGTAGCTCGTAGCGTTTTTCTCTAGCATGCAGTTTACTCGTCATGCGACTCGCCAAATGACTCAATGCGCTTCGCGCTTGGTGCAAGCAATGCCTGCCTGGTCGATAAAAACCCGACGTGCTCCGTCCGGGCATTGTTTATAAGTATGCGAAGTTCTGTGTTCATACCACGGCGGCCGTGCACGACATGAGTACACCCCCCCCCCGCCGCTTCATCCCTCCTACCTCAACCGACGTTGTCATCATAACTTGGTTCAAACAAATATCGAATAAAGTAAATGGTATAAATCAAAATCAAACGTTTCAAATGGTGGGGTTTTACATTTTCAAAGTTTCAAACAAATAGTTTCGTGTTTAATACCAGGTACGTACGTATGTAATTATTTGAACTTCGCTTGTTTTCTACAAGGTTCTACTCCGAAAACTCAAATTCAAACTTTAAAATTCGAATTTGAATTAAGAATATAGTTTAAATGAATATGTATTCGAATGAAAAGTCAAGTCAAAACCTACCGGGATTACGCTTGTGTTCGGATGACTTGTTGGGTTGTTAAAAATTAAAATTCAAGTCAAGATCCAGACATGTGGACCATTGAACGAAGGAAACCTGGAGTTGGTGGAGAGGTACTGAATCGTTGGCGTGATTGAGAGGGGATTGGCAAGAAGGGTCTTCATGACGGGAGGTTGCAGTGAGTGGTTGCACTGGAAGGGCTGGAAGGGCTGAGATACAATGGAAGAGTACCAACGACAGTAGTACGGGGCTCTGCTCGTGGGTGTGGGCGAGCAGGGGCCTGGCACTGGGTGGGAGCTCGGCGAATTGACATGTTGCACATGCTGTAGATTAAGAGTGGATAGTCGTCCAGCACTTGTTAAGCATAATTCCAGATTCATGAACGAAACCAATTATATTATTCATAGGACGGCTCTTGTGTTTAGTATCAAGCAGCGACTTTATTTGTTTCTTACAAAAATCCGCACCGATACAGCTGTGAGTCCGACCGACTGAATGATGTAGATGCCACTCGACCACTGCTTTTCAAAACAAATAAGTGCCGTGTCTCATATGATAATTTCTACCATTTCGGTGTGCGTCTTTGCACAGCTGCGGCGCAAACTACTCGGATTTGTTCGTCCCGCCTTTCGAGCCCTGGTCCACTTCTGACTCCACCGGCTGCCAAATCAGCGGGCCCGGTGGCCTCCTCCCCCTGCCGCTCCTGGAAGACCGGGAGGGAGAACACGGGGCGGGGGACAGGGGAGATGTGGAAGTGACGGACGGGAAGCGGAGACGGGATACAGGGAGGTGGGGGGGAGGGGGAGGGACGGGGGTGGAACAACGGGGAGAGGGGGGTAGGGGGAGGGGGGGAGAGAGCAAGGGGGGACGTGATGCGCCTGGATGTGGGTGGCGCGGGAGCTAGCGACTCTAGGGCGGAGCGCAAGACGTTGCCTCATGCGACCGTCACCATACCGGTGAGAGTGGGCGGCAAGGTGGGTGGAGGGGAGGGGTGAGTTAGGGAGGGAGGGAGGGAGGGAGGGACGGAGGGAGGGAGGGGGGAGAGGGGCGGGGGTTGGGGTGGCGACGGGGGTGTTCGGAGTGCGGGTGGAGGTGGGGGAAGGTTAGGGTCAGGGGTGAGAGTTGGTGTGGGGGGAGTGCGTGTGGGCGGGGTGCTCTCATGTCGTGCATGGCCGTAGTCGAAATGACCATAGACCCGCGCATCCCTCTACAATACCGGGACGAAGCACGTTGGGTTTTCACAGACCAATCATAGGAGTAGGTCGGAAATGGGGGCGTTGGAAGGCGGCAGGCGCGAGAGTCCGCCCACTCACCCCCGCGCGCGACTTTACACGCTTTGTTTGAGTTGTGCGTTGGTTAATTGGTCGGTTACTTGCTTGGTTGAGTTTAGGGTCAAACATAGAGAAAACAAAACAAACCAGGCATATACATACCCTGGTATATACCTGTACCAGGTATTCAAGTTTGACAACGCCAAAATAACGGGAACCCCTCTTCAACCACTGGTGTTTCATATTGTATCCGATATATAGGGCATTTCCGGGACGTTTCCAGGATTTGTACAGTCCCTAGTTGTGTGAGGGGGGACAACTTGAGTTCAGTAGATTCGAAATAATAACAAAACTACGAACGCGGTTTCGTCGCAGCCGCCTTTCTCGCCCGGTTTGTTGGTCCGTTTTGGGTCCGGTTTAGGGTCATGCAGGGATGGCGTTAGAGTTAGAGTTTACGGGGTTGGTTTAGGTCTACGCCCTTCCCTTGATCCCACCAGGAAGTGCTTCCTAGCCCGCAAACGACGAACAGCCTGACCGTTGGAAGATTCTACCGGCCACCCGGTGTATAGACTGTTCGCGAATAGTTTGGTTCGCTCGGCTTCCTTGTACTCGGTTTCCTACCAGGTGCATCATGGGAATCCCACCTTTCACGAAAACATAAATGCCGTGGGGAGAAAAAAAAAAAAAATGACGTGCTTTTGTTTTTAATCTACCGAAGTACTTCCGGGTTGGCTCGTAACGCCTCCGTATTCACCTGTGACGTGTGCTACGATAGAGGCACGTAGCACGTTTTGGCTGAAGCGGTGTCGGACATAGTCTTATGGTGTAACCGTATATACGAATGTCTGACAGGCGTCATTACCGTATTAGTTCAAGCGTTTGAGTTGTGTCACTGCAATCAATCTATACGGAGATTGCGGCGGAAAATATGTTTCCTCGGATGGGTTGCATAAAATTGTTTTATGCCCCGAATTCGGGACGCATGCTACGATAGAGGTGCACCATGTTGTTTCTGAGCTCCTCACTTAAGGAGCGTCATACCTCACCGAAAAAATGGTTTTGGAGGAAACTGAAAGTGCTGCCGGATGAGAAATCTCATGACCAAAGTAAGTTCTGAAACATAGTTCGTCCCAAGAATGAAAGTCCGACGAATTTGGGTTAAGGAGCCCGATCGTTCAGAAAACGATTCCGCCAAAAAGTGCTACCTCTACCGTAGCACTCGTCTCGGGGGTCTTCTAGAGTTGACGGGAAATGTGGCCCCTTCGCTCTCAGTGAAGTTCGTCCAGTTAATTTAGTGCGTTAACATGATAATATGAACATCTTTCTTCTCTCTTCTCCACTGCCTGATGGCACGCCGACGCCCGACCCAACGCTCCCCGTGAGCGAGGCACTCCGCCGAGCGACGCGATAAATCAAACTGCTGTGGGCGGGGGAGGGGGGGGGGGCGTACTCATATGTTGGCTGGTTGCCGTGTTATTAGTAGTCATTTGGCCATCAACCACCCATCCCTTTCGAGGCGGCTTCAGTTGCGCGCTCAATAAGTTGTTTCTATATTGTATAGTACTAGAAACTTACTGCTGTGGGGGTGTACTCATGTCGTGCACAGCCGAAGTCGTATGGCCATAGCCCCTCGCATCCCCACAATGACGCAACAGAGCACGTAGAGTTTTCACGAACCAGGGAAAAATTGCTTGCACCAAGCGCGAAGCGCCGTGAGGTATTGGGCGAGTTGCATGAAGGGTGAGCTGCATCCTGCTAAGAACTTCCTGTGAGGCGGACTTGCATACGGAGGACAGCCTCCAATGAATTGATTTAATTTCTGGTGTGGCCACTTCCAGAGTAGGAAGGGATGTACTCATGTGTTTCTTGCCTTAGTCATTTGCCCATTGGCTATGCATCCCATCCGAGACGGAGCACTCTGGGGAGGGGGGTACTGAGTGATGTTTTCTTCAGGTCATGGATAATGTATTAAGAGCAGACATTGGTAGACATCACTATATACTATTACTACGACAATCGATCATATGAATGCTGTTGTTGTATACATGCCAGGTATTGAAAAGGTGTTTGCTGGTCTGTGCAGGTGTTGTCGAAGGCGTTTTTGACAAGGTTTTCGTAGAGATGCGGGGGAAGGATCCCAGGCCGGACTGCCCCATTATCTTCGTCTCCAGCAACCAGGTGCGTTGCTTTCTGCGTGTTCTACATGCTACTACTGTACTACTACCGCACTTGCTGTTGCATGGTATTGTTGTCTGCTGCATACTACTGCTAAATGTCATATACTACTGCTCCATGCTACTCGTGGTGTACTCGTAGCCCGTTCGAGTGGGGTGAATGTGTGCTGTACGCATACATTATTCTTAGGGCAGCGGCCAAAAACAGGTACACCTGGTCCGTTCGGGGCCAAAAAAAGGTATATACTAAACTCAAGTTTAAAACGCGACGCGTGCTACGGTAGAGGTAGCACGTTTTGGCTGAATCCTTTTCTGAACGATAGGGGTCTCTAACCCAAATTCGTCGGACTTTCATTTTTGTGACGAATAATGCTTCAGAGTATACTTCGGTCAGGATATTTCTCATCCGGCAGCACATTTACTTTTCCTCCAAAAACGTTTTTTTCGGTGAGGTATGACGCTCCTTAAGTGAGAAGCTCAGGAAAAACATGGTGCACCTCTATCGTAGCATGTGTCTCGCACCCCACGAACCTGCCGTTCCTTGCAATGCAAAGTAGAGTTTTTTCATGTTCTTCGTGCTCGCCCGGTGGCTACGTATATGAGTAGCTGCTATTAATAGTACGAGGAACGAACGCCTGCTGCTGTATTCTCCCTTCTCATCTTGCGACACCCCTGGTATTCCAAGTCAACCACAATCCTGAAGGGGAGCCTTCTATCTCGTATTATTTCGGCGGAGGTGTGCAGGCAGATATATGTGTGTCGCTCGAGTGGCGTGGAGTGCGAGGTGCGAAGGGAGAAGGGGGTCTCCGCGTACGTCGGCATTTGTATAGGGGGCATATAGGGTGGAACTATGAAGGGCCTCTGATTGGCTTAAAAACGACAAAAAAAGGTGAAAGTCAAGCAGAGTAGACAAAATCAGGTATACCTGGGTTTTGAAGAGGCAAAAACCGGTACAACGAGTTTAGGACCAATGGCAGGGCACGTGGAGTGCGTTTTTTACTTGATTTTAAGTATGTACCTGTTTTTGGCCGCAAACGGACCAGGTATACCTTTTTTAGGCCGCTTCCCTTATTTTTGTTTTTGTCTTGTCTTGCACTTCTCTATGATACTGTACACTTCATGATATTGATTTCTAACACCCCCCCTCGATGAAAAACCAACTGGACACGAAGTTTTTGGTGGAAGTGGTGTCCAGCCCAGGCTACGGAACTTCTAGGGTTGGAGGCATTCTTCTGTCAGACTGGCTGAAGGCTGGAACCAGTACGGCCATTCTGTTCGAGGGACTTTTCAGGCCGGTGGAGTCAGTGCGGGACCGTGTTGAGACCGAGACCAAGGAACTGTTTCCGCCTTCTGGACAGGTAGAGGGGGTGGGAGTGGGGGACGGGGGGGGTACTCATTTCTTGCTTGCCTTTGCGAAGTCATTAGCTTTCGACCGACGACGGCGCAACCCGTTCACTTTCCACCCGGAAGGGTATTTTTCGAGAAGTTTCCGGAAATTTTTTACATAAACTAATATGAAGGGGGACCACAGCGAACACCACCAAATACATGTTGTTACAGTAAAAAGAGGGAACATACATTGTTTTTGTAGTGTGTTGTGGGTTCGGAATATCGAAGGAAAACAAATTCGAAAGCGGCGCAGCGCAGCCGCGGTTTCTCGCCCGTTTCGGTGTCCGGGTTGGGGTTAGGTTGAGATTAGGGCCAGGAGGTTGGGTTGGGTTTACGTCCGTACCTTCAGTCCACTAGGAAGCGCTTAGCCCTCCCTTTCTCCCTCCCTCACTCCCTCCCTCCCTCCCTCCCTCCCTCTCTCACTTCCTCCCTTCCCCCCCCACTTGGAAAAATAAATCAGTCGACGAAGACTCTTGCGGCACATGCTCGATCCTTTGACCTCCAAGACCCACGGCTAAAAATCGATTTCGTGGAGTGCCTGGACAAACTGGCGCACTCCAACAACGTCACAACCCTGGTCCTGGCCACAGATATCCCGAAGTTCGTAGAGGTATGTATGGAAAGGGAAGTCAATGTTTCATAAATACAGTGGTGGGGCCTGTATAGGGCAGCACGCATAAGGCCGTCACCCGATACAGGGCTGTTCAAACTCTTGGTGCACTCTCTCACTCTCTATCGTATGCGACCCCACTTCTGCACAGGTATCGGTGTAAGAGGCATTTTAGTAGTATCGTAAAACATTGTGTTCGGGCATACGACAACGTGCGCGGCGTGATCTTCAACGCTTACTGTATCATTCAAACACGTTCTCCGGGGAAAAGTGAAGAAGAAAGTCAAGGGTTGTGATCGAGGCCAATATAAAGCGGGTCAACATCGGCTGACGCGACTGAAACTCTCAATAGACGTTGAACGCCTTTTGTATGAATACGTAGGCGTTATACGCCTTTACCAAGTGCATGCCGCCCTGCACAGGCCCCGGGTCCTGCACACGCGTTGAACACGCCCTTTTCACTGCCCTTTCTGTCTCAACATCCCCGTATAAGCTCGCTCTTCTGCTGCTTTTTTCAAGCGAGAGGTACAAACATCCCTGCTTCTCCCGCGACAGAGGCCATCTTTGCAGCTGAGACGCATCCTACGGTAGAGGTTCGCCATGTTTTTTCTGAGCTCCTCCCTCGAGGAGCCCAGTACCTCATCGCAAATTTGGCTCAGAGTAGGAGAAGATACATTATTTACCCGAGGAGCCATTCCATGACGTAAATATGCTATGAAAACCAATCCAACGAAAATAGGAAAGTCGGACGAATTTGGGTTAAGGAGCCCGATCATTCTATGAAACAAAATCAGAAAAAAGTGCTACTTCTATCGCAGCACGCATCCTCAGATTTGGGCGACCGTGGAGGACAATGAGTATGCCGTACAATGATAGAGGCCATACAGGCAGTACGCGACAAATGTTAAGAATCTCATAATTTAGGAATTTTGATACTAAGATTTTGGAAAAGCGATAAGAATGCGACCTCTTTGTGCTGAAAATCGTGTAAAACACACCCGGTGTTATATAAAATATTCCAGTCTGGCCAAACATACATAATAGGTTCTTATCATTTTTCGCGTACTGTACAATGGTCGACGACATGACGGAGCAGTTGAGCAGCACCTACGTTCAATGACGCTTAGGTTGCTATAGCAACACAATTTCCTACCCTAGCAGCAGCACCAAAGCACGCTACCGACGCTGCTACCGGTACGAGTACTTGTTCACAGAAGAGGCTGTACGCTGTACGTAAGACCCCGCTCTACCAAAAACAGTTATTTTTACGTTTTTATTTCATTTTGTATTTTGTTTTGTTGCTTTAAAAAAACTGTAATCACGTAGAAGGAGGGAAGCGATGTTGATATATGCTGTACCAAAGTGCTCGAAGCCGGTGCCCCTCCCCCCTCAACTCGTGTCACTAGAGAAAGCGGCGGGGAAGAACTCCGCAATGACGATACTGCTTCTTGTCTGCAAAAGGTCAGGATGGCGTTCGTCAAAGCAAATGTTTCTCAGTCATTGTGTCGGGCAGATATTTGGGAGTTTCTGGGAAGGGGGTGTACTTCATTTTCATCCATGGCCGTTGTCGTATGACCGTAGACCCTCGCATCCTTACAATGCCGGGACGGAGCATGTTGGGGTTTCACTGACCAGTCAGACATTGCTGGAACCAGGCGCGAAGCGCCGTGAGGTGTTGGGTGAGTCGCATGAAGGGCGAGCCGCATCCCACAAAGGACCGCTTGTGAGGCGGACTGGCATATGGATGACAGCTTCAACGAGTTAATTTGATTTCTTGTGTGGCCATTTCTTGAGACAGCAATGGGAGCACTATATAACTGCCTCGTGGGTGCCTTACCATATACACACTACGTGATACGACCAATCCCTTTGTGCAGGGCAATGGTTCTCCACCCCGCACAAATGATCTAACTCGATCGCCAGCCTTGGTGACCACCAAAACAAAAACAAAACAAAAAACGGCACGCTGGTTGTCTAGCTCACGCAGTGAGAGGCGTGTTTTGCAGCGTCGTCGTCAACCGACGCCAACCCAACCTATACATATATGATACATATTTATAGGGGGGGGGGCATATATGTTGGGGTTCTCCTCTCGATGTTTGGCTGTGCAATTACCAATAGCCATCCGCTCTGATGTGGTACTGTGTGGGTTCGACACGATGTGTGTCCACTGGGGGGTGAGCACCACTGAGTTGGGCATGTACCGTTCTCTCCGAGAAACGAGGCCCCCTCTCGGTGCAGTACCCTGTATTGTCTGTTGGGTACCGCCCTATTGAGGGAATGTCTAAACGACGATACGGTGGGGACGGCCTTACTATTAATAGGGTATAAGGCGGGTCAAAATCGAGAAAAGGCGCGTCAAAATCGCTTAACCCCTTTTTTTCAAATAGCAATCCATCCAGTTCATTATCTTCGCCCTTCTTTTCTCTCTCCCTGTTTAGTCGTAACTCAGATCCGGGGTCAGTGGGTAGGCTCTCCTCCTGCCCCTCTACGGTTACTGCCTTGCAATTTTATCGCGAGAAGAGTTCAGCACTTTCTTCCCTCGTCGACTCGCATCGAACTCAACCTACCCCACGCCACGAAGGAGCTCTTAGCAATTGGTAGGATTGAGTAACAGATTGATTGGTATGCTAATGTATTCATCACTGGTTGGTGTTGCATTGTTGCTATTTATTATGCCATCTGACGATCGGTGTGCAGCTCTTGCAACGTACGAGATTGTTTCAGTTACACCATCCACGCATACGTTCCTATCACTCACACCTGAACAAACACCACTACACCAATAATGCAGACCCCAGTTATGACTAATGCCTCCCCCGACTCCTGGCCGACGCTGCATGTGTTGATTGATTCCCCTATTGGACTGCTCACCGTTTGCTTGCCTGGCTGCTTGCAACTACTAACACTCTAACAAAACAACAGGACACTGCCTTGAAGCTGCGGCCGCGAGGGGTGGCAGTGACCGCCATGGAAGGCGTGCATCGCTTGGGAGAGGTAACTCGGATGCGCAATTCCGTCGAACACATTCAGGTGCGCCGATTTTTTTCTGAACCATGAGTCATCCCTCATCAGCCATCCGGCCGTCCCAAAGCAGCAGCACCTACATGTGTGGAGGGTGGAGGTGGGGAGAGTAAGCCCCCCAACAAAACATGGACGATGACAATACATTCGGCGTCTTAGGAGGAGTAGCAGTAGTAGTAGTAGTAGTAGTAGTAGTAGTAGTAGTAGTAGTAGTAGTAGTAGTAGTAGTAGTAGCAGTAGTAGCAGTAGTAGTAGTAGCAGCAGTAGTAGTGAAGTAGTAGACATGTAAGGAAATTAATGAGTATATACGCAGGGAAGGATACTTGATTGGACGAGGCTATTGAATTGGTGGTATTCGACGAATAGGGTCAGCTCTTTTTTTTTCATTCCGACTGGGTAATGACGTGCACCTACTTACTGCGTGTGTACCTGCACATGGCCGGAAGGCGAAGGAAACACAATACAAATACGAGTTGAGCCCCGAGATACACAGTAGTTGGTGCTCGTCCTTTCTGTCTCAACCCTTCCCAGCCTCCTCTGCACTTCCAGTGCAGCCACTCACTGCAACCTCCCAACATGATAACCCTATTCCCCATCCCCTATCAATCACGCAAACGATTCAGTACCTCTCCTCAAACTCCGGATTTCCTTCGTTCAATCTTCCACATCCTGGAACAATAAACACAACGGATCTAATAATAGTAACGGTTGAAGTGCGCCATCTGCGGGGGAACGTTTTTACGCCCCAAACCGATTGTCGAATTCCACGCGACGATCTAGCTATTTCGAGACATAATGTATATATATATTGCATACGTATTTGTATGATTTGTATGATTTGCATGATTTACGTTTTCCACCTCGGACAGATCGTCGATTTCCACCCGACGATCTAGATATTTCGAGACATAATGTATATATATTTGTATGACTTGTATGATTTGTATGATTTGTATGACTTGTATGATTTGTATGATTTGTATGATTTGTATGATTTGTATGATTTGTATGATTTGTATGATGTACATGATGTACAGGGTTTATATGATTTATACGATATATATGATATGCATGGTTTAAGTTTTACACCCGAGACAACTCGTCGAATTACAGGTGACGATCTAGATGTTTCAGGACATATATATTCCTGATTCGTATGATTTGTATGATAGGTGTGATTCGTATGATTTGTATGAATTCTATTATTTGTTATTATTGGTATGATTTGTAGGATTAGTGTGATATGTATGATTTGTATTACTTGTATGATTTGTATGATTTGTATGATTTGTACGATTAGTGTAATTTTTATGATTCGTATGGTTCGTAGGGTTTGTAAGATTATAATGTGGTTCGTATGATTCGTATGATCTATATGGAGCTCATGTCGAAGGATGGAAGCCGCGTACGATTTGTATGATCTAGCAGCACGTTTCCTGGGTTGGATCTGTATACTGGCACATACTCTGCACGACCTCTCACAACTGCAGGCTAAGGACTGCAGACGATGTATCTGTAGATCATCTATCTGTAGATCATCTGCCCGAGGTTCGAATGCTTTGGCTCCAAAGCGCGACCCCCGTCATACGTATATAGCACGGCACTGAAAACTACTGATTGACGTTACTACTCTAAAACCAACTATTACCGTGGACGCGTGCTACGATAGAGGTGGAGGTATACCTTTTTTTGGCTAAAATGGTTTCCGAACGATCTGTTAAAGGCCCCTAAACCCAATATCGTCGGAATTTCACCCTTTCTGTTTTGCAACATTTGTTTTTTCATGGTAGACTCAGGTAGGTCATGGGGTTGTTCATCGGAAAGCACTTTCAATCTCCTCCAAACCATTTTTCCCGGTGACGTACGGAGGTCCTCAAGTGAGGAGCTCAGAAAAAGCATGGAGCACCTCTACCCGTACGTAGCATGCGTCTGATGGGTCAACCATCATGGTGGTGGCAGATTATTGTTGGGCTCCCGGAACCGTGTGCTTCAGTAGGCCGAAGGCCCGTGTTTCTCTCGGCCATGGGAAGCCACAGACGCCGGTAGACTCATCAGGACGCTCCTCCCCGCATTTCTCCGTGAGCTTTTTGCTGGGGGTAGTTTTTTCGTTTCTTCCGAGTAGTCGTGGTAGTTTGACTGTTCGTCCACGTTGGTTGCCAGTTCCTAGGGACACGACGAGACCATTTTGAGCCAAAAAACGATGGATTTGTTTAACAAAACGTCAGCAATAAAATTCCACATTTTTTGGCGTCGCGGAGCTCTGACGAGCAGCGAGCAGAGAGAGACCTTGCGGAAACGAACTGGTCGATTTTGCGCCATAACTCGAACTGGGATCCCCCCTAGAAAATCGAAACAAAGGGTTCTTCATCCGAAAGCACCTACTTGGGACTCCTACCGTGTGAGGATCTTGAGCAGGGTATCTATCGGTGGTATCTGCTGCCCAGGCGCGTAAAGTGGGTAAAAGATCGAATGAAGGAAATCTGGGGTTTGTGGAGAGGTGTTGAATCGTTGGCATGATTGAAAGAGGGGATCGGGAAAGGTTTATCAAGTATGTATCATGGTGGCGCAGTTGGTTGAATTGGAGAGACAGATGTTGGGAAGGTTTGAGACAGCAAGGGAGGAGACCATCTAGTACTTGGCTCGACTCGTGGTGTTGGCGAGCAGGGGTTTGACGCTGGGTGGAAGGTCGGGCAGTTGGAAAAATAAGAGGTGTTCAGCTGGAATTGGAAAGAAATGAGTCATCATGCGAGTGCGCAAGCAGCGGCAGCAGCGGCAGCCGAAGCGTGGAAAAACGCACACCCACTTGGTGCCGAGGCAGCTAGGGGAGAAGGTCCAGGCAACGTGGGGGTTGATGAAGATATCGTTGCTGCTGCTGCTGCGGCTGCTGCTGCTGCTGCTGCTGCTGCTGCTGCTGCTGCTGCAGAAAATGCGGGAAGTGCGGATGGAATGGCAGGTACTGCTGTTGCTGCGGAGAACGCTCCTGCTGCAGCTGATGCCGGAAGCGCTGCTCCTGTGGGCACGACAACGGTTAGAGTTGCGGCCGGGGCGCTTGGTGAAGTTGAGGACGAGGCAGTTATTGGCGAGGGGGCAGGAACGATGCAAGGTGGGATCGGGGGAGGGGGTGTAGAGCTGGGTCAGCCGGTTCCTGCTGGTGGGATTGCGGGTGAGGGTCTCGTGGTGGGCCAGATCGGTATTGCGGATCAAATGCAGGAAAACACTTTTCGCATTACTACGATTATTGAGCAGCTGGCGGTTGCACTGCCAATGATTCAAGGGTTGGCTGAGCAAGTCAACGCGATGCAAATCCAACAACCGGAAGCGGGGGTGGGGGCTCGAGTGGTGGGCGTAGGGGCATCTCAAGTCGATGGGGCGGTCATTTTACCAAATCCGTGGCAGTCTATATCGGGTATTTTTTATATATGCTAGTTTAAGTGTGGTTCCCTGAATATATTATAAGGCAGAAATTGACTGTCTATCAGTCGCTGACTAGCTGTTAGTTGGCTAGATAGGCGCCATGATTAGTATATAGGGCTGTGATTTGGCTTACTAGAAGTCGCCGACTAGTGATTAGTTGCCTATTAATAGTGGACTAGGTCAGGTTCCATGATTAGTATGTAGGGCTGTGCCTTGGCCGACTATTAAGTCGCCGAATTTTCATCAGTTGGCTACGTATAGGTAATATAGTTGTCTGCGTGCCGTATTGGATGGAATTGTGTGTTTTCTTTGTACGTATCTGACCGGAAAGTTTCGTTTATGGCTCGGATTTGTGTTTTTGAGGGCTGTTACGTGCCACTCTTTCCCCCCGGGGAAAACATTATGTAGCGGGGCTCCGAGGAGTTTGGTTGGGAACCATTTTGTTGGGTCCCTTGTGGCATGTTTCCTACTGGTATATATAAATGATCTC
Organism: Saccharina japonica; assembly: GCA_008828725.1. Taxonomy (NCBI): domain Eukaryota; class Phaeophyceae; order Laminariales; family Laminariaceae; genus Saccharina; species Saccharina japonica. The sequence goes on from MEHQ01003972.1 coordinate 98,522, forward strand.
AAACCCATAGAATCTTCCTGAGAGCTAACCAAACCCGAGAAACATTAGCAAAGGGTGAGGTGACCAAAATAGCACTTCTCACATCATTGAAAACAATGTGCCTTCCTCCATTCCTCCGGCAGACTGCTCTGGTGGAGTTTCTGGTGATAAGCAAGGCGGACATCGTCGTTACGTCTCCCCGCTCTTCCTTCTCGGCGCTCGCAGCCGCCGTCGGAGGGGCTACCACTCAGAGAGTCGGTGGGTTTGCGGTAGATTGGTGCTGCTGCGATAGAGGGGTATAGGTACCATTTTCTTAAATTACCGTCCGAAAACTTGTAGCATGAACTTCAACGCTGATCACTCATAAGCGCTCGGAATAAATAAAACCACGGGAGTGAGACGAAAGGAGGAGGAGCCCTACGCACACAGCTTAACTCATTTTTATGTACTCTGCTTGTGTATCTAATTGCTTTTGTTGAGGCAGGCCCCTCAGATTGAAAGCGACCTTCTTGAGGAAAAAGGAGAGCGCAAGTCGAATAGTGAACCCCTACTGCTAAGTAAGGCTATGAGTTGCGTGTATTTCCCGGCTGGTTCGTTATCAAACGCAGCCAACTACAACTGACTTAGTTGACTACGAAGGAGTGTGATTGGAAGGTTCCCACATTATCCCGATATTCCAATATCTTGCTAACGAAATATACGATACCTCGTACAGCAGCAGGAGTTGTATATATGAGTATAATATGCGGTATACTAAAATAATTAATTATAATATGTGGTATACGAAGTAGGTTGTTCGTGGTATGGGGGGGGTACAATTAATTAATTTAGCGAAAGAGGGAAAATAATATGGAGGTGCTTTTAATTAATTAATTCTGCAAAAGGGGCAGGAAGTATTTATTAATTGAGTCGTCGACCGACGTCGCCGGCTTGCACGGTTACGTACGTCCTGTAATTTTCCGCCAACGTGCCTTTCGTTCGTGGTAGAAATCACCCATGACTTCGGCTAAATTACTTCCCCCACTCCACCCAACTGACGCTTCGCCCCGTGTGCCTTGGCCGCTTCACGGATTCCGTAGCTGTTTTCGATGGCAACGATGCCGGTCCCCTTTTTTTCTGATCCCATTTATTATCTTCGCACTTCCGTCTTTCTCCCTCCCTAGTCGTAACTCAGATCCGGGGTCACAAAGTAGGCTCCTCTCCCTCCTCCCCCACTACGGTTCTTGCCTTGGTTTTTATCGCGCAGAGGGTTCAGCATTCCCAACGCTCGTCGACTTTCATCGAATTTTGCCAACTCACGCTCTCGCGCTTTCGGCTAGTCAAGATTTTGTTTTTTGCGAGAAAAAGTCCCTACGAGCATGCACTCGGGGGGGCTCGAACTCACGATCTCGACTTCCACAGGCTTCGTGGTTACCTGCTAGCCTACCGGGGCGACCGGCTACCCTGCAAGACGTTGAAGGCGATGGCGCCTTGACGTACCATTCGCTTTAGGTGTAGGCAGTCGGTGGTGGGCGAGCTTTGGCTGGGAGGTGTGGATGAAGGCGTCAGGCTTGTTGTGGTGGAGGAAGTCAAAACAGAGTGACAGATGGGAGGGGGGGGGGGGTGGTGCCTTCCACAATCGTCCAGCAAGTAAACATCCATACATGGCCAATCACTGCTAGGGACAGATATTATCCTCAATCGGGCCAATCACAATAAGCGAGCAATACCGCTAGATCCCGATCGACCGCAAACAACAGTTGGGAATGTGCCACCGTGTCTTCTCTTGCGTACATGTGTCACCTTTGTGAATCGTATGCTTGCTCTGCCTCTCCCATAGTCGTAGTGGTGATATCCACCGTTTTCGCTGACTGACGCATTGTTGTAATAAGTACGTAGTGGTCTCCAGTCATCAGCCGCATAATAAAATGACACCAAATCCAGGTCGCAGCAAAATACGGCAAATAAATGCGAGGCCCAAATAACTCAACGAATTACCTGCTGTAGTAGTCGTCATTAGCACATCACATTACACTGGGGAACAGCCACTAGGCAACAATAACACCAACCAGGCTGAACTCACAACGCATGACAGCATGTATGAATATGTCGACACATCGATTGTTGCCGAAATAGCGGGTAGGATGTTTTCCTGCCTCTTCCCTAGAACACCGTGCGTTCGCTCTTCTTGTTGTCGACAACAGGAAACTAATTGCACTAGCCATGTCCCCTTCGCAGTTAAATATGTATGGGCATGGTCTATCACAGGTGAGCAATCATGCCAGGCCTCTCGGAACGCCAAATAATGCACCGAAAAATGCCCGACAAAGACTCTGCGTAAGACATCATGAATAATAATGCCGTCTCATCACAATTGAACCATATTACTGCTGTCGACCTCGACCCAGCGAGAGCAAATCATAACATGACATCCATGACGCAACACAACACAAGGTATGAGTTCATCAATATAACCCACAATATTAATAGTACATAATTGTTGACAAGTACTCTACCAGGTACGTAGTTATCTCGCAACGCTAATACCTGCTATTATTATCGTGTTCATCCTGTTTATCTAGACACCCGCGTGCTACTAATAATAGCACGTACTGGAGCGCTAGGCTGTTTTGTCCATTGTGTATACTAGTCTGAGTTCTCCAGGTAAGTGCCTATTTATTTGTAGTACTTGCGGAGGCACGCGTCGCGATGCCAGTAGTGTGACTCCCTATCATGTACATAATTTCGGTGTATTCATACCTCCAGAATATTATTTTTTGGCATTCACGCAACTCTGCCGCCAGGGCAAGCAGTATAGCATACTGGACCAAACTTTCCGCGACCCCTTCAGATCAACACAATATTTTCCTGCGGGGACAAATCATTGTATTTTCTAAGACACCCGGCCCCCGTTTCGTACATTATCTAAAGCCTACGATACAACGCCATTTTTTTAATTAATTAATACTATTTCAAGTCATTAATTAGTTTTCACCTTCGAAGGACACGATATCCGACATGGAACTGTCCAATATGCAATGGATCTCAGGCGTTGTGTTACCGAGCACAACATCAACATCCCCTCTGCTCACTGTACACGACCATCCTATATTGTGTGCATACCCGCTGGCGTTTTTAGTTTCGATATACATAAACAATATATTATAAAAAATTAACACGAGCGGCCTTCGGTACTGCCATCAGCGATGGGGTTTTTTATGCGCCATGAGTTGCGGTATAACCTCTCAGCTCTTTCTCCCTCTCCCAGCGAGTAGTCTTGACGCGAAAAACGCACCCCGTACCGAAAAAGCCTCCCATTCAAAAGGAAATCCAACTGGTCGGATAGTTACTGTACCTGGTATTTCGTATTTCGTACCTAGCTGGTGGCTTGACCCAACTCACAGCTCTACCCCTTCGCGCTTGGTGCAAACAATACCTGCCTGGTCGGTGAAAACCCGACATGCTTCGTGCCGGCATTGCTGTACGGATGCGAGGGTCTACGGTCATACGACTACGGCCATGTACGACATGCGGCTAATGAGTACACCTCCATAGCGCGTTATATAGTATACGAAGCATATATATGTAAAATACAAATACATCACATTCCAGCGAAAGAGGAATGCCTTGTAAGGTGTGCGCCTTATTGTGCAGTAGTTCCTCAGTTGAGGAGTGTGTCCGGTCAGTCACTATCATTGTTCTGGCCGAAAAGGTGCTTGCAGTAATAATGCCGGTTCCTCTATAGTGCCGGTGGGCACCAGTAAGCAAGACCGGCACTATCACGGCAACCGGCATTATTTGCCCGCACACTACCACACTGGTGAATCCCCGCTGTACCAAGCGAGATTCCACAGGCACTATAGCGGGCAACCGGCGCTATAGAGGGACCAGTACGGATTACTGGCATGTGTATTTACCCCTATCGCATGTGGCAGAGGTGCCACTACTTACTATTTACGAGGGACGATAAGAGTAAATAGCACCAAAATATTGTCAGAAAATATAGGAACACATATACCACCAGTAGTAGCTTGTTTTTGTGTATGCCGTGGGTCCTTTTCGCTATGGTCCCCCGTAATATTTGAACAAATATCACGGTGGCGCTGGTGTTGATATCGGTGTAGGTGTAGGTGTAGGTGTAGGTGTAGGTGTAGGTGTTGGTGTTGGTGTTTGTATTGGTGTTGGTGTTGGTGTAGGTGTTTGTATTGGTGTTGGTGTTGGTGGTGTTGGTGATGTTGGTATTGTCGGTGGCGTTGGGGTTGTCGGTGGTGTTGTTGGCTGTGGTGACGTTGGAGTGCGGTGTGTTTCTTTTTTTTTGCTTCTAAGGGTCGTTCGTATCGAGAACCGTTTCCCCAACATTTCCAAAAATAATTTCGCGGAATTTTTAGGATTTCCATATTGTCAAAAACAAAATCCAAAACACTGGAATGCGAAGCCTTCCAAATATTTTGCCCTCTGTTAAATTGCCAAACTTTCCAACTGAATCCTGTTTTCCTGCTTTTCCTGTATTTTGTTTTTTAAATATTGGAAGTTTGGAAATACAAATTGCTCGATAAGAACGACCCTTCAAATTCCAAACTTTCCAACTAAGTTTTGTTTTTCCTGCTTTTCCTGCTTCTTTTTTTTAAGATTGGAAATTTTGGAAAAACGTTGCTCAATAAGAACGACCCTAATCCTCCGACGGATAGAAAACAATTAACGCTTAAGGTCACCACACCTTCGACAAACAAAACACGTGGCGTGCATCAATTTGACGATGGTTGAATAGGGGTGGGCGGTGGTGCTGATCGTAGCGGGGGTGGTGATGGTGGTGGTTGTGGTAGTGGTTGTGGTTGTGGTTGTGGTTGTGAGTGTGCGGTAGCGCGTTGGTGCTATTGCTGGTGTTGTCGCTGGTGGTGTTGGGGGTAATGGTGGTGATGGTCGGCGTAGTCGTGGTAGCTTTGTGGCTTTGTTTTTGATGGTGTGTTGGTACTGGGTTTCGCGTAGGTATTGTTGTTGGTTTAGGTTGTGGTGGTGGTGAGGTTGCTGTTGTTTCTGATGTTGGCTTTGACGCTAGCCGGACTGAACCGAACCGAACCGAACCGAACCGAACCGAACCGAACCGAACCGAACCGAACCGAACCGAACCATCGAACGCGCTTACGCGGAAGCATATGGCGACAGCATACATATACATACGTCGAGGGGATGTTGTAATAATCCAGCGCGTTTTAGATGATGTTACTATTAATATTATAAAGCACCAACAAAACATTCATTTTGGTATGGTGCGATCATCTATCCATCGTGCCTACGCTGACTGCGGTATTCAACCGGCGATCTACCGTATCTGACATTGGCGTTTCCATCTAAATGTGCACAGGCGGCATGTCGTGCGGGGCGGTTACGAACGAACCGGAGTTCCACTGCCTGGACTGTGGCATGGATTGGAGCGTGGATGCTGAAACGTGGGGGCGCTTGTACTCTTTTGCGGAGGACAACATGAAGCGATGCAACAGCTAGAGCTGTGAAACTACACGATACATATAGCTAGCTCTACCTATGATGGGCATTCCTCATTTAGACTCTTGCTACGATAAAAAATCCCTTATACGGCACACGCCTTATAAGATAGGGTATGCCTTCAAAGGCACACGCTTTACACTTCCGATAAGGCATACCTTCTAAGGCACATGGGCTTATATATACGATAGGGCATGCCTTGTTAGGCAAATTCCTTATTATACGATAGCACACGCCTTATACGATAGGGTATGCCTAGTAAGGCACACGCCTTACACGATAGGGGATGCCTTGTAAGGCGCACATGTCTTGTACATACTATAGGGCATGCCTTGTGGGGCACGTGCCTTCTTATACGATAGGGATTTTGACTCTTATATGTATGTATAGACTTTAGTTTTCACTTTTTCCGAGGCAAATAGTTGTGACTGATGTGTTGATATAAGTACTATGCTACAGCAGCAGTAACCAGTAGTAGCCTGCTGAGTCGCTGATCGGGAACAATGTCGTACTATAGTAGCAGGTATAATAGTAGGCGTATATACCAGCCTATGTATCTAACTCAGTAGCATGGAGTGTTATTGAAGTAAGGGTATAGTCAGCCATGCACGTATGAATAGTACTTGGTATCAGTACAGCAATGGATATGCGGCGAAATACGAATAGGAACAATCTAAGAAAATACGCGGGTCATCTAGAACCTGTTCGACGTTGAACGTGTGGAAGAGTAGCGTTTTTAGGTACGGTTCTTAGTACGTAAAACGGTCACGAGCAAGCATCCGCGGAACGTTGCTGTGGGTCGGTCAGTAGAACCACCCGATAAGAGTACATCTAGCCGTAGAGCCGAGCGTGTCGAGGCTGGTTGCGCCCACCAAGCTTACAACCAATCTTCTCAGCTCTGTCTGATCTTTTCTGTCTTCTTCATATTTGGCCCAGAGAGAGCCTTCTTTGTAACATCATACATTTCTTCTGAGAGAAGCTAACGAGCACGCCTAACGGCGGAGTACATCTAGCCGTAGAGCCGAGCGTGTCGAGGCTGGTTGCGCCCACCAAGCTCACAACCAATCTTCTCAGCTCTGTCTGATCTTTTCTGTCTTCTTCATCTTTGGCCTAGAGAGAGCCTTCTTTGTAACATCATGCATTTCTTCTGAGAGAAGCTAACGAGCACGCCTAACGGCGGCTCGCGCCAAACCTCTGGATCACCACGTCCACCACAACGCCACAAGCGGACACCGTCCCCCAACAGGTTATGAGCCTCGGTGTGTTTGGAGCTTCGCGTAGAACTGCGGATCATCGGTTACTCCCCGTAAAAGGACTACGCCTGAGTTTCGAGCTGCTACGTACTCGTACATAGAGCAGAAACAAGGTCCTCCTGCTGGGAGTTTATCCACAGAGCTTCGTTGATCATCGTGGTCTGCGAGGAGCTGCTGCTACGAAGAACAAGGTCTACCTCCCCGCAGACCCTTCAAGGTCATCTCCACCAGGAGCTGCTGCTGTGCTGCTGCAACGTACTCGTAGTTCTACCGGGACCTACCTGCTGCAATATTTCAGGATCGTCGTACTAAGATTACACCGGTGGACTGTTCTGCTCCACAAGACAGAGTTGGAGTTTCGAGTACGAGGACTGCGATACTGGGATCCAAAGTCACGGTCAATGTCACCAGTAACATTATGGACGCCAAGAGGGAGTTTGTAGTGAGAAAAGGCGAGACTAGGCCGACTGAGGGTACGAGAAAAGCTGGAGAACAAGATCATACAACAGCGGGGTCGCCGTTCCTGTCAAGAACAATAATAAGAGCGGCGCAATTACCGACAAGGAGCAAACCGTTCACCAATTCGAGGACAATTAGACGGTGGGCTTTCAGTCTAAGAGTGAATTAATCGTCGGAGAAAGAAGGATTAGTCATAGCGATCGCTGGAGCAACATCATCATTACCTGGGATATTCATCATCATCACCACCATCATCATCATCATCATATCGTCGTGTGGACCGCTGAAGATTCGTGTCGCCCGGGGTCGTTCATCGTCGGATTGAAGGAGCGCCGTCGTCGGAATCGCGTCATAATTATGATGGAATCGACGGAGAAACGTCCTCTGGGATCGGGCCACAGTACTGCACGATCCTCTACAACAGGAGCCGCCCAGGTACTATCACCGCTAGGAGCTGCCTAAACGCGGGGTCGTCGGGGAGACGTTTCTGGGACTGCTGCAAACATAAGCCTGTGGTATTGCTGAAAAAACAACTGTCGGAGTCTCTACAGCACCACTGTTCGATGGGACTGCCGGAGCTTCTGAAGTCACCGCAACAGTATCATCATGGGGTCTCCGAAGTGTCTTTCGGGACCGGTCCACAGCATCATATATTTAGGGATCACCGGGGGGGGGACGTTTTCTGGGGTTACCGCATCATCATCGATGCAGGACGGCTGGGATATCGCTTCTGGAGTCGCTGGACATCATTAATCAGGGCTACTGGAATATCGCTTCTGAAGTCACTGAACATCATCATCGGTTGGGGCTGCTGGGACATTGTATCTGGGGCCGCTGTACCATCACTATCTGGACCGCCGGGATAAGGACATCTTCATCGCCTGGGGTCGTACCAGCTATATGGCAAGATTTGTTGAGTAGCAGTGCCACAACTCTTCTTAGTACGGGGGGGGCAGAAACGTGGTAGCCTGTTCTTAATTCAGTTATGTTTCTTGGTCAACAAACTGATCATTTAATTATTGTTTTTTGCATGAGATGCAGTTGCGAATTTTTGCAGTAGCACGTGTTGCCTTTTTTTGACACAAACCTGTCTTCAACTGTTCATTCACCCTTTGGGCAGTACAATATCATGGCAGTAAGGAATGTGTTTCAGAAGCAGAATGTGATAGTTAAGACTGCTGTTCGACTGGTATCCTTTCAAAAATAAAACATGAAACCGAAAACGGTTTCGGACTATTAAGCGTACGAAGTAATATCGTATCGAGTATGTCTGTCTGGTATTTGTACAGTGAGAACCGTGCGGGTTCCAAGGCATATCTGTGATACGTGTACGGTATGTATACTTGTTCTTGCTTCAAACCTGTCACAACAGTATGCTTTGCGTTGGCAGGTTACGCGCAGTAGGTGTTGCGCTAGCTGTAGAAGAAGTAGTTGTTGCGCTAGCTGTAAAGGATTGATCACCCGTCGTAAGCAAAGCAGGAACGGTTGAGCAGGAACGGTTGATGATGTTGTTGCGGCGGGGCAAAGGAGTAACGAACATTTGTTTGCGACGTATCATCGGATACCACACGTATGTATGCAGAGAAGTGAAGTACACGAACTAGCAACAGTGGGAGTTGTCGAGATAACACTATAGTAAGCATGCTACCGTATAAATATGACGTACATAGTCAGTTGCCTTAAGTATCAAGCACTTGCACATTACGTTAAACCAAGTTGACTGAGTGACTAGTTTCGATGGTTAACAGTAGTTATACTTTGTTACCTCCATCGAAGGGTCTTGTTGATGTAGGTACTACCACGTATGCTACAGCAGCAGTGACCAGTAGCTTACTGAGTCGCTGATCGGGAACAATGTCGTACTATAATAACAGGTATAGTAGTAGGTAGAACGGTCACGAGCAAGCATCCGAGGAACGTGTTAGCATATGGACGTTGAGATCCATACGTATCTATTGTGATGTGCAGTCACTACGCACTGATACGAGTATACGAGTATCTTATTCTAGATATTCGGGGAATTACAATATGCGGATAGATTACGAGTTTGTCTTAGTCGTAGTGCGCCACATTGTATGACCCAAGCATCTTCATCAGGAACGATGCTGAGAACGTTGCTATAATGTTCCTATAACATTGTAGAGAACATTACAGGGAACAGTACCAACTACGGTAGAATGTAACTGCCCGTAGCATGGGCATTGTACCGGGATGATCAGGTGCGGGCATCCCCCACCTCGATCACTCTACTCTACTTTACTTCTCTACTCCACTCCTCTCTTCTCTCTTCTCCTCTTATCCTCTTCCCTTTCCATTGATCTTCCTGAGATCAATCTGTTTTTCATTATGTCCACATAAGCGCCTATTCAAACTATGAGTTTTCTTCTTCTACACAAGTGATCTTCACAGACACTTCGGTGCCACCTCTGCCATCTCTCTCCGTAGAGACAGAGCCTCGACACACGCGTCATTCTTCCAGGTTATGAGCCTCGACTTTGGTCTACGCACCGACTGGCATCACGGAACGACGTCTCCCGGCGAGCGCGTCACGTTCTACATTCGAAGAAATTTCAAGTTTTCCACTGCGGAGGAATACGGTTTTTGCTCCAAAAATCAGAAGATCGTCATCTACCCGACAGCATCGACATCGACTCTCATCATCGATTTTCATCAACTTCGTTCAACAGGGTTACTACAAGGAGTACTGCTTTCACGCTTCTACGCGCGAAGCAGGTAAGGAGACTGCTGTCACGCTTTCACGCGGGTAACACGTACGAGTAATGAGTCCGGTTTCACGCTTCTATGTGCGAAACTTGTACTCGTACATTCAACATCGTTTTCACGCTGTAATTGCAAAAATATGCCACCGACTATGTTTGTGAACATCATGCGCAAAGCTTTGTTTTCGATACTATGATACTTTGAAGCTGTAAGCGCGAAACAAGTCACGAAACCATTTCTGCTCATCACACGCGAAGCTAGCTCAGCGCTACTTCCACGCTGTAAAGCATGAAGAAACGTTACAAGACCTGCTGTTTCTCGCCATCACAACTAAAGTTAGTCCCGAGCCGGCTCTTCGCTATTTAGACGCGTAAAGTCGTTATCAAAACCGTTTCTTCAAGCCACGGCGCACGAAGTACGTACAAATAGATTCATCCTTGTGCAAGCATTGCCAAGTAGACCTACACGTGCTGAATCAAACAGCCAGGTCGTTGACGAATCTGCTACCCAGCGTAGCATAGGGGGAATTACCTCCTGCCTGCCTCAAGGCCTCCTTTTCCAGCAACGATTTCACGCTTTCACGCGGAAATACGACTTCAGACTCGGGAGGAAAAAAGCCAGCATCATACGAGGGACTTCAAGTTCTTCATCTGCCACCTCATAGCTGCTGAGCTTCGCCATCATCATCGTTGATTACTGAAGGTATCCTCAGCACTTCATCTTCGCAACTTCTTCAGTTTATATCACCAGGATCTACATCTACTTCGACTACTGCTGCAAGGGCTGCAACATCACTCTTCGAGAAGGTATCTGCACCTACGACTAGTACACCAACAGCAGTCCTACGACTTCTACAGCGTTTTCATGATTGCAGCAATTCATTCAAGGTTTGCTTTTCAAGTTCTTCTTTCAGGATCGGAGGATCAACATCTGCGAGCTCACCAGGATCTAGCTGCACAGCACCACCACCGAAGCGTTCATCAAGCAGCTGGCTATCACGATCTCCATCGCATTTGGGACCAGCTACGTATTCGGTAACATCTAAGCCGAAACGTGAACACCACTCTGGAGGGAATTTTCTCATTTCTCAACAAATAGGGATTTCCAACATTTTCGTGTGGCATTCCTGGCGATGTTTTATATTGCACCGCAACAAGCGGCGCAATCGCAACAACACCTACCGGCACTCAACACTTCGAGAAAAACGGCGCAGGCAGCACACACTACGGACTGACTACGGGGACAGGTCTTCACCACCTCGTCAGCTCTTCATCGCCATCAGCATCATCTCACAGCCATCTTCTATCTACTCGTACATCTCGGTCTGCTATGCTTCGACTAGTTCTTCACAACAAGGCAGCCTACAGAAGATCATCAACAGCAGCACCACTTCTTTTCAACACTACTACTACATGTTCAACAAGGTCTCCGCAACACCAGCACGAAGAACGAAGATCGTCATCATCATGCGCATTCCTTGCGTCTCTTTTTATCTTGGTTTTCGTGGGGGGTGTATATTTTTGTACTTTCCCTCTGTTGGCTTTGTTGTACGTAGAGTATTTTCACAGGAGTACGTTCTATGTAATCAAACCTGATGCGCACCGCTGTATACCGTCACGGATACACATCTGCCGTTTTATCGGTTGTTCCTTAGCTTTCCACAGCTTTCTTTTCTTTGGGTACGTATCATATATACACACTCACTCACAATGCTGAATGTAGTATACACATGTCAGTATGTAGCTGGACACATACCTGTACGAGTATACGTCCACACTTTTTATTTTCGATTTCGTTCGATTTCTTAGTCCTAGGATCCATTGGGGGGGGGCGTAACATAGGTACAGTAGATACTTTCTTACGCTTTCTTTGCTAGGATACAGCTCGCTGGTCAACACTACAGCATCACGAGTCTATTTTGCGATACGATTGCGCCCAACGTAGTCTATTGCCGTACTATCTGTACTCCTAATCTTATTGCGAGTACGTACGTACATACATGTACACAACTGAACAGTGCACGTTTCGCTGTACTTGACGAATGTCATCAGTTTCTACTTGGATTTCATGTTACTCTAGGTATCTATTCAGGGGGCGCGTTCAGCACAACCATCATACGGGTTAACGCTTCCATTCTAGGGTATACTTCGCTGGTATTTACACCACGATTTGTTTTCTTCTTTGACTTTGCTTACACCAGGTACTACTCTGTAGGGTTTATATGAGTACGTACGCACGTCTATACTCCACACTGGACACACGTCTCGGTTTTATCAATTGTCTCTTCAACTATCCCATGTTGATTGATAAACAATTGAGTATTCACACGTACTGGTACATACAGTAGGTCATTGCAATTTTTTTCTGGGTACACACCCACCGACTTTCTTTGTTTCTGCAAGATTAGGTACCAAATCCGTAGCTCTATCATTGTAGCATTCAATTTAGAGGACGGGTTGCAAGTACAGCAGATAACTTTCTACGCTTTTCATTGTAGGTTTTGACTCAGTGTCGTGCACTATGACTCAGTAGTCATGCACAACTACGATTAGCTTTTCCGACATGAGTACAACCATATTGTCACCGTCATCACACGGGACTGAATATGTAGTGAACTTTGTGTTTACTGTTTTCCATATTGCCGCTGCATTCGCGCAGGACTGAATATGTTGTACCATTCTTTCATTCTTGACTCGTTCATTTTGATTTTTGAGTATCAGGTTTCTACACCGTAGGCATTACTCTAGCTACTGACTTTCATCACAGGGGGCGTGTTAGCATGTGGACGTTGAGATCCATACGTATCTATTGTGATGTGCAGTCACTACGCACTGATACGAGTATACGAGTATCTTAGTCTAGATATTCGGGGAATTACAATATGCGGATAGATTACGAGTTTGTCTTACTCGTAGTGCGCCACATTGTATGACCCAAGCATCTTCATCAGGAACGATACTGAGAACGTTGCTATAATGTTCCTATAACATTGTAGAGAACATTACAGGGAACAGTACCAACTACGGTAGAATGTAACTGCCCGTAGCATGGGCATTGTACCGGGATGATCAGGTGCGGGCATCCCCCACCTCGATCACTCTACTCTACTTTACTTCTCTACTCCACTCCTCTCTTCTCTCTTCTCCTCTTCTCTTCTTCCCTTTTCATTGATCTCCCTGAGATCAGTCTTTTTTTCATTATGGCCACATAAGCGCCTATTCAAACTACGAGTTTTCTTCTTCTACACAAGGGATCTTCACAGACACTTCGGTGCCACCTCTGCCATCTCTCTCCGTATAGACAGAGCCTCGACACACGCGTCATTCTTTCAGAACGTCGCTGTGGGTCGGTCAGTAGAACCACCCAATAAGAGTACATCTAGCCGTAGAGCCGAGCGTGTCGAGGCTGGTTACGCCCGCCAAGCTCACAACCAACCTTCTCAGCTTTGTCTGATATGTTCTGTCTTCTTCATCTTTGGCCCAGAGAGAGCCTTCTTTGTAACATCATACAGTTCTTCTGAGAGAAGCTTACGAGCACGCCTAACGGCGGCTCGCGCCAAGCCTCTGGACTACCACGTCCACCGCAATGCCACCAGTGGAAACCGTCCCCCAACATGACGGTGATGATGGGGCTGCTTTCAGCTGAGGGGGAACTACCCAATAATAAGGCATACGCCTGACAAATACGGCGCATCCATGCCCTATATATCCATATCGCCGATGGTGTTTACACCATATTTGACACGTGCTACGGCACAAAGGGCACATGCCTTTTAAGGTACACGCCTTATTATAGCACTTGTTTTGGCCTTCTGAGGCAGCAGGTTAGTATTTGTGACTGATAGGCGGACTTGTGATGAACCGAAGAACTGCCCGGTTATATGGCAAGCGTTACTACCAATCGTTTTTGTTTGCTCTATTGTCGTAAATATATCCCTGGGTTTTATTTCCGACGACCAGGGAAAATCGTGTTTTGGTTTGGACTACTGTGCGGTGTGTTTTCCGCTGAAGAAAAACGATCACGACCATTAATACTCACATGTGCTATGAATTCGGGGGTTACATATTTTAGGCTGTGATATTTGTTTTGTAAGTCAAGACTTTCCATCCACTACAATAAGTAGTAGTGGTCAGCGAGAAACGACGCCACTCTGAATCGAATACAACAACCTCCAATAGCCTACATACTATGGTCAACATTTTGATAGTAATGAGGAGATATTAATGCGAGAAGGCCGAAGGCCTTCGAGCATCAATAGATGCTCTTCATAATGGGTTGGGTGTCTGCCCGTGGGGGTGTACCCCTGCTCGCGAACGGACGCAAACGGACAAAAAACAGTTCTAAAAGATGCCACAGCGTGGCTTTATTTAACGAATGCTTAATATTGAGGTTTGTCCGTCCGTCCGTCCGTCCGCACGTCCCTCGTTCTTTGTTTGGTTTGCTTCTTTTCTTTGGGCGTGCGACGCGTACACTGAACCGATTGAGACGCGCTCGGGACTGATAGACGCCCGCTATTTGTGCCGACCGTCCTGTGCTGCTCGTGTCGAAAGCCGTGCCGAGATCGGAGAGCTAGGCGGTAGTGACTGTCAAAATTGGTTACCACAGTGACAATTGTCACTGAGATGATTTTCCTCGCGGGAGTCAACCCTCCGCGCTCTGCAGACGAGCCGCCCACACGCACAGATTGCAACCACAGCACCACCACCACCACCACCACCCACCACCACACGACCCCCAGCCACCACCACCAGCCAAGCAGCAGGGGCACCTGAAGCTTGTGGCTCGTGCTCGTGGTGGCTGGGGGTCGTGTAGTGGTGGTGTCGTGGGCCTGTGGTGTGTATAATACGTGTACGGTTCTTGCAAGCTTTTTTTTTTCCTTTTGAATTTTGTTTCATTTTTTTACGATAACTTGGTCTTGGCACCATTGTACCATTTGTTTTTTTCACGTATACCTACCGATCCACTCCTGTACAAGGTTTTGCGCTGACGCTCATCGCTTCACTAGAAATGTTGGTGGATGGTGTTGGGACAACCGGCCCAGGGATCAACCGACCCACCCAGTTATTACTCTCTCACCCACAACCCACAACGGACCCCCACCAACCTATATACTTGCGCATGGGCCAAAAAAAGTATATATGCTAACACAAATCGCTTAAAATACAAAACGATCCGATCAATGTCAATTGCAGGAACACAGCAAAAAGGGAAAAACGGCTAACGCGGTAGCTTAATGCAGTTAGGAGTTTTACCACTTGGAGGCGTCTGTCACGCTCCTCACTCCCACCGTTCTTGTAATGATGAGATATTGATGCTCTTCATAATGGGTTGGGTCTCTGCCCGTGGGGGTGTACCCCTGCTCGCGAACGGACACAAACGGACAAAAAACAGTTCTGAAAGCTGCCACAGCGTGGCTTTATTTCACGAATCCTTAATATTGAGGTTTGTCCGTCCGTCCGCACGTTCGTCCCTCGTCCTTCGTTCGGTTTGCTTCTTTGCTTTAGGCGTGCGACGCGTACACTGAACCTATTCAGACGCGCTCGGGACTGATAGACGCCCGCTATTTATGTTTAAGGTCTCGTACTGCTCGTGTCGAAAGCGGTGCCGAGATCGCAGAGCTAGGCCATAGTGACTGCCCTAGCTCACTCTTACCAGTGGCAATTGTCACCGGGATTACCTCCGCACTCTAGTCCAGATTTGCACCTGCAACAAAACAAGCAACCCGCACCACGAGCAAACGCTTTACCACCACCACCACCACCACCACCCCCACCACCACCACCACCACCGCCACCCCCGCCCCACCAGCCGAAGGAGCACTGGAAGCTGTTGTTGCTCGTAGTAGCTGGTGGGCGTTGGTGGGGTCTTGTTCCCGTGGTCTGGTGATGGTGGGGTGGTGACGGCGGTGATGGTGGCTTGCCTTGCGCTGTCGTCTCTCGAGAACAGTCCAGATTTGTACCTGCAACAAAACAAGCAACCCGCACCACCGCCACCAAACCCCACCACCACCACCACCACCACCGCCACCCCCGCCCCTCCAGCCGAAGGAGCACTGGAAGCTGTTGTTGCTCGTAGTGGCTGGTGGGCGTTGGTGGGGTCTTGTTCCTGTGGTCTGGTGCTGGTGTGTCCTGCTGCTGCTGCTGCTGCTGCTGCTGCTGCTGCTGGTGTATACCAGGTATATGCCAAACGATTGTATATGTAACTTGATGTACCAGGTACTCTTTGCATTTGTTTTTTTTTGTTTTTCCCATCCTATTTATTATCTTCTCACTTCCGTCTTCCTCCCTCCCTATTAATAGTCGTAACTCAGATCCGGGGTCACAAAGTAGGCTCCTCTCCCTCCTCCTCCACTACGGTTCTTGCCTTGATTTTTATCGCGCAGAGTGTTCAGCCTTCCCAACGCTCGTCGATTTTCATCGAATTTTGCCAACTCATGCTCTCGCGCTTTCCGCTATTCAAGGTATTTTTTGCAAGAAAAAGTCCCTACGATTCACCAAGAGCAGCAGAAGCTTATATTGCTCGTGGCGGCGGGTGTTTGTGGTGGTGTAGTGGTATCTGTGTGTTATGTCGGCTGTGAGCTTCGTGTTACTCGGTGCCCGCGAGCGATGATTGTGTGGCTTTTGCCTTGTGCACTCCTCTCTCGAGAAGAACGAGCACAGGTATCATAAACATATAATATATATATAAATACATACTGCTGTGTATATTATACGAATGTTCAATGTTTGACTGAAATAACTCCTATTGATAGTCCGGGGTCACAAAATAGGCTAACATACTGCTGTGTATATCAACATTTGCACTGCTGCCGCTGCTGCTGCTGCTGCTGCTGAAGGTACTTTTTTTTTTGCTTTTTGTTACGACGTATTCCTTTTTTTTACGTATACCTACGGTAGGTATTTGACCTGCCGAGTACACAAATATGATGCCCTACGTTTCCGGCCGCTGCTGCTGCTGCTGCTTTCCTTCTTAATTTTGTTTCATTTTTTTACGATAACTTGATCTTGAAACCATTGTACCTTTTTTTTTTCACGTTTTTTTTTTTTTTTTTTGTCCATCCCATTTATTATCTTCGCCCTTCCTTTCTCTCTCCTTCCTGGACGTAACTCAGATCCGGGGTCACAAAGTAGGCTCTTCTCCCTCCCCCCCCACTACGGTTATTGCCTTGCATTTTTATCGCGAGAAGGTTTCAGCACTTTCTTCCCTCGTCGACTTGCGTCGGACTCCGCCTACCCACGCCACGAAGGCGCTCTCAGCAATTGGTTCCTTTTTTTTTTTTCAAATAAAGACAAAATCTCTCACCACGGTGGGATTCGATCCTGGGTACCAATGGTAGTAGTCTTTGAAGCTGACCACTACACTACCGGGGCGACCGGCACTACACCTACCGATCCACTCCTGTACAAGGGTTTGCGCTGGCGCTCATCGCTTCACTAGAAATGTTGGTGGATGGTGTTGGGACAACCGGCCCAGGGACCAACCGACCCACCCAGTTATTACTCTCTCACCCACAACCCACAGCGGACCCCCACCAACCTATATACTTGCGCATGAGCCAAAAAAGGTTTATGTGCTGACACAAATCGCTTAAAATACAAAACGATACAATCAATGTCAATTGCAGGAACACAGCAAAAAGAGAAAAACCGCCAACGCAGTAGCTTAATGCAGTTAGGAGTTTGACCACTTGAAGGCGTCTGCCACGCTCCTCATTCCCACCGTTCTTGTATAAAACGAGCCGCGAGCCTTACCCAAAACGGCATAGGGGACTATGAGTTGCTTGCTGTCTTATACTCGTATCTATTTCGGCAAGCAAATAGGTGGAGAAGTAAACGTACTATACGTACCTACATTAATTTGGGGCTGTCGCAAGTGGTCGTAAACGTGTATGTTTTCGACCAATCAAGTGGGTGGAAGTAGCGGCCACTAAAGTGCACTATACGTATAACGTACCTAAATGCATATTACGGGGGACCATTGTGAATATGACAAAATGTTGTTAGTAAAAATATGCAAGTATATAGGTTTTTGTGTGAACCGTAGGTCGTATTTACTCTGCCCCCCCGTGCTAGTAGAAACGCGGGGAGCATACCCCCCACCCCCCCCACGCCATGGGCAAAAGGGGGGATCATTGTTTGCTCCCTCCTGTGCCACGCAGTGCCGTTTGCCGATACGTATATATACAGTAGCCCCAACAACAATAAGCAACGTGCCGGGAAGGTGAGGCGTGCTCGTCATAGTTGAGTTTGAACGAAGGTTGGGGAGGCGTGTTTGCCTCACAGGGTATTTGCCTTAATATTATAGAGTGTTTTGCCTTGTAGGGGTTTGGCACCTACACGTTCAGAGGGTGGTGTTTAACTTGATTAGAGGATTGGCAGCTATTACTCGCACCTAAGAACAGCTTTCGAGAGGAAAGAACCTAAAGTATTTACGGTATTCACGGTTCCATGATGAGCACACTCAACGCGTAGATACACTGTAAACCACAAAGAAAGGGTGCTATTCCCACGATATTGAGCAAAGGAACATACGACTGTTAATAACAGTCAGTCCTTAGGCCATCTCTTGTGGAACGTTTTTGAGAGTCGAACATTTGATTAATTTCTCGGGCCTCAAAACCAGACGCACGTAATCGGCCGACAACCTCATCACGACCCAAATGTTTCAGAATGCTGTTGGGCTATGTCTTCATATAAGCATTCAACAGCGGGAGGAAGAGAGATGTTCGCTGCCTCCCTACTATACGTAGACTACACGGGGCTCGTCGCTCCGGAGCATCTCAGTCCACCACGTAGAAGCATGGTGTCTGGTACTCGCGAGGAGGGAAACACGGCACGTACGCTTCACACTGGGAGGGCTGTCTTTAAAAGTCGTGTTTTCGTGCTCGCTGTCTGTGTTGATCGTTTCGTTCATCAGACCACGACTACCCTCTCGTCCTCAACGAGGAAAGTTGTGATTGGGCGACATTGCGGCCGCGAGGAGCGAGTGTGGCGAGGCTCTTGTAGCCGACACAATCACAAACCGACCCCATCAGCTCGTGGTGATGACTGTGATCCGCGCGGGGGTGGGTAGCGGCGCAGAGCAAGCAGCATAGATAGGTCCTCATGTGTTGCTTTCATGGCAGATAGGTACTACATTTGAACGCTTGTTGCCTCCCACGATGTGTGGAAACCCAAGACGATGCAAATCCGGGCGCCAGTTTCGATCGCGATGTTGACCGAAAACGGGGCCCCATTTCCGAGTGGAGGCCGTCCCGAAAATGGTAATCGAAAAATGTCGCCCGAAAATGGACCACTTTCGGGCCCATACGGCTGACGATCAGTTTTGAAAACTGAAAACGTTCGTTTTCGGTTCTCAAAAATGTCCCATAAGAGATGCCCTAAATATCGCCTCAGGAGGAAAAACAGTGCTACATAAGGCATGCCCAATCAGAGCATGCCTCTGGGGGTACGCAAGCGCGGAGACCTGCCCCAGTGTGGCCTGTTCCCCCTACACACTACGTAATATACCCCAGTTTGGCTGACACGACAGGGGGTGTATGCTTCTTCATACTAATGCATGGCCGTAGTCGTTTGACAAAAGACCCTCGCATCCCTACGATGCCGGGGGGGGGTATCGTAGGGGGGCATCGTATACGTACCCCCCTTTGACAAGTACATATGTTGTACACGTGCTTTTATAAGAAACTATATATTATACACGTACGTGCTTTCATACGAAGCTTGAAATAACGTTAACCTTCAATAATATATAGCCTGCATCCCCACTATTACTAGTAATAATAGAAGACAAGCAAGAAGAAGATAATAATAAAAAGCAGTTTTCCCCGAAAGGGTACCAGCGACGCGCAAACGGAAGAGGCGTATTTCGATGGGGGGGAAACCGAGCCGAACCCCCCAGCCTGACTTAACCTGATAGCCCCCAGCCCCCCCACACGCCCCGCCTTTCTTACCCTGTAAATATAACAACGCGCGCATACATGGTTCCAGAATCGCGACGGTGTCCGCGGGCAAGGGAAGGGCCTGACGACGACAATAATAATATAATGGTTGGTAAAAGAGGGGAATTATACGACGGGTTTTACTACTATTACTCACTACTGGCGTACTACTTCCTACTCGCACGGATGCCAGTCAACCGATCAATGAATGAACCGACTAACCGATCCATCGATACAAGACCAGCCCAGTCGACCAATGTATAAAATTAAACAGCAACCGACCAACGACCCATCAACCGAATAATCAACACCTAACATACCAACCAATCAGTCAATCAATCAACAAATAAATCAATGAACCGACCAACCATGGCGGGATTGCACGCGAACGGGCCTTCCACAGGTCCACAGGAAGGAGGAGAGGAGGATCGTCGGGAGGAGGAAAAAAAACCATGGCGCCAGGGAGGGGCAAAACTAACGCGAGGGATACCACAACAAAAAAAAGCATCAACAACTACAACAACAAACAACAACACCTACCCTTCGCGCTCTTCTTGGGAGAGCATACACAAGACGCGCTAACACCAAAAAAGCGGGGCGGAGCCTGGGGCGCTTTGTCGCTAGCGGTTAGCTTCCTTAACACAACACACACGGGACATCTCACCGATCCCCACGTATGTCATGATTGATCAAGTAGTAGGTATTTCCGGGCAGACCTGTATGATCTGTATGATCTGTATGATCTAGCTCATGCTACCGAGTGGGAGCCGTGTAAATTCTGCATGATGATCTACGCAGCACATGTATGTGTCCTGGGCTGCATGATCTGTATTGTACAGATGATCATGGACGGCATCAATCTCATATCTGCAGGCAGGGATCTATAGAGGGTCCAGATTATGGCGATATGTCGCATTTATGAGGCTCCAAGGGAGAATATGCCGTCATCCGCTCTCACACTCGCATTTGTTACCTCCGGATCTCAAACCTACCACCTCAGCTAATGTTACAGGATTGAAACAAAGAAAGCAGTTTTCAACTCTCGTATCAACCGCCCCCAGCAAGAGCACAAAAAACTGCAAAATCGATCCAATTGACGATAGGGAAGGCACCCAGACACACCCCGTCGAATTTAGAGTGGATCGGAAACCGAGTTTTTCAATCCTCTCGATCCGACGGCATAAGAATTAGTCTCGACTAATGTTATACAGGATTGAAACAAATAAAGCAAGGGTTTCCATTCCTATAGACACGTTGGGCAAAACATATTGATTGGGAAAAAACACACTACTACAAACAACTAGTACTACCAGTACTTACTACGTACGCCTGTATAAGCCTGCTTCAATGAAAGAAAGACAATTCGATCAGAGACGTAAGTCGGTCATAGTTCCTGTTGGTGCAATATACCACACGAACGCGTGGAAAAAACACCGCTTACTTACGTATTACTATGATGCCATCATACATGCTTCGCACGCCGTACATTCATTATGATCTTTAAAGAACAATGTGGGTGTGTGTACTCTAAGTAGTAAGTAAATCATCGATCAGCCCTTATTACTCTTCTTTGTCACGACGGCAACAAAAACTAACTGCGAGAACTACGGCGGGATCGAGTCACAACTGGCACCCATTGATGGTTGATGGATTGATGGATTGATGGATTGCTTCATTGATGGGTCGGTTGATGACAACCACCGCTCGCTCTCTCCTTTCATATGTTCAAACTATCAATTACGACCTACCTGGTACACTATTCTTATGAGGGAAGATAGTACAAGAATCAGAACCTTAATGTGATGCCATAAGCACAGGGGAATACGTGGCTTTAGGGCCAGTTATTATTAGTTTCCGATTACTGCATATATATGCCCACCCGAGAATAAGGGTCTAGCTAGGTGATACCCGCGCCCCCGGTGCTGGTTTCGAGGCAGCCTTAAATACGCTGGAGTGTTACATACATTATCCTTGCATCGTACACATGTATGTAGCCCTATATCCTACCGGACAAATAATATGAACGCAAAAAAAAACGAAGTTGCAGTGGAAAAATACTTATTGCACAAAAAAGAAGCCTCCAAAAAAGTTGCAGTGGACAAAAATTCATTACGCAAAAAAAACTCCAAAAAAGTTGCAGTGTGGACAAAAACTCAATACACAAAAAAACTCCAAAACAAATGCAGTGTGGACAAAAATTCATCACAAAAAAAAAGCCTCCAAAACTTCCAAAAACAACACCTATCATACGTACCTGCTTTTCTCTTTGCGATATATACTGCGTACGTACACCGACAGACATCTCGAGAAAAACGTACGTACGCCTTGCTCTGCAAAAGAAAACCAAAGACTACCACCACCACCAATAATAATAGTAGACGTGCATGAGGTACGTTGCAGGGCAGAAAAAACTAAATACAGTAGTAGTAGTAGGGGTCCCTCCATAGTGCCGGTATGCGCCCGCCAACAATACCGGCACTATAATGGCAACCGGCACTACTCCGCACACGACCACACTGGTTAGTCCCATATGTGCCGAGCGATTCCACCGGCACTATATAGGGACCACTTCGGTACTATAGCGGGCAACCGGCACTATATAGGGACCACTTCGGCACTATAGCGGGCAGCCGGCACTATATAGGGACCACTTCGGCGCTATAAAGAGGGACCACTTACTTCTGCATCACGGAACCAATGAAACCGATAAACAATGAACACCGAGCCGGTTAATATGTATATATACCAGGTATAAAACACACCTAGCTATATACTCTCGCCCAAGAACAAAACAAACCCCCCCCGAAAAAAACAAAACCAACAAAACTTCAAACCACCACCCCGCACGAGGCATGTATATTATATCATGCCTGGTATGATACTGGTGTAGTATGCTTGCTAAGAAACCATATAAACAAAAAATAAACGGGAACTTAATTGAATCAACGAAGCTTCCGCAAGGGAAGCTCATCATCGTCATCACCGCGACCGTCGGCAATAAAAACATAACATACATGCATGGACTATATAAACTACAAAAAAGCTTACACAGCGCGAACCTTCTCGCTGCTTGCTCTGATTCTTAGATCACGCACACGAAGCCCATACGACAGTATCATAGGGTTTGACTTGACAAGCGGACGAAATAAAACGAGTCCTCTTTCTTACTTGACTTAAGAGCCAAGAAAACGAGCAAAACTAATCTGGCGGAGAAGAAACGAAAAAAAAAACAGGAAAAACACATGGGAACCGAACATCAAAAACGTGGGAACTGGACATAAAAAAAACTAGAACCGAAACATCGAAAAATCCGGACACTGAAAAATGTAAAAATACATGGTGAGGTTTCGACATCAAAACCTCATGCTATCGCACGCAAGGATATACCAAAGCCACTAAGCAACCGACGCACAAAGGACGTTCTCGAATACAAAACGCGGCAGAAAATCACAAACAATGGTTAGACGAAACGTCGAAAACCAAAACGACAAAAAAACAGGGGGGGGGGGAGGCTAGACCTTATATGATACAAAACTCAGCAAGCAGCCGACCCCTTTCAACCCAAACCTCCGTTCGAAGAGGAGGGGAGGGGGTGGCGACGATCGCGCAAAACCTTTTGTCACACCGGGCGATAAAATAACACACCGGGTGATAAGATAACACACCGGGTGATAAGATAACACACCGGGTGATAAGATAACACACCGGGTGATAAGATAACACACCGGGGGATAAGATAACACACCGGGTGATAATAAGGCCACCCAGGGTGCTAAGATAAAACACTGGGTGATAATAATGCCACCCCGGGGATAAGATAACACACTGGGTGGAACGATAACACACCGGGTGATAACAACACCACCCCGGGTGATGACATAACACACCCCCCGTCGGACGAATTTCGAGGCTGTGTTTTCTCTTTTACAATGGGAAATATGCACACGACAAGCGATGGTGCATCTGTGGCAAGATCTCACGACGAGATATTTTCGAAGAGGCCATTTCCGTTGTTGTGTGCCCCGCCCCCCCTCAAAATTGGAGAAGCTCGTACTCAGAAATTCGTACCGGGGGGGGTGTTATGCTATCACCCCGTGTGTTATACGGCATCAACAATACCATCCATTGCGGGGGACCAGACTAAACATAGAGACCGTAGGTCACCTATTTTCCTCTGGTCTCCGGTAGTAGCTATCGTCTACAAAATCGTCGACTAACTCTTGCTTCGTTGGCAAAAGGAGCTGAAAAAAGATAAAAACAAAAACAGAAGCTAACGGGGTTTGTGGCAGCTAATGCAACAGACTCGTTTTGACTATACCGCAAGATGGCTTTGACTAGAACCACACAAGACGGATGACTACATCGCATGCGGGTTGGCTACCTACACGACATATGGTTGGCTAGGCTACACCACACATGGTTGGGCTATATCACACATGGTTGGCCGTTTTTTTTTTACGGATGCCACTACACACCGCTAAACCTCTACAACAGTGGGCTGAGCCACACCATGTTCCTACGCAGGATGGACAATCAAACCGCGCTTGCTATCACAAAAAAACACGTGGGACTGAAGACAAACGACATAATACGATAGATGGCAAAAAGACAGCATGCCGCTCTTCCCAGCTGCCGGCAAAAGCATGGGATGAGAGATCGGGGGGGGGGGGGGCTAAACTGCGCGGAAGAAGCAGGAGGGATCACCGCACCGCATCGCACCGCGCAGCACTACTAGCCTAGCTTGACACCAGTACGTACGTAGGCTATGACTAAGATAGATCGATGACCACGAAAGGAAACAACAAGATGACACTACTGCTGTGGGCGAAACAAAATCACCCACTACTGCTACTACTGTAAGCTGCGCGCGTCACGATACAATAAATCGCGCGCAGGGGGGGCGGGGGGGGGGGAAACCGACACCCCCCACAAACAAACAGGGGGTAGCTGGGTAGACTTGGCAGGAAGAAGCAAAAATAGCTGCCGGATGAAAAACGGGAGCTATATAGACTTCATCTCTGTACTAGCTGTCATACGTCTCTGAATAGAGACGCCGTGCAGCCTCAAGCGGGTATAAAGCTTCCCTGAAAAAAAAAAAAGGGAACAGCTATATCGACTATTAATAGGTAGCCACCGCGGTCAATAAAAACCACAACGCTTCCTCAACCTGTTTGCCAGTCTGAGCGAATATGTCAGGACCGTTTGGTACGCACCTTAATGCATAAAACGATCATTACATACATTTGCACCCAGATTCGCAGCTGCCATTACAAAGCAAAACGTCAGAGACAGACTGTTTGTATCGTATGCCACAACGGCGGGTAATACAATCACCCTCCTGCTGCTTGTTTCCACCCCGCGGCCGAGGTTCTAGTCCGGCGCTCGTCCGGCGCGGTCTGACCACCTCCCTTCCCCTCCCCTCCCCTCCACCCCTTCATACTTCGTCTCCGTCTGGGCATACTCGTACAGTAGCGACTTAGTAGTGCAGGGCATACACGTTCTGGGCGAGGTCTTTTCGGCGGTAAGGGCGGCAGCAGAAAAAAAGGGGAGGGACTAAACAGCACACAGAGAAAGAAATGGGGAAGAATAAGAGGGTAGGACGGCAGGCAGATTAGCGGGGCGGGTTTTGACTTATTATGCGGCCTTCAAGATGGGGGGAGCGGGGGGAGGGGGGCTCGTTTTGGTTGTGGACGCGGAGAGCTGCGGTGATGTAGGCACGTTTTGGCTGAAATCGTTTCTGAATGATGGGGTCTCCTTTAACCCCCATTTTTTATCGGAATTTCGTTCTTTTGTTGAAACATTATTCGTTTTTTATATATTTCTTTACTACTTGTTAGTACGCAATGGGGATTGTGCCTTACTAACTACTAGTGCTACAAGTGCTCACTATAGTCTCTACTATGGTGCTACTACTGCTTAGTTGTAAATGTACTTGACATCTCTCCGCAGGTGGAGAGTGAGAGTCGCCGGCGCAGCGAAGGTTGCAGACCCCTGGACCGTACTGGTCGTGGTCCAGCTCCTCTCCGCAGAAGCACTGACCAAACGTAAAAAACAAAATACCACGCAGAGGTAAACGTAAAAACGGGACAAAAAACGACAAGAACAACAAAAAAAAAGACGAAAGTGCATCGGGCATGTATGAGGGTCGGTTTTGCTTCCGTTTTCCTTCCGTATGACGCTGCCAAGACGTTAAAAACATACCATCCAAAGGTAAACGTAAAAGCGGGACAAAAAAGACAGAACGAAACCAAAAAGAAGACAAAAGTGCATCGGGCATGTATTAGGGTCGGTTTCGCTCGCGTTTTTGTTCGGTTGGCGTCCACCTTCTGCTTCGGCTTTTGATTTCGGGATGGCTTAAGTTACGCCATCGGTTTACGCCATCGGGGACGACTTCGAGGTTAGGCTTTTGGGTTCGGCTTTGGGCTAGGCTTGGCCCCAATTACGCCTTTGTTTACGGCTTCGCGGTTACGGCTTTGCAGTTACGGCTTCGCAGTTACGCCTTTGCAGTTACGCTTTTGCGGTTTCGTTGCGCTTCACTTCACTTCACGTCGGTTACACCTTCGCGGTTACGGCTTCGGTTTCGTTTCGCTTCACTTCACTTAGGTTTCGCTTCGCTTCGCTTTCGTTTCGGTTTGGTTCGGTTTCGGTTTCGGTTTCGATTCAGTTTCGCTTTGGTTCCGCTCCGTTTCGGTTTCTCTATGCTTCGGCTCAGCATTTTCCTCCCTCATCGACTCGCGCCAAATTTTGAATTTTTCATACCTGCACTACGTATTAAGACGGACCACTACTGCTGTATACTGGTATGAAAAAGTCCGGTATTCTTACCTCGTGGCCGTACTGAAGACCGTAGACCACGGCCCCCTTCTTCCTGCAGAAGCGTTCGCAGATCTGCAGCAGAGGCGGAGGCGGGGGGGGGGGTTGGGGGGACGGGGTAAACAAAGTTAGTTATACGGAAGTCGTCAATAAAGTGGTTGGCGATGGTGGGGTTAGTCGCTCGCTTGCTCGGGGGTTGATAAGAAGAAAGTTGCGCACCTCGAGACGAAGCATATTGTAGACCATTCCTACGTATATTATCTATATATCAAGACAGATATATTCCCGATCTTGTATCTATATGATCTGTATGATCTGTATGATCTGTACGACCACTGCGGTTGTGTTCTCACTACTGTGTTGACTGACTATACTGCTGTGTTGACTGTCTATACTGCTGTGTTTCACTACTTCTGCCGTGTTCATTTGGCTTAAGGCTTCCCCTTTGAGATTTGAGAGGGAAAATACCACTTTTTATTCACTGGCATTTTAGACATAGACACTAAAATTGGAACCAAACAGTCCTTATACCTACGACCAGAATGATACCGTAAATACCATACCATACCATACCATACCATACCATGTACCACTCCCGCGAAATACGTATAAGCACCGTTTTTATTATATTTTAATGAACAAAATGTGCTTTTTTTAGGGACAAAATTGGTATTAACCATAACACGCCGATCCGTGTCGGCCCCATTGCGCGGGACCTATAGCAAATAGGACCCCTGTACACACAAAAACCTATATATTTATCTACGTTTACAAGCAATAGTTGGTCATATTTACTATGCCCCCCCGTGATACTAAACTACGGTAAATATACTATGCGAGGCCTTTTGTAAGGGAATGTCTCTCTCTCTCTCGCCTGCGTGGTCATGTTGGCGTTGCATCGGAGCAGGCCCTCGAAGAGAGCGCGCGCGTCGTTGGAGTGCTTCTCATCTCTCATGCACCCGAGGTATTCGCTGTTCTTGGGCACTTGCTGCCCGCCGCCGATGTTGTACACGTCCACCGCGAGGTCTGAAACACAACGAAAAGCAAAAGAAGCAAAAAGCAAAAAAAAAAAGGAAATAAGGAGCAAGTACGTGATGTGCACGTCTCTGAAACAAAAAAAAACAACAGAAAAGCAAAAAACAAAAACAAAATAGAAAGTAAGGAGCAAATAAGTGACGTACACGTCCACCGCGAGGTCTGAAACAAGAAAACAGAAAAGCAAAACACAGAAAAACCTATAAAATAAGGAGCACGTAAGTGATGTACACGTCCACCGCGAGGTCTGAAACAAAACGAAAAGCAAAACAAAACAAAACAAAATTATAAAATAAGGAGCAAGTAAATGCAGTGCCAACTTTTTGATCGCTCGCCTGCCCCCAGTGGCTCGTTCGCAGCTGTATACGCGAGCAGACGCACACGGAACGAACGGTACGACCCTGCGTGCTGTTGGTGTAGATAGACCTAGAGGCTAGGCTATCGTTGAATTATTTGCGGGGGGGCACAGTAAATAGGACCTACCGTACGCACAAAAAACGATATATTTCCCCGTTTTTACTAACAATTTTCGGTCGTATTTACTATGGTCCCCCCGTAATAACCTAATAACATGTTGCACGTACACGCCCACCGCAAGGTCTAAAACAACGGGGGGGGGGGAAAGCAAAAAATCAGGCAAAACATAAAGAAATAATAATAATAATAACATAAGACATGGAATCGAAATGTGGTCTATTATGAAAAACGGCTACTTACATCCGCCACAGCTCGCGCTTGAATCGCCAGCGCAGGGTCTGTCGCACACGCTTCCAGGGCCATGCTGGTCCAGGTCGACGTCGAAAGAGTTTCCGCATACGCATCTGTGGGGTTGGAGTGGGGGTGGGGTTGGAGTGGGG
>MEHQ01003972.1:137291-152047 GCA_008828725.1 Saccharina japonica
TGGGTTTTTGGGTGGCACGGGGGGGGTGAGGTACTCATTAGCCGCATGTCATGTAAGGCCGTAGTCGTACATAGGTTTTTGTGTACGTGATGGGTCCTGATTGACATGGTCCCTCGTAATAGGTTACCGGTAATAGTAAGTACCGGTAATAGTAGGCAACCGGTAATAGTAGGTACCGGTAATACTAGGTACCGGTAAATAGTAGGTTACCTGTAATAGCAGGTTACCCGAAATAGCAAGTTACCGGTAATAAAGTAGGTTACCGGTATCTCTTATATGTTACCGACCTCTACTCGCCCTGCCCCCCCCCCCGCTCTCACCGATGACAGCCGAGCCGATGACGCTCCGGTCCCCGCAGATGCTCTGGTCAACGAGGTACTCCTCGTAGTCCGAGGGCACGTAATCAGGGTGGCAGTAGTTGTACTCGGGGAAGGTGTAGGGGCCGCGGTCGACCGAGTCGCAGGTCTCGGCGAACTCGGTCTCGATCTGGTCGGAGCAGCGCTCGCCCTCGAAACGCCTCCACCCGTAGTTCTTACCGCACCTGGATATGCACAAAAGTACGGGGGGGGGGGGGTACCTATTTGTTGCTTGCCTTAGTCATTGGACCACTGACCACGTATCAGTTCGGTGGAGGGGATACTCGTTTGTTGCTACTTAAGCCATTCGACCATTGACCTCGCACCCCTTTCAAGGCGGGGCATCGTTCCTGTGCCTAATAGAGACACCTCCAACAGCCGGGGCGCTCATTGCGCTGTTTCCATAAATAGGGGGGGGGGGGAGGATGCTCATGTTTTGCTTGCCTTAAGTCATTTGACCATTGACCACGCATCCCTATCGAGACGGGGCATCGTTCGTGTTCCTAATAGGGATAGAGACACCTCCAACAGTCGGGGTGCTCATTGCGCTGTTTCCATGTATTACATAGTGTGGGGGGGGTGCATAAAAGTAATCAGCTCCCACGAGGGGGTGCGTAAACTCTTGTTGATCGCTTCGATGCTGGACACAGCAAAACCTATCGAATTCCACGAGTGGTCTATACCGATATATATATATAAATAGCGGAATACAAGTATACCGAATATATATATACAAACCGTAATCTACCGAACAGAACAACTTACACGGAAAGCGTGAACCTAAATAACTCACTCAATTTTTTTGATGGACTCGAGGCTGAGGTGGCCGACGTCACCGCAGTAGAGGTCGTCGGTATCCCTGTCGAACGAGCATCGGTACGGGTTGCGCATGCCCCACGCGCAGATCTCTCCCAGCCCACCTGCAACATACGGTTCCATGTACATTCGGTTCGAGTTCGGTTCGAGTTCGGTTAAATTCGGTTCAATGATTTTATGATTTTATGATGTCGGTTCGAGTTCGGTTGAACTCGGTTCCATGATTTTGTGATTCATATTTTCGGTTCGAGTTCCGTTGAATTCGGTCCGACGTTTTTATGATTTATGACTTCGGTTCGAGTTCGGTTGAATTCGGTTCGATGCTTTTATGATACATGGTTTTGGTTCCAGTTAGGTTTGGAGTTTAGCAAAAAAAAAAAAGTTGAAAAACAAACACCTGAACAAAATAAAATTAAGTACGACGTGAAAATAAAAAAAACGAAAACGAAAGCGAAAAAAGAAGAAAAAAAGAAGATAAAAGTAAGGGTACTGTACCCCTCGCGAATGCCGAACCCTAATTCCTACATCACCCCCTCCACGAGAAAATGAGTACGCCCCCCCCCATCCCTCTCCTCCCTAACAAAGGTACTAAAAAAGGTACAAAAATAAGGTACTAAAAAAGGTACTAAAAAAGGGTACTCGCACGGTGTCTCACCGCCGCCGGAGAAGGGGTTGCTGCTGGGGATGGTGTAACCGCTGCCGGCCGTGTCCGACACGGTTATCCGCATCATGCTTCCGTGGTACTCGTCCGCATCCTGTGCGCGGTTGAAGGGATCGTTCTGCGGCCCACCGTCGCCCACAGTCCAGTACAGGTCGTGCGACGACGCCTGAGAGGTTGATTGGTTGGTTTTGTATAGAGGCCGGATGGGACGGAGCGCGGGGGTACATAGAGGGGAACGTGAGAGTCAGCTATGAACAGCGTAGAGTAGGGTAGGGTGGTCAGATCGTGCGATGACGCCTGAACGTTACATTGGTTGATTAATTGATTGGTTGGTTGGTGTTTCTTGGAGAGCGGGCGCGGGTTTTGTATAGAGACGCGTTGGTTGGGCGGGGCCCGCGGGGTTAGGGGATTGTGACAGTCCCAAGTGCAATTCCGTGTTGTATATATAGAGGCTACCACTCCACGTTTGAACGAAACCACTCAGCCTAGCGCCCGTTTACACGAAACACGTAATAAAGGCCTAGCCTCCGTTTAAACGAAACAAGCGAAAAACGCTACTAAAAAAAGCAACTCACGGAGGATCCGTAGCTGGAAGGCGCGAAGCTGACCCATCCAGCGGAGTGCACGCTAGACTGCTTGTCGGTGGTGGTGATGAGAACCTCCTCGGAAGCCGACGTGGCTGAGGCGCTCGAGGAGTCGTACGTGAACCTCGACAGCCGATTTTTCGCGAACTGCCGGGGGTAGGGAGGGAGGGACGGAGAGAGGGAGGAAGGCAGGGAGGCGAGGGAGGTGGGATGACATCGTCGATTGGCTTCAGGAATACATTTGAAAGGCTACACTGGCATCGTTGTGTGGCTGCTGAGACATCGCTGCTCTCAAAATAGCTACGATTGGTTACGATAAACGTTACTGGTGCACGGACAAACGGGTTATTTATTTAGTCTATACGAGTATATATAAATATATATCGCTGAATAGGTGGCGACAGGAACATCGCTGATTGGCTACACGGGCATCGTTGATTGTCTATATACCTCGTAGTCTACAGGAGTACACATCGCTGATGGCTGCAGGAGAACGTGCAGTGGTTGGCTACACGAACATCGCTGATTGGCTACATACTACATCCTGACACAGCTGATTGGCTTCATACTACAGTACACACGGACACAGCTGATTGGCTTCATACTACACACGGGCACAGCTGATTGGCGTCATACTGCACACGGACATCGCTGATTGGCTAAACACTACATCCGGAAATTGCTGATTGGCTACACCCTACATCCGGACATTGCTGA
This sequence comes from Saccharina japonica, assembly GCA_008828725.1. Classification (NCBI taxonomy): domain Eukaryota; class Phaeophyceae; order Laminariales; family Laminariaceae; genus Saccharina; species Saccharina japonica. Next base: position 140,426 of record MEHQ01003972.1, read on the forward strand.
TTGGCTACACACTACACCAGGGCAGTGCTGATTGGCAGAACCTCACCTCGTCTGTTCCGGGGGTGGTGTAGCTGCAGTAGAATACCCCCGACTCGGAGAACGATGGGCTCAGCGCGAAGCCAAGCAGACCCTGTGGAGTAAGCGGTCGCGCGAGAAGATAACGAGAATACGTACGTACGTACATAGGGAGACTATTAGCAGTAGTGGTGGGAATGTCGCATGATGGTCGAGTTGGATGCAAACGGTATCGATAAACGAAAAAAAACAAACAACTACGTATTTCTAATCGATGTGATTTTGATTTTTTTATATTTGGCAGAGCGAAGCCATCGTTGAGTATCTGCATGAAAAAGTGAAATAAAAAAAAGAGCTGCCAGGGGGACGGAGGGTAAAACACGCTCGATATATACCACGTGTCGATGCAGCCCCCCCCCTCCCCCACCCCCCCGAAAAAAAACACACAAAATAATAATAATAATCTAAGAAACACGTCGGCTGTGAAATCTCCCGACCGGTCGATATATTCAGCTTTGCTAGCTGAGTGGTGTTATTCCATTTTTGTGTTAGGTACTTTTCCTCGCGATTGACTACTGGCCGGTGACTCCCCTGGATGCAATTGTACTCCGCCTATTCGGAGCTGAGAACAATATTAACCTTGACAAAGCTGTCCGCTGACAACCAGCAACCATAAACCACCAACAACCCAATCAGCACCCACCAATCAACATTCACCAAAACCACCAATCAATCAACCAGCCCCTTTGTACCTGACAACAATAATAGTATTCGTCCGAGATGTCAAATACCAATCAGAAGCCAGCGACCACCAAGCAGCGACCACCAATCAGCGACCACCAATCAGCGACCACCAATCACCAATCATCAAAATCATCAAATCAAGCACCGCACCTCTTCGTAGCTGAGAACGATCTTGTCCGCGATGTCCATTACCACCTTGGCAGAGGTGGCATCGGCCGCGTCCACCTATCATCGGTATCAATATCACATACATCATATTAAAAAAAAAAACAGAAACAAAAAACAGCAGATAGGCAATGGATGTCATGTCACGTCAAGCCAAGTCAAGTTTTTTTCATTTTATTTTTTCAGTTTTGGACAAATGGCACACACACCCTTTTCCCCTTGTTAAAAAAACAAAAACAATTTTCAATCGAAATATTCTTGACCCATCCAGAACAGCAAAAAACCTATCCCACACTAATTACAAGTAGATTGTCCCCTAAATACGTGGGACCAGTTCTGAAGGGGTTAACTTATTTTTACAGTAGTACTGCAATTCGTCTCCCAAATACGGGGGACCAGTTTTGAAGGAATTTACCCCTTTTTACAGTAGTACTGCAATTAGCAATTTTGACTCGAATTCCGATCGTTCTGTTCCCCACAAAACGCAAAATACAGCAAGCAGTCCTCGAGGGTGTGCCTACGTCCGTACAGAGGTAAAGCGCCAACGGACGACCAAAAAGTATGATTACCACCCTGTCCCGATATATAAGTACCGTGTACATACTGACATTGAATCCACGAGGTTACTGAATTTAGGAACAGAGCGGTACAGTACCGGCCCGCTCATAAGAAACCAGACACCGGGCTTAGGCTGACTTTCTTATTTGATGAAGGGGATGTGTCCCCCACTAACTTCAGTATTATAATAGCTGTCAACTTTCTTGTTTCCCCCGTAATGTTTCGGCTGAGTTTCTTGTGGGGCACCTTCTCATGAGAGGGACAGAGCGGTATACATTGTACGACGACAACCTAATGAGATCGTTCACCTCTACGATTTGCCCCTCAAGCCCGGCGATCCACCACTTGGTTCCGTCGGGGGTCATGTGCATGTCCATGGGCTGCGTGGGGAGGTCGTCGTCGGAAAGGTCGGGGAACGCCTTGATCAGAGCGCTGTCATCGAAAGAGTCTGGACAAGTGACCACAAAAAACAGCACGCGCGTAACGACGAGAGGGATGATGATGGCAACCGGGGTAGGATGGTCGAGGGAGGGAGGGAGGGAGGGAGGTATGAGGTATACAGAGAGAGAGAGATAGAGATAGAGAGGGAGATGGGGGAGGGGGGGTAGAAGAAGAAAGTGTGCGTTACTAGTCACGCATCACATGGGTTGAAACCCTCGTTTTCAGAGACAAACGAGCTCCTTGGAATTTCTAACAGAGAGAGGGGTGGGGGGGGTACTTCGGCAGTCATAAAATCAAGTGTATACATAACCCTACGTACAGTACAGCACCACACACCGTTCAGGGAAAAACTAATTGGTATTGAACAACGAACCCTCTCGGGAATTCACACGGGAAAACTGACGCTGACGACAACAGGTGACCGTTACAGAAACAGTAACGACCACTAACGTGACTGGGAGATGATATGATAAAATGGTTGGGGTCCGAGTTACAATGGTTGCTATACAAGGAGTCCTACTGCACGGGCGAAACATCATCATATCGATAATGGGCTCCTCGTGCTCATATAGGGACGGAGGGGTCGGCCATCCCCGCCGCATACATACTGGGCGGTCTCCGGGGTTGAGGGCTATACTGCTGTGGCGGCTAGGCAGTGGTACTACTTACTGCTGCTGCCGTACCTGCTGTTGTTTTGGACCGGATTTGTGCACTTCAATTCAGTACATGAGTCCATACCGCATGCATATCAGGTGCTAGGCTTCACACAGCACAAATAATACTCGTTTTACCGCACACAAAATGATGTGTAACTTGTCGTTGGTTTTTCATATATACATCGCCACAAAACGTATCATAGGCCACATTCGCTCCGCAGCTTGCCATCAGAGTTTTGTCCCGACGATCATGCATTCACCCACGCATGCCCGTTGCATTCATTTACGTCGAAGCATGCATCGGGGTATCTCTTGGGAGCCTTGAACAATTGTGTTCAACGTGCACCTGTACTCGTAGAATATTGTATACTTCCTACAGATCATCTACAGATATATCATGATCTATCTATCTACAGCAGTATATGATCTACAGCAGTTCATCAGTTCATCACCTGCCGCTGTGAGAGGTTGTGTAATATCTGCACAGTACAGATCCAACCTACAGTAACAATCATGCGCTGGATCACACAGGCTATACGGCTCCCAACCCGGCAACATGAGCTAGATCATACAGATCACACAGATCATGCAGATCATACAGATCATACAGATCACACAGATCAGGAATATACCTTCCCTGAAATATCTACTGTAGACCATCGATGATCTGTCCGAGGTGCGAGTATCTTCAGAACTGCACCATTGTCTTTTGGTGACAAAATGCTTGGAATTAGTGTAGGACTATTGTTTTGCAGCAGTAATAAAAGGGCGGAGATGTTATTTATCGGTATATATGCCTCTCCCACTCATTACGGACCGGCTGCATTATCCGTTTCGTGTGAGTACACTACAGCAGTACAGCCTCGAGCTCTGTTGACACCGACCACGACACACATGTGTTAAGGCATTAGTCCGTTGGGCTATACTGGTAAAAGGTTAACCGATCGCCTACTACCCGAACTAAGCTTTAGAACACTCTCCCCTCCTGGACCGGCGGGATATATTATTATAGCCCCAAGTATCACGCGAGTGGTTGAACCCCATTAACTTTGATTATCAACCGCCGCGTAAAACTCATGCATACATCATCGGGGTGTGTCCGGATAATTTCGCGAAACGTTATGTGACGTTCACCATGTTCTTTGTCGGCGTCTTTGTAAAACCCCCTCTTCGCCGAGTGCATTATCCGCCCCCCTGCATTCGTATATTAAAGTTACACCAGGAGACAAACCTGATACGAACACGACATTGAAACACTGTACGCGAACCTCCCGTTATTATGTGAGCAACCGCCGCTCGAATTTTCAACTGCAAATCTTCTGCTGCTCATCGTACGTAGGCACCAGGTATTACATATCATACCACCGGTACAACAACAGCAGCCATATATCATAGCCCGAGAGATCTGACCCTTTGGTTTCATCATTTTCATTGATGAATGTTCCCAGAATAATCTCCGTTCCTTATTTTGTTTTGGACGTTTGATTTTTCTTTTTTTGTTCTTTTTCGCACGCATTGATTGGCGGAGGCATCTCCTTTGTAGATCGTACGGGTACGAGTAAACTGCTGCTGTATCCCCCTGTGCCTGTTTCGCAGTGCGGCCAAGGAGAGGCTACGATACCTAGCAGCAGTAGTACCTCTCTGCTCGTATACTTTACAAACAGCAACAACACGGATATACAGCAGCCAGCAGCAGTAGTCTACTGTAGTCTAGACCATCAATACTGCATGCCGCTGTACGCACAGAATGTGCACTCCACTATTTATTCAGTACGAGGCCCCTTGGATATGCGTCGTACACAAATATGTTTGCTCTGCTGCTGTTGCTGGATCTCGTCGACTTAAATGTGATGAACGGTTTACAGCAGTGAAAATAATGTGAAGACCACAACAATCTCCTCTGGTGATTCTCTGTCAGCTCAACTCCGTCGCCGTACCAGCACGTATATACGCATCATACATACACCAGGGGTACACGCAGGTACGTACCTACGAGTATACAGCGAGGACGCTACTTGCAATACGAAGCAAGGCTCCAGGTCTATACAGGACAGCAGCAGCAGCAGCAGCAGCAGCGCATTATCCCTAAACAGCATCGGGCCGAGCTCGGGAAACGCAAGACACCAGAGGGTACAACACTCCATCGTATGTACGCAATAAGGAGTGACGTCAACAAGCGACTGCAACAGCAGCACTCTATCTATACCTGCTGCTGTAGTACGTGCACGTCGAGCAATCGATCAAGCCTTTTTTTGTTTTTTTTTTCGTGGTCTGTTGTGTGATGACACAAAATAATCGACTTGATCTTCCCTCCGTTGCTGTCGCAGTCGGCAGACTCTCAGCGTATTTTTGCTCTTCTTCTCGTGTTTTGCCAACAGCATAGAGCCGCTCTGTGCGTACGAGCCAGCCATGAGTACAAGGAGGTGGTGGTGGTGGTGTTTCTACTGCGGACGATCAACTGAGAAAACTTTTCATCGGCACGTGATGTTGCTACTCGTATATTGTTCTTTATTTCCTCTTGATTGATGTTGTTCCCACGAAGGAAGGGGAGTACTGCTTACTGTACGATCATGACAGGCCGAGAGGAGGGCAAGGAAGGATGTGTCTTTTGACAGGTTCCATTGCATTCGTGTCAATGCTCCTGCAAACGGTCCAAGGCACATCATCACACGCATAACCTACTGCTGCAGTTGTGTTCGCTGCTACAGTACCTCCGCTGCTGCACGTCAGCGTACAGTAGTACAGCGTACTGTATGTTCTGTACAGTAGTACAGTAGCCTTTCTTTGTAGATATAAAAAAAGCGAACCATTTCTACGTCGTAAAAAAATACTGAAAAAACCCGAAGCACTTTTGGAGAAGAGCGCACCACGCCACGTGCTGCAATTGTCACCATCCTCAATCTGGCGGTAGCACACACGTCGACCTCCCGAGACAATCGCAGGACACGCCACCACCACCAACACCACCTGCACCAACAGCCCCTCTTTCCTTACGCACCACCTCCCGAACGTACCCTATCAGATGTATCATAGCACCAACATTCTATAAACTGCTGTACATAGGGGGGGAACTACTTGGGATTCTCACTGTCGATGACGAGGGGGTAGGACCAGTACTGGTCCGTTTCCGCTCCGCCCGTGTGCACTTCGCAATAGTCCTCCCCCAGGTTGAGATCCGCAGAGCACGCCGCGTAGAATTCATTGCAGTAGTCGATGGTCATGGTCAAACCCTCGGCGAAGTTTAAACGCTCGTAAAGGTGAGCGCTGTAAGGGTGGCATACTCCGCAAAGCACCTGTCAAGAGTCGCAGGCAGGTCCAGAAGAAAGAGCAATCGGCACGAGCAACATCATAGATACTGTAGTCTAGGAGGTCAGCCAAAGTGCACTCGTCACAGGTCACAGGTCAACACAGGCAAAGGAAGATCTATGTTGTCTTGTCTTGAAGATCTATGTTGTCTTGTCTTGCCTTGTCTTGCCTTGCCTTGTCTTGTTTTTGTCTGTTCGGGCGGCGAAATTCAAACCAAGGACCAGACAGATATAAACAACTTGCGGGCGGGAAAAAAAAAGCTAAAAGGTCCCCTCGACAACGAGATGGCTTGCGTTTGTTTTGTTCCTTTCGCTTGGCTTGATCGAGATAGCACACAGGTACGAGTAAACTGTTGGCTGTGCACCCAGGATGGATGGCTGTGGCTCCAGGCCGCTGTCGCGAATCGCGTACCACAAGTACAACAACAGCAGCAGCAACAGCAACAACATCAGCAGTTTGTTGCTGAACAGGCCCCATCAATTTCAAAAGCGTTTTAGTCGTACGATACACACCCCACAAAGCGCGGGCAAAAAACAAAAACACAACAGACAAAAACCGATACGAGCACAACAACTTGTCGTCACGCAGCAACGTGACCGGGAATTTGCAGCGCAGGTCTATAAGCCGAGAGGACGAACATCCACCCCCTGCACCCCAGCCCCAACAACGGCTTACGCTACTTCTATACGCCGGCCTAGCTGCGTATTACCCACCCATGGGCAGACAAAAGACAGACCACCTGTGTGATGTGACTGACAAAAATGTTGACACGATCGATCAGTACGTACACAAACAGACGGCGCAAACCATGACAGCAGTCAGTGCCCATGGGTACCAAATTGAGAACAGAACAGGTACGCACGATAGATATTCATCACCTCTTTGTACATTTCAGCACAAGCACCACTGGCACCAGACGCCTCCAGCGTGGACTGCAGGCCGGACTCCACGTCCGCAGCGCAGCAGAAGCCATCCGGCTCGTCGTTCGCGCAGTAGGTCGCGGAGATTTCGAGGGAAGGGTTGCTGTCGTCGAGGTAACACAAGGGGTGCCCCAGGACAGCCTTGGCGGAAAGAGTTGCAACGGCCGCTACTGCCACCAGCGTAGCCCGATGAGCCATCTCTCTCGATCGAGCCTGTCGTCGCTCCCTCTCGAGAGGAGGAAAGTGGTGGGGTGCTTGCGGCAACGTAGCAGTAAGCAGCAGCGACGGCACGGCACGTTCCGGCGTTGGGATGTGCTACTGCTGTGTGGTGTGATTTCCTCTCTCGAGCCCGTGCCCCTTGTTGGCTTTTATTATCCGCGCCCCTGTGACGAGTATATACGAGCCTGTCTGCGTGCTCTTCTTCCGTTCTCCGTTTTGTTTGTATCTTGGGTAGCAAATCTTAATCTTGGGCTTGTTTGTGTGCTCCTCTCTAAAAAAAGGAGAGAGGGCAAAAGGAACAAAAACAATTTTTTCAGAAGTCTCGAAAGTTTCGGCAAAATACACGTATGATCTGGCTCTTCCATGCTCGACGGGCTGTTTATCTGCTTCTTCTACGTTTTTTTTCGATATCATATAAAATCTCATCCAACACCAGCAGCAGCACCAGCACAGCACAGATGCATGCCTTTTCTAAAGCCTCGCAGGTCTTGATTGGTACCAGCAGAACAGACTCGCACCACCCACCGAGCTCTGCTGGAATCTGTGTGTACTGTCAGTACGCACTCGTACATACCGCAAAGCTTTTGTTTCGAGGTCAAAAATAAAACGAAGATTCGTGTACGAGTATCGAATGTATACTTTCGTCAAAAACAATTAAAAAAAAATGTTCGTGAAAAAAATCCGAACGGATATCATTTCATTTCACGACGAGAGGGCGCAAAACATTTACGCCCCTGTCCGGAAATATAATAATCGATTTGCTTTTCAATTCAGTATCCAGACGGATACTATAGTCCCGGACATATCGACTGGTATTTGACTGTTTTTTCTGTCACGATGAGCATACGAGCACTCGTACAAGTATCTTGTCGTGAGTGGTGTGTCATCAGTGTATGATTGCACCCGTGTGTATTGTTCTTGTCGGCAGTGTATGTATGGAGTCGGCGCTCGGTATCCAGGCGTTTATGGGTCGGTGGTGGTCTACTGCTGTTGTTGATGTCGCCGTTGCCGTTGCTGCTGTTGTTGTTGTGTTGTTGTGTTTGTTGTTGTGTGTGATCTTCTTTATCGAATTAAAAAAACAAAAACTGAAAACGCCCCGAATATCATACTCGTACGTACATCTATCATACACACCAGGTACTGCTATCTGATACTACGTACTACAGTGCTGTATGAAATGCCCGTATGTATGGTATGATACCACGATTCGATCTGATATGATACATACCCTGCGCCCGGGGGTGTAACACAGACATCGCATGCACCATGCACCTCTTCGATCAAAAATTAGTTTCTAGGGTCGTGGGTCTTCTTCCAGTAACATCAGTGAAGAAACACCCCCTCGGTTTCATCAACGTATCTTTGCATTTTACAGGCTGCAGACTGCACATACACCACATACATACACGGCCCCATGTATACGTCTGCATCAAGTTGTTTTTGGCAGACGAGATCAGCACAGCAAACAATACCAGCATCTTCCTACACTTCCTACTTGTACTGCGTATACCGTGTACCTGGTACCATATGCCTACCCGAGTACGAACTACTACGATTATTACTGCGGTGCTGGGCGTTGAACAAAACTATAATACCTGGTACGTAGTACATACTTGAAAATCATTATTAACGCGTCACCTCCGCCGGCATCTACGTATACGTTCTACGTATCGCGGGAAAGGGAGAGAGGGAGTACCACATACCCCTGCTCTTCTCCCCGTACCCTGCGCCCCGCTCAACACACACCCCTCACAAAAGCACGCGATTGACTCGCCGGCTCCCATTCTACACACACTCTCCCACAAAATCACAGCAGCAGCAGTCCACACGCCCATCAAGATGTCGCTATGTCTTACACACGGGGGAGCATGGTAATCAGGACCAAATATTGTAACTAAATATTCAGTAACATATAGGGTTTTGTGTATGTGGTAGGTCCTGATTACTATGCCCCCCCGTATATTATTATCCGTGCCATCCGATAATATGTGTGTATTAATCGTGTATATTAGAGGAGGTGTTACCCTTTTTTTTGCCAATTACCCGGGTACTTGCGAGTATTACCCGGTTTGGTAATACCCGTCACGGGTATACGAGTAATACTTCATACTCGCGGAGTATTTTTGTCCCGGGTACCCGGGTACGAGGGTACCCGGGCACTCGGGTACCCATTTTGAACGAGTCCCCCGGGTACCCGGGTACCCGGGTACCCCACACGTGGCCAATCTGCTCACCATAATACCCTCCAGAGGGGCCCTTCTCTGAAGCCTCCGGAGGGTCGGTGAAAACAACTCACCCTGTGCATGGGACAAAATGCAAAATTTGGGCTCCAGAGGGTGCCATTGCGTTAGTGAGCTCCCCAGAGGAGGGGAGACGCTTGAAGCCTCTGGAGGGTATGGAAAGTATTTCGCCCTCTAGAGGCGTCCACCCGCGAGGGAGACTACTCTCCCACAAAATCACATAGTCCACGCGCCCATCAAGCAGATGATGCCGCGTACGGGGTCTTACACACGGGGGAGTATAATAGTAATCCGGACCAGATATTGCAACTGAACATTCTGTAATATATAGGTTTTTGTGTATGTGGTATAGGTCCTGATTACTATGCCCCCCCGTAATATTAGTATCCGTGCCATCCGACAATATGTGTGTATCAATCGTGTGTATTAGAGGTGTTACCCTTTTGCCAATTACCCGGGTACTCGCGAGTATTACCCGTCTTGCTAATACCCGTCACGGGTACGAGTAACAATTCATACTCGCCGAGTATTTGGGACCCGGGTACCCGGGTACTTTAGGTACTCGGGTACCCGGTTTTAACGGAGTACCCGGGTACCCGGGTTCCCGCGTACTCGTTGCTCTATCTCAGAAATCCCGGACATGGCAACGTATTGGCCCCTAAATCACGTCCCCTGGGTAGTATTTGGAAAATATTCTCGAGGGAACCCCTTTCAAAATGAAAACGCTGTCTCATGCCTCACATGCCACACCATATACTAAAGTGTTATCCTTTTGCCAATTAGCCGGGTACTCGCGAGTATTACTCGGCTTTCTAAACCCCGTGACGGGTACGGGTAACACTTCATACTCGCCGAGTATTTGGGCCCCGGGCATTCGGGTACTCTGCTGTTAGACGAGTACCCGGGTGTTAAGCAGGTACCCGCCGTTAAACGAGGACCCGGGTACCCGCTAAAAATGGCCGTAAGTACTCGCGAGTACCCGGGTATTGTTTCTCGAAGTTGGCGGGTACCCGTTTAAGACGGGTACTCGTCGGGTAACACCTCTATTAATAGTGTATATACGAAGCGTGTGAGCTTCAACATCATTTCATCGTGATAATTCAGCGCTTCGAAATAAGAAAGCCACGGAAGCAAAAAGAGCTCTCTCTGCTGCACGAAATCTACTGCCTTCTTCTCTGTAGACATTGCTACTTCCCTACCATTCATACCCTATTTTTGCATTTTATCTTCCAATCTCTCGCCACCATACCGCCCGCTCGCCCCCCAGGCCCCACACCTTATGGTCCCTTGTGTCCACAGAGTGTCGATCGCCCTTCCACTACTACTAAGCAAATTATTTGGACACCTAAACCGCGGGTCCTCCGTATTCGTTCTTGGGGCATATGCTTTTCACGGTAGATGTGCACCTATTCCTACCTGTAATTTTCTGAGGCATCTCCTCGCTTGAGAAGCTCCATCCCACCTCTCTCCCCTGAAACTGACGTTTTGATTCCATGATTGGTGTAGTAGGGTCTCCGCCCGACGAACAAGCTCATGATGGCATATACAGGTACATGTGCTATATAATGAAAACTGTTCCCAGCGACACAAAACAGGATGCGCCGGGGGATAATATTTGCTCAGCTTATATACGAGCTACGCCACTGCCAGACCTATATGTCGGCCTAAAACGTTATAGTGTACCTCTCAATCGTAGCACGCATCGTCCCATTATGCGCCTCAAATGAACGCATAAATTCGACGCCCCCCGTCTACGTTTCCCCTTTGAATCACACACCGCATCGCTCTCGCTCCTGCCGCCGCCGGCGTTGTCGCCCCCCTCGTCGTCCACGCATGTAGCCAGCAAATTCCTCCATGGAAGAATGCACAGCCTCACTTCCTCCTCCTCCGCCTCTTCCCCCTCCCGTGGCTCCATGTCATCTGTGACCAATTTCTCCTGCGACCCCAGCTAATTTGCTCGTTTTGGGCATTGAGCGGGTTGCCCCCTTGTCAACATCTTCCATGTCGTACCATTCCAGAAAGTTACGAGAGCGGCGCTCCTATCCCGGCATCCCCCCTCCCCTTGACAACATCCCGAACAGCTTCCCCAGGAGCTCCACTGCCCCCCTCTCCCCTTCTCCTGACGCCCCCTCCCCCCCTTTTTTAATGACCGTTTTTCGCCTTCCCCGCAGTACCACCCCGTTTTCTTCCTTAGTTATTTTCTTACCCCCTATACCTCTCATTTCCTCCTTGCCCGCCTTCTTTTCCCTCCCTCTTCCCAGCTGTGCTGCCCCCCCCCCTCCCCCCCGAAAGAAACGCCATGCCCCCCCTCCGTAGGCAACATTTTTTGTAAAACACTCTCCATCACCCTCCACCACT
>MEHQ01003972.1:152459-182718 GCA_008828725.1 Saccharina japonica
AGTGGTGGAGGGTGATGGAGAGTGTTTTACAAAAAATGTTGCCTACGGAGGGGGGGCATGGCGTTTCTTTCGGGGGGGAGGGGGGGGGGCAGCACAGCTGGGAAGAGGGAGGGAAAAGAAGGCGGGCAAGGAGGAAATGAGAGGTATAGGGGGTAAGAAAATAACTAAGGAAGAAAACGGGGTGGTACTGCGGGGAAGGCGAAAAACGGTCATTAAAAAAGGGGGGGAGGGGGCGTCAGGAAGTGGTGGAGGGTGATGGAGAGTGTTTTACAAAAAATGTTGCCTACGGAGGGGGGGCATGGCGTTTCTTTCGGGGGGGAGGGGGGGGGGCAGCACAGCTGGGAAGAGGGAGGGAAAAGAAGGCGGGCAAGGAGGAAATGAGAGGTATAGGGGGTAAGAAAATAACTAAGGAAGAAAACGGGGTGGTACTGCGGGGAAGGCGAAAAACGGTCATTAAAAAAGGGGGGGAGGGGGCGTCAGGAGATGCAGCTCACCCTCCATGCGACTCGCCCAATACCTCACGGTGCCTCGCGCTTGGTGCAAGCAACGTCTGCCTGGTTGGTGAAAACCCATCGTGCTCCGTCCCGGCATTGTAGGGATGCGAGGGTCTATGGTCATACGACTACGGCCGTGCACGACATGAGTACTCCCTCCCCCCCCCAGACCCCCCACATTTGGCTCCTAGCTCCACAGTCTCCGCCAGGACCCCCCCCGCGTCCCAGTCAACGGTCTCCTGACGCGCGTGTTGTAGCCTTCTAAGGGTGGCCCCTAATGTTTCGGGGGGTCCTCGCCCTTGATGATGGTATAGAAGTTATCTGTCTCGCCCAAGATGACAATAATAAGTAGATCAAAACGAGAACAATCTCGTGGCCTATAGGTATGCGACGAAACATACGAGTGAAGCACGAACAATGCCATTCCAACGATAAGACGTATGCCTTCTAAGGCATACTCTCATGCCTTACTTATTGGGTGGTTCTTCACTTAAGGAGCTCCGTAGTAAGTGAAAAAAAACAGTTTTCGCCAATTAGTGCTATATACCTCCATAGTAGCACGGGAGCTCCTTAGCACCCGCAGAGACTCTCGCGCTCTCCACGTGCGCGCCCGGTTTATCCCGTCTTGGCTCGCCAGCTTACAACCCTCGCGTGGTCTGTACGATCAGGCAACGACAATCCCACCGACCACTGCTCGTAATGCAAATTGACACGCTACTGGGTTCTCTCTTCCACTCTGGCCTATCTATTCCGAGTCACTGCGCTTCAAAACGTCATGTATTATTGCACCAGCTCATCCACCGTCTTTCGCCTCCCCAGTATGTTCATCCGACCACAGCTCTTTTTTTTTCCGCGTACCATACGTCCCCCAGCTCGCCTATTAATAGTACATCCCCTCCAGTTCGCCTTGCAAGTCTCCCTAGTGGAAGCCGCAACCTGTCTCCAGGGCGTATAGTAGACTAGTGGTCAGCTTCAAAGACTACTGGCATTGGTACCCAAGTTCGAATCCCACCGTGGTGAGATTTTTACTTTATTTGAAAGAATAAAAAGGAACTAATTGACGCGTGCTACGGTAGAGGTTGCACTTTTGGGCTGAATCGTTTTCTGAACGATCGGGCTCCTTAACCCAAATTCGTCTGACTTTCAGTTTGGTAACGAAATATGTTTCAGAATAGACTTCGGTCATGAAATTTCTCATCCGGCAGCGCTTTCATTTTCCTCCAAAATCATTTTTCGATGAGGTATGGCGCTCCTCAAGTGAAGAGCTCAGAAAAAACATGGTGCACCTCTATCGTAGCATGCGTCAATAGCTGAGAGCGCCTTAGTGGCGTGGGTAGGCGGAATCCGACGCAAGTCGACGAGGGAAGAGAGTGCTGAAATCTTCTCGCGATAAACATTCAAGGCAAGTACCGCAGTGGGGAGGGGGGAGAAGAGCCTACCTCGTGACCCCGGATCTGAGTTACGACTAAAGAGAGAGAGAGAAAAGAAGGGCGAAGACAATGAATGGGATGGACAACAAAAAAAAAAATCGGTTCGCAGAAGCGGGCATCCCCATTTTGACAACCACGTTTACGCCACTCGGACGAGTGGCTTTGTAACTTACTCAAAATTAGAAATGGAATTGAGCTCCGGCCGCAGAGTAACAAACAAGCCCATGTGGCAGTGCGTTTCGCGAAAAAAAACAAAATGCTAAAAAGCTTGACATCATTGCAACGAAATATGTAGTCACTCTCGGCCGAGTGGCTCAGGTCAGCTGAAAATACCGGGACTTGAAAGCAGTCCCTCCTACCGTAGCCCCAGTCCGCATGTTCCCCGAATACATCGGCAGCCCCCCTTCTTCTGCCCAATCTTCTGCGCTGCTCCTGTGGGGCATGTGTGGCACGCTATAGAGATGTAGGTGCTAGACGCATGCTACGATGGAGGTGCACCATGATTTTCTGAGCTCCTCACTCAAGGAGCGTCATACCTCACCGAAAACAAATGTTTTTGGAGGACAATGAAAGTGCTGCCGGATGAGAAATCTCATGACGAAAGTATTTCTGAATACATATATCGTCACAAGAATAAAAGTCCGACGAATTTGGGTTAAGGAGCCCGATCGTTCAGAAAACGATTCAGCCAAAAATAGCACGCGTCCGGCTGCCCCCCTTCTTCTGCCCAATCTTCTGTGGTGCTCCTGTGGGGCATGTGTGGCAGCACGCTATAGAGATGTAGGTGCTACTACCACATTGTGCCGAGGCTCCTCCAGGCGCGTGATATTTTCCTTTTAGGGATGGCGGCTGACGCATGCTACGGTGTAGATGCGCCGTGTTTGTTCTGAGCTCCTAACTTGAAGAGCTCCGTACCACTCTGAAAAAAAACGGTTTTCGAGGAAAATAAAAGTGTTACGTACCACCCCACGAAAACTTCCACGACCTGAGTCTACTAGGAAAAATGTTGCAACACAAGAATGATGAAAAAGTCCGGCGAGTTTGGGTTAAGGCGCCCGATCGTTCAGAAAGCGTTTCAGCCAAAAAAAGGTATACCTCAACCCCTATCGTAGCACGCGTCTGCTATTGTTTCTCAGGGTGGTTACTTGAGGAGCTCTACACCTTACACCGTCCCCAAAACCAGATTCGAGGACACTAAAACTGCCCCCGACGCATGCTACGATAGAGGTGCACCATGTTTTTTCTGAGCTCTTCACTTAAGGAGCGTCATACCTCACCGAAAAAATGATTTTGAAGGAAAATAAAAGTGCTGCCAGATACGAAATCTCGTGACCGACGTATACTCTGAAACAATATTTGTCACCAATATGAAAGTCCGACGAATTTGGGTTAAGGAGCCCGATCGTTCAGAAAACGATTCAGCCAAAAAGTGCTACCTCTACCGTAGCACGCGTCCCCCCCCCCCCCGAAAACAGATTCGAGGAAACTACGATACAAAGTAATTTCTTAATTGATTCATACTGTTGATAATTTAGTTATTTATTAGTGTTCAGCTTCGAAGGACACGATATATAACCATGGAGGTGGTGCTTATCGCGAGAACGAAAAGCCATAACAAGTTCGAAGGTTTTTCAAAGGAATACGGTAGCCCCTCGACTCGGCCAAGAAGCACTCGTACTGTCCGGCGGAACATTTGGCATGCAAAAACGTGCCCCCCCCGCCTGCCATGGCAACAATTGAAACCAATTATCTATCTCACCAAAGCAGGCGAAAACAAAAAGTCCTTGTTGCTGAGCATTTCCGTTTCGTGGTGCAAACACAGCAATACCTAACGCCCTCCCGTGCAGATCCAAGAGCCGCAACATCCCCCTAGAGACCATAACAGACAAGCTATTTATGTAGGTCGGGAGCGGGTCTGAGCATTAGAACTGGAGCTATGCATGCATACCGTGTTCAGTAAGGATTAATTATACGAGTTATGGTGTTATTGTACCAGAAATAGTATCGCTGCTGAAAAACAAAAATCTTTTTTTCAAAACACAAAAAAAAACATTACTTTTCCTTCTTTGTTTTGGCCGAAGGCGCCCCTCAAGGCATGCTTTTTAATGTTGAGTTGCATTTTTGTGTTAGCACGTTGTAATCGTACGTATATATATACATACATATATATATCGTGTCCCTCAGGGCCGTTTCTGAAGAGGGAAAACAAAAACGAAAACGAAACAACGAAATAAACGAACAGACGTTTGCTTTTTGGTCGAAAACGGCAGGTCGAGTCCTAACGAGAAAAAACAAAACAAAAAAACGAAACGAAAAACAAGAAGCCGAGTCGATTTTTTACGGTGCAAGTTTAAGGAATTACTGAACCACCACAGCAGAGGATTTCCGGCGATAGCGCTCAACAACACCGGTGGATCGACACAACTCGCAGACGCGAGGCATCTCTCACAGGAGGCCGTTCTCGATACACAGTAGTGGTCCAACCCGCTCCCTCCGGAGTGCTCTAGAAGTTGCGTATCGGCCATCGTTGTTTGATGGCGGACGTTTGAATGTTGAGTGGCACTCTTGACATTTGTTTTGCCGCCATAGCAACTTCCAAACCCCCCAGTTTCTTGCAAGGGCGCTCCTTGTCCATAGTCTATCCGTATATGTTGGCGTTGGGAGCAGACAAGCCTCGTGGCAGCCACATACAACGGTCGCAGAACCTATACCAAAAGCTTCATCCTAACGCACCGAGCTCCTCCTACGTTCCTCTTCGCCCTGGGTCACCCAACTTTCGTCGAACTCACACCCACTTCGTCAAACATATGGCACTTAAAAAAAACGACACAGAGGAATCGGGATCTCTACTTCTAGGTTCTTAAATTTGACCAATAAAACGCTTTGGTCTTCTCTTTACGAAAAATGCATGTTCATTAGTAGTCCGTGTCGCCCACGGGGGAGGTGGGTGAAACTGTGACGGCCCCCCCTCGTCCATTTCCCCCTTCCCCACCTCCCCCGTCTCCTATTCTAGCTGATGTACGCGGCTGACCTGCCCCCCACTCTGACAGGCAACCTCAACAGCCAAACCCATTCAGAAGCCGCGTTTCCAGCCTGTCTCTCCCCCTTTTATTATTCTACACGCCCCACCTCACCCCCTATCCCGGCAGCCTGCTCGGCTACGCTTCCCTTCCCACCAGCCTATTAACCCACAGGGGATCGGCTCTATTCGACCTTACGTGTCCCACAAACGCCTGCAACGCCCATTTCTCCTCTCCTTGGGTTTTTCACGGTAGGGGCTCCCAACACCGCTAGCCCCATTGTTCATACTATCTTTCCTTAGTGCAGCGCTAACTGCTCTTGTATCTGCTCCGCCACTGCCCCCCCTGCCTAGTGATCCTCATTTCGCCCCCACCTTTTCCAGCTCCCTACTTAACCAGGGCGTCGCCTTCACTCTCGTCCACACCTCCCACTCCTCCCCCCCCCAGCTCCTGAATGCCATCTATGGGGCGGTCTCCCACCCGAGGAACACTGCTTCGGAAATGCCTACACCGCTCCCCACAGTCCAAGACCACCNGCAGGAAACGAGGGGGGGCGACCGATGGTGGAGGAAGTGTAAGGCAACGGGGCGGCACACCGAACGAGCCGAGAAGAGCGCGGCGGGGCTGTGCTCGGAACTGGAGGTGCGATTCGCGGCGGAGCCGCGCACAAGACGTGAGTAGAGGTGAGCGGTGGGGCCGAACACAGAACGGGGGGTCGACTGAGGGAGAGAAACGTAGGCGACAACAGAGACGCACACCCGAACGAGCCGAGAGAGATGCGGCAGGGCCGTGCGGGTAACTGGGGGAACAAATGCGCGGCGGGAGTGCGCGTGTAAGGTTAGGGGAGGTGAACGGCGGGGCCGAACGCGAAACGGAGGGAGGGAGGAGTGTGCAGCAACGGAGCCACTCACTGATCGAGCGGAGAAGAGCGCGGAGGGGCCGTGCGCGGAACTTGGGGGGCGAGAGCGCGGCGGGGTCGCGCACAAGACGTGACGAGAGATGAACGGCGGGGCCGGACACGAAACGGGGGGTCGACCGAGCGGAGTATGCGGCAACGGGGCCACACACCGAACAAGCCGAGGCGAGCGAGGCGGGGCCGCACATTAAACGACGGGGAAGGTGCACGGCGGGGGCCGGGCGTGAAACGAGGGTGGGGTCTAGTGTCGGGCCGGAACGGACGGAGAAATACGCATCAGGGATGAGCATGGGACGAGGAAGGTCCGCAGCCAGGCCGTGCGGGGGGGGGGGGCGAAATGGAAGGGGCAATGCGCGCCGAGCCCGCTCACGGAACGAGAAGGAAGATGCAGGGCAGGCTGAAGCGGGTGGCGGCGATACACGGAACGAGAGGGAAGGTTTGTGCACGACCGTATAGGGAACGAACGTTCGAGTGCGAGGCGTGGCCGCGCATCAAAAACGAGGCGGGAGGTGCGGGGGCGGGACAGGAATCGACGGGTAAGTGAATGGCGGGGCCGCGCACAAAACCAAGGGGAAGGTGCGGGGCGGGGTCGGAACGGACGGTGAGGTGCGCGGTGGGTCCGGGCACGGAACGAGAGGGGAGTTGAGCGACGGTTTGGGCGGGGAGATGGGGATGTACGTGACGAGGCCGTGCACGGAACGGCGGTGCTAGAGCGCGACGGGGCCGCGTATAGAACTGGGAAGGAGTGCGCGGTGGGGCCGTGCACTGCAGAAACAAGGGGAGGGGTGGGGGGGGCAGCGAGGCAGCGAGGTAGCGGGGCCGTGTGGCGGCGTCTGCAGCTGAGCAAGCTGAATCTGAATGGGCAAGAGAAAGGAGGGAGAGGGATGGAGGGAGAAGGTGTGGGAAGGAGGCAAACGCCAGGGGCTGATGAAGGAGTTCATGGAAGACGTGAGGTGTGGAGATCGGCCCGAAGTAGAACTGAGACAGACTGAGAGAGGTTGGCGACTCCGTGGCGAGGGAAGAGGAGACAGGTTGGAAGCTCCATTTTCACAGTCATGGAGCAGGCCCGCAAGGGAAACCTGGCGTCGAACCCTTCGTTGGACGTGATTGGGGGCTGTGCCGGAAGACGGGGGTGAATTGGAGACAAAAATCGACAGATCGGCAGCAACGTGGAAAGGGGGGATATGGAAACCGGTTGTCGATCAAGGCCTGAAACTGTTGGCGATGGTGACGACAGTCTACGTGGTGAAAGTGAGCAGGAAGGGCAGGCCAACGAAGGGGGGGGAGTCGGTGGCAAGGAGGGGCGATAGTTCGTCGACGATGCAGTGGACAAATAACGGGCAAAGGAGAGGAATGGCAGGCTCCGGAGTTTGGAGGGGAAAAAGCGGAGGACGCGTGCTACGGTAGAGGTAGCACTTTTTGGCGGAATCGTTTTCTGAACGATCGGGCTCCTGCACCCAAATTCGTCGGACTTTTATTTTTGTGACGAAATATGTTTCAGAAATACTTCCGTCATGAGATTTCTCATCCGGCAGCACTTTCATTTTTCTCCAAAATCATTTTTTTCGGTGAGGTATGACGCTCCTTAAGTGAGGAGCTTAGAAAAAACATGGTGCACCTCTATCGTAGCATGCGTCGGAGGTGTGTTTGGAGACTTGCAGAGGCCGCTACGCATTAGGACGAGTTACGAAGTCGAGCCGGTGACCCAAGGTGCAAGGTTGGAGGATGTGGGTTAGCTAGAAGGTCTAACGAGATGAGGGGCATTGGGTGGAGTGGGGGCTAAGTGGAAGCTTGTATATGACTCGGAGTGTAAGGATAAGAAGGCGGTCGTGGCGGGGAAGCGGATGGTGGTGAACGCTCACCTGAGATGTGGGTGGGACTGCCACGGCCGCTGCAGCACTTTAGCGTCAGGGCGACGAGAAAAGGGACCAAGAGGGTGCACGTGGAGGCGACCAATCATATTCGGGTAAGGAGACCGTAAAGTGAGGAGTTGGTCAGGGTGGGGGAGGCGGGAACCAAAACATGGGGGTGGCGGGGGGGGCGGAGGACGACGTGGACCAGTTTGGCCTTTTCGCACCAGCTGGGATGAGGGCATCCGGAATTTTCCGCCGGGGAGGGGCGGAGAGTGCACCAGGTTGCTGCCGCCGGAGCGGGGACATAGCCCTTTCCGAGAAAGGCTTGCAGCCGGGGCCGGAGAGGAGAATGACGGCAGACACAGTGAAATAACGCTTGAGGGAAAGAACAGGGGACCAGGGCAGAATAGGGGGCGGTCAGCGTGATGATCAGCGGGGGTGCAGGGCGACGGGGGGGGGGGGCTGGAGGGGAACGGATCTGAGTTACGACTACATTAGTAGAGGGGGAGAGAGACATAAATGCGAAGATAATTAATGGGATGAAAAAAAAGAAGAAAAAAAAAAGTACGTATGACGTATATACGTATCATACATACATTACTACGTAGCGAATTTGATAGCGAACGATGTAAAACTCGCAAAAACAATATCTTGACTAGCGGAAAGCGCGAGAGCGGGAGTTAGCAAAATTCGATAAAAATCGACGAGCGTTGGGAAGGCTGAACACCCTGCGCAATACAAACGAAGGCAAGGACGGGAGGAGGGGAGAGGAGCCTACTTTGTGACCCCGGATCTGAGTCACGACTCCAGTAGGGAGGGCGATAGACAGAAATGCGAAGATAATGAATGGAATAGAAAAAAAACAAAAGAACGTATGTATATACGACGTGAATACATACGTATCATAGCATACACTACACAGATAAATTGATAGTGAACGGTATATAAAAGGCGCGAAGGGTATTCGCAAAGGGGCGCGACTCTATGGGGCGCGAAGGTAAAATATAAACGAAATTTGATAGCGAAATTCCGATTAGCCTACGGCACGGTACGCGGCGGCGAGGATGAACCAATGAGCAAAACGGCGAACAACTTATCGCTCGAACGATTTGTATTATTTATAAAAAATTCTATATATATACCTGGTATCCTCTACAGTATCAAACAGCCAGGACACACAAGATTGAGGGAGCAAAACGTTTGATTCTGACGACGCATGCTACGATAGAGGTGCACCATGTTTTTTCTAAGCTCCTCACTTAAGGAGCGTCATACCTCACCGAAAAAAATGATTTTGGAGAAAAATGAAAGTGCTGCCGTATGAGAAATCTCATGACGGAAGTATTTCTGAAACATATTTCGTCACAAAAATAAAAGTCCGACGAATTTGGGTGCAGGAGCCCGATCGTTCAGAAAACGATTCCGCCAAAAAGTGCTACCTCTACCGTAGCACGCGTCCTCCGCTTTTTCCCCTCCAAACTCCGGAGCCTGCCATTCCTCTCCTTTGCCCGTTATTTGTCCACTGCATCGTCGACGAACTATCGCCCCTCCTTGCCACCGACTCCCCCCCCGTCGTTGGCCTGCCCTTCCTGTTCACTTTCACCACGTAGACTGTCGTCACCATCGCCAACAGTTTCAGGCCTTGATCGACAACCGGTTTCCATATCCCCCCTTTCCACGTTGCTGCCGATCTGTCGATTTTTGTCTCCAATTCACCCCCGTCTTCCGGCACAGCCCCCAATCACGTCCAACGAAGGGTTCGACGCCAGGTTTCCCTTGCGGGCCTGCTCCATGACTGTGAAAATGGAGCTTCCAACCTGTCTCCTCTTCCCTCGCCACGGAGTCGCCAACCTCTCTCAGTCTGTCTCAGTTCTACTTCGGGCCGATCTCCACACCTCACGTCTTCCATGAACTCCTTCATCAGCCCCTGGCGTTTGCCTCCTTCCCACACCTTCTCCCTCCATCCCTCTCCCTCCTTTATCTTGCCCATTCAGATTCAGCTTGCTCAGCTGCAGACGCCGCCACACGGCCCCGCTACCTCGCTGCCTCGCTGCCCCCCCCACCCCTCCCCTTGTTTCTGCAGTGCACGGCCCCACCGCGCACTCCTTCCCAGTTCTATACGCGGCCCCGTCGCGCTCTAGCACCGCCGTTCCGTGCACGGCCTCGTCACGTACATCCCCATCTCCCCGCCCAAACCGTCGCTCAACTCCCCTCTCGTTCCGTGCCCGGACCCACCGCGCACCTCACCGTCCGTTCCGACCCCGCCCCGCACCTTCCCCTTGGTTTTGTGCGCGGCCCCGCCATTCACTTACCCGTCGATTCCTGTCCCGCCCCCGCACCTCCCGCCTCGTTTTTGATGCGCGGCCACGCCTCGCACTCGAACGTTCGTTCCCTATACGGTCGTGCACAAACCTTCCCTCTCGTTCCGTGTATCGCCGCCACCCGCTTCAGCCTGCCCTGCATCTTCCTTCTCGTTCCGTGAGCGGGCTCGGCGCGCATTGCCCCTTCCATTTCGCCCCCCCCCCCCGCACGGCCTGGCTGCGGACCTTCCTCGTCCCATGCTCATCCCTGATGCGTATTTCTCCGTCCGTTCCGGCCCGACACTAGACCCCACCCTCGTTTCACGCCCGGCCCCCGCCGTGCACCTTCCCCGTCGTTTAATGTGCGGCCCCGCCTCGCTCGCCTCGGCTTGTTCGGTGTGTGGCCCCGTTGCCGCATACTCCGCTCGGTCGACCCCCCGTTTCGTGTCCGGCCCCGCCGTTCATCTCTCGTCACGTCTTGTGCGCGACCCCGCCGCGCTCTCGCCCCCCAAGTTCCGCGCACGGCCCCTCCGCGCTCTTCTCCGCTCGATCAGTGAGTGGCTCCGTTGCTGCACACTCCTCCCTCCCTCCGTTTCGCGTTCGGCCCCGCCGTTCACCTCCCCTAACCTTACACGCGCACTCCCGCCGCGCATTTGTTCCCCCAGTTACCCGCACGGCCCTGCCGCATCTCTCTCGGCTCGTTCGGGTGTGCGTCTCTGTTGTCGCCTACGTTTCTCTCCCTCAGTCGACCCCCCGTTCTGTGTTCGGCCCCACCGCCCACCTCTACTCACGTCTTGTGCGCGGCTCCGCCGCGAATCGCACCTCCAGTTCCGATCACAGCCCCGCCGCGCTCTTCTCGGCTCGTTCGATGTGCCGCCCCGTTGCCTTACACTTCCTCCACCATCGGTCGCCCCCCCTCGTTTCCTGCACGGCCCCGCCGCGCACTCATCCGCCCATTTCATGCGCAGCCCCACTGCACACCTGCCCCGTCGTTCCGTGAGCGGCCCCGTCGCGCGCCTCCCCCCTCGTTTCGTACGTGGCCCCGCCGCGCCCTTTCCCCCCCCCCCCCTCCATTCCGTGTACGGCCCCGTCGAACACATCCCGACCCGCTCCATTTTCAAACCCGTTGCTGACCACGTCGACTGCCCTGGAGTGCGCGCCACCTCTTACCACGCACTCCGTACACGCCCCCGCCACGCACATGCCCCCCCCCCCCCCCCCCCCCGTTCCTTGCACGGGCCCGCCCCACCCGTCCCGCCTCGTTTCGTGTGCAGCCCCGTTCGTGCTCACCTCTCTTTCCCTGGAGTACCCACCACCTCTCACCACGCATTCCGTACACGGCCCCGCCGCGCGCCTCCCTGCTTGATCTGTTTGCAGCCCCGTTGCCCCCCCCCCCCACTTGGCCCATTTGCCGCGCCCCCTCGTAGCCCCGGCACCACACCCTTCTTCCTCCTACAACCTCCCGGCTCGATATGTGTGCGGCTCCGTTGCCGCACCCCCCGTAGCTCTGTCGCCGCACCCTTCTCTCTCCCCCCACGTGCGCTACCCCCTTGCCGCACACCCCTTCCTACTGCACCTGACTTAAACAATGTGATGTACCAACCTCCCCCCCACGTCTCTTTCCCCTTGCTCTGCACCTGAAGCATGCCAGTCCCCCTGTCCAGTCCCCCTACTTTCTGCACTATCCCCATGCAATGCAACTCTCCCCGCTGTCCCCCTCCACTCACCCCCCACCTTTGATTTTCTGTCATTGTTGTTGTTATTATGTGTGCAGCTTATTGTAATCAACTCTACCCTCCCCGGCTCCCCCTTTTACCGCACCGGGGTGTTCCGGCCCGTAATGTTGATTCTGGACTGTGCTATTACTCACCTCCCACCCATTCCGCGTATTACTGCCATGCTCGATCCCGTGACCCAACCCCCTGACTCGCCCCCCCCCCGGCCCTTCTTTCCCTGTTATATTTAGTTGTCGATTTTTTTATATTTGTATCCCCCCCCTACTCCACTAGTTTAATACGCCTACGTTTACTCTAGTGTTCCCTGGGCTACGACTGTGCCCCCCTGGAACCCAGCCCCCTCCTTCCCCCCCCTCAGTCCCCTTTCCCCTTGAAACCCTCCCTCCTTAATGCACACGGCCTAGCAAGTCACTCCCCTGATTCCACCAACCACGCTTAACCCATTCAGAACTGCAAAAAATGTCCCTCACTAATTCCAAGTAGTTTGTCCCCAAATTCGTGGGACCAGTTCTCAAGGGCTTAACCTTCGACCCCGCTCGTCCCCGTGTGCCCCGGCTTGCACATCTTCATTCACCCTCCCCGTCTTCGTCTTCCCCTGACACCCATGGATATCTACTTCTAGTGCCTTGAATTATACCAACAAAACTCACTTGCTCTATATTCCTGCTCTTCGTTTTTATATTGTGATATGATTTTTTGTTTTTTTCTCGGTTAGAACCGGCCTTCTTAACCCTTTTGTTTTTGTCAAAATTAAACAATTCTCACCACGACGTACGTACGAGCTAGTTCAGGCGTATCACCTCAAACTTCGCCAGTCACGAATGAGTGCAGCATGCCATAACAACTCGAATGTCGCATGTTTGGTATCATACTGACCGCCATGAACAGTGGAAGATGGCGAAATCGCGACGTTTTCTTCAAGGACCTAGAACTGGCGCTACCGCCGAAAACAAATGTGGCCCGACCAATCACAGGCTTCCAAAGAAGTAAAAAATAGTCAGCCGTTTCCGTAGTACACCTTTTCCCCCCCATTCGTTTTTCCGAACGAGCTGCTTCCAGGTGGTCCAAGGTCCAAGACATGTGTGTACAAAGTTTCGCGCAAACATTCGAAGATCTGACGGCTGTGTTTGACCGGTATTGAGTCATTTTTCACTTCAAATATCGATTATATTCTGAAACTAGGAGGCGATGCCGGGATTCGCACATTTTACCGCACAAAGGTTCAAATAAATGCACAATACAACCAATGAATCGTATAGAAAACCCCGTCGAGTCCCTCGTCACGGGCTCAGTTGCAGGAGAAGATACAACCGATGAATCGTATAGAGAAGAGAACCGCTTTGGGCATCTTCGCACTTAGACAAGCACGAAAGCACTATGGGTAGGCACATCCCGACGATTACTCTCGGCAGATTCCATGATCACACGGAAGCTCTGTGGCTAGGACACAACCCCACGAGTCACGCACATAACACTTAAGTCTAAGCACAAGGTGTGCAATCAAGCACGCCCGTAGAGGCGGGCTGTAGTGGGCAGACACATCCACCCGAAGTGCTCACGGCAGACTCAGTCTAGACACGAGGCGTACACGAACGTACACCCAAAGATACGGGGGGGTCGTGGCCCAGAGAACGTACCGACTGGGCGAGTAAGCACTTTCACAAGAAACAAGCACATGCAGAGCACAAGGCATACCCGAACGCAACAAATCAGACCAAGCGAACAAAAGAGGCGAGGAAGTACATGGCCAATAGTACACAAGCACACGAACGCAAACAAGGGTAGACGCGAGGCAACCCCGCGGGGTACTCACAGCAGGCTTAGCCCTAACACGAGGCACAACCGCAGGAGGGCTCGATGCACGCACATCCCGACGACCCGCATGAACCAAACCGTTCTTTTGCGTACATGTGTGATCGGGGCCACAGTTCAAGGCGGCTTTTACGGCATTCACTGGCTTATTGCATGGACTTTCCCAAGGCCAAATACCTCGACACCAGAGACGTGGCGGTGAAGGTGCTAGAGGTTCACCGCAACCTGAAGGTGCTTCTAGAAATGGCGCAGAACCGCACTCTGCAACGGGAGAAGCACGTAGTGCGGGATCTCGAGTACGGGGTGCATGCGTGAGTGTATTCGTATGAAGAAGCCGGTAAGCCCCGCACTCTTTCTCGCGGGCGAGCTGGGGGACACCCACGCTCGAAGAAGGGGGCCTTGACAAGAGGGCTACTATCCAGGACAAGCTGAAGAGACGCCAAGAGCGCACACGGCACGAAGAACGGCGAGCAGGAGTTCCAGGGCTGGCACCTGCAGGCGTCGGTACTTGTGGGAAGCACCTCAACCCCCGTGACCTTTGCCGGAGGCGTGTTTGGCTTTACCGGCGGCGCGTTTGGCGGATAGGCATACCAGCCAGGCCTGGCCAGGACCCCAACCGGGGGCGGAGGAGGAGGAGCCTCGGGACACTACGGCCCCACACACGTAAAAGCCGGGTGCGGTGCCGAGTTTCAGCGCGGGCGTGGCGTTTTCGGTAGGGGCGGACGGGGGGGCAGGGGCTCGAAGCCCGTGCGCGGTGGGTGCTCCCGCAAAGAAGTGGCGTCCGACCATTCGCGACCGGTCGTGTCCCCTCACTAGCTGCTACCGCTGCCACCAAAATGGCAGTGTCAAGTCGAACTTCCTCCCTAGCCCGCAAATCGAACGAGAGCAGACAAGCAAGAAGGGGTGATTTCCCTCTCACCCGGGTCATGTTGCTGCTGTAGTTGATCGATGAAATGTTTCCACGCAGTGTCGCACACTATACGAGAGAGAAGGGACACAGCGTTGGGCAGGGACAGGCACGGGCGGTGTTTTATTTCGTGTTAAAACAGGTCGGTTCTCGACAGAGATTAGGACATAAAAACAGCCAACCACATACAGAGATATTTTCCGGAACATGACTGGCGGTAGTAGTTACGGGTAGAGACCGAGGGCGCGACTACGACGCATGAGTAAGGAAATGTCACGTAATAATCGCAAATGAATCTCCAGGAGAGATTGACTTTCTTACAAGTTATGAAGGTTTTTGCCCAGAGAGTTGGATCACACCAAATGATCTCCGTCTTTTTCGTCCGTTCACGTGCATTTTGTCAGATTTAGTCGGAAGCCCCGTACGGAGGCGATTTGGTAATACAGTACATGGCGTTCACGTGATCAAAACAAAAAAGCCAGCAGGAGTACTAGCAAAACAAGCACCAGCCTTACTGCGAAGTCACCTAGAGTCAATAGTGAGAACCGACGCAACAGGAACTCAGGAACACGACGGATCCGGTACAGAAGGTGTTACTGGCTATAACGGGGGGCCATAGTAAATAGGACCCGCGGTATACACAAAAACTCATACATGTCCCTATTTTTAGTAACATCATTTGGTCCTATTTACTGCTCCCCCGCCATAGGATGATTACGCTGTTCACGGTAGGCAGGGTTGAGTACGACGAAACGCGGAGACGAGGGTTGACGCACACACTCACCCAGAGCTTGCTCAGGTTGCCAAACCGAAGCGGGTTAATGTTCCACTACCGACAGGGAAAAACTAGGCCCAGGCCTTTCAGGCATGCCTGAAATAATGCCCGAATTACCTCTTTAAAAAAACAGCGTGTCTGAACGCGTTTTTCGCGCCTATCTTGCCTCAGGCACGGCCAGGCGGAAATACCAGGAGAGATGAGGTGGACCATCTGATCCCGCTACCGGACGTACATACGAAGAGGTTCTTTCGGCGACGTGTCCGATAACATCGGTGGTGGTAGAACAATGGATAGAGGTGGGAACGCACGCAGGATGGGACATGACTCAGGGCTATTTATTTCCACACACAACGGCAGGGGCAAATAGAGTAGTACCAGTGAGACTGTCGATGTTTGTAACAGCACCACAAATGGGCGTTCCTGCTTAATGGTTTCACGTATTTCGGGACAAGCTACTTATATTTAGTGTAGGATGCGTTTTTCAGCTCTGAATGGGTTAAGCAGCACTCAGTGCGTGGCGGCAAGAGAAAATCCGGATTTCTCCACGCATTCGTTCCGATCAGGAGGGGCAGTTTCGAGAGCGTGTGTGCAGGGGGGGGGAAGATGTGTCAACAATTAATATGCAGAGAACATTCTGAAAGAAGAGCCCGAAAACGGCTGAAGTGCTTTCACCAGGAACGACGCGGAACACTAAGGTCCCACAAATTACGGATGGTGAGCAATACAGATAGGCAGACGAACACATTTTCTGTAAAGCAGCAAAGCAAGTCGAGGGGCAGCGTTCAAAAACGCACCGATAGTGGAATAGCGTAGAGCCGATCGGACACAGAGGAGGAAGGAATGGTTTATGGGATAGACGGCCTTTGTCCGTACAAAGAGAAATACCTGGTACGTAACACGGCGATTCCATCTATACAATAAGAAAAACACCGTACATTAAGGGAGGGGGGGTAGCACCGACAGCGGGCGGGAGGTGTTTCCACCCTTACTTTCATCCCATACAGCACAGGAAACCGACTGTAACAAGAAACAGGAAATATGGTCCAGGCTGGATTTCTTATTCGAGAGAGGGTGCTCTCCACACTCAAGATAACCGCTCCCGAATTTGCTTTTTTTACGCTAAATCTCAGCCCGTCTTTCTTACTGGCCTGTTTCTTATTATTAATAGGTGTCCTGCACTGTACTATCTGAAAGGAAGAACTGTCGACAAGATGCAAACGGATCACCTCGAAGACTGACATACAAATTCGTTGAAAGCAATCACCTAATATAATATGATATCCCCGTCTAGAAGAATGCATCATCAAGGAGCAGGTTGTGGCTTTCAGGATTCACTTGTGTCGTGGTAACCTCTGGCTCTTCTTCGCCCGGAGAAATAACAAGAAAAGAGTTGAGACTCCACCCACCCACCTTCTCCGGCGGATGGGTAAAAATAAAGCTTAAGCCCTCCACACTTCCACGTCTCACTACGTATCGTGTGTCAATTCACTCCATGCCCCCTCCGAAGTATCAGCCCTTGCTGCCTACTACTCCGGAGACTTGAGCATGTTGACCCGGCCTAACCCCCGATCGTTGTTGTTGTTTNAAACACCTCCTCCGAGGTGCTTCCGTCCCGTCGGCGAAACAGCCGTAGAGTAGTTGTGATACTACTTGTATGTCATCTACGCTGTCTGCGTAATTTCGTCCGGCGATAAAGACCTACTCGTACTACTACTGTACATCTACAGTACAGGACCACCTAATAAGAAACCGGAAATATGGTCCAGGCTGGATTTCTTATTTGAGATAGGATGCTTTCTACACTAATTTCAAGATAACGACTCCCGAATTTCTTAGTTTCCTCTCAATCTCAGCCTGGCTTTTTTACTAGCCTGTTTCTTAGTAGGTGTCCTGTACTGTACCACTTAAAAGGTGCTGTGGTGGCATTGTGTTGTCCATGGCTTTCGTTTAAGCTATCCAACATCGTCTACCGTTTTTTTGTTTTGTTTTTTCTATCCCATTTATTATCTTCGCACTTCTGTCTTTCTCCCTCCCTATTAATAGTCGTAACTCAGATCCGGGGTCACAAAGTAGGCTCCTCTCCCTCCGCCCCCACTACGGTTCTTGCCTTGATTTTTATCGCGCAGAGGGTTCAGCCTTCCCAACGCTCGTCGATTTTCATCGAATTTTGCCAACTCACGCTCTCGCGCTTTCCGCTAGTCAAGATTTGTTTGTCCCTATGAGCATGCACTCGGGGGGGCTCGAACTCGCGACCTTGACGCTGACAAGCTTCGTGGTTACCTGCTACCCACCGGGGCGACCGGTCTGTAATTCGTAAAACTGGCTCACTGACGCCCGACTTTTACCAACAACTACGTTCCGTAGCATCTACATTACATACATTCGTATTTCCCAGGTACTTGGTACCTGGTATTTTTTATATCGTTCGTATTGAACATCAATCTGCTGATTATCCTTTTCTGAACTATGTACGAAACTGGTATGATATAATATCTACGAAGTATCTTGGAAGTATATGCATAATCGTATGGAATCCTATGTATTCGTGGCGTGGGTGGGTGTTAAAAAAAAAAAAAAAAAAACATTGACGCGTTTCCCAAAAGGGGCCGAAGCAGTTTTTGGTCGGAATATTTATGACTGACTATTACTATTACTGTATATATGTTACTGAGGACTATCACGGGAGGCCATAGCAATCGGTCGCCCCGGTGGGCTAGCAGGTAACCACGAAGCCTGTTAGAGTCAAGATCGCGAGTTCGAGCCCCCCCGAGTGCATGCTCGTAGGGGCTTTTTCTCGCAAACAAATATCGTGACTATCGGAAAGCGCGAGAGCGTGAGTTGGCAAAATTCGATGAAGATCGACGAGCGTTGGGGAGGCCGAACCCTCTGCGCGATAAAAATCAAGGCAAGAACCGTAGTGGGGGCGGAGGGAGAGGAGCCTACTTTGTGACCCCGGATCTGAGTTACGACTATTAATAGGGAGGGAGAAAGACAGAAGTGCGAAGATAATAAATGGGATAGAAAAAACAAAACAAAAAAACAGTAGACGATGTTGGATAGCTTAAACGAAAGCCATGGACAACACAATGCCACCACAGCACCTTTTAAGTGGTACAGTACAGGACACCTACTAAGAAACAGGCTAGTAAAAAAGCCAGGCTGAGATTGAGAGGAAACTAAGAAATTCGGGAGTCGTTATCTTGAAATTAGTGTAGAAAGCATCCTATCTCAAATAAGAAATCCAGCCTGGACCATATTTCCGGTTTCTTATTAGGTGGTCCTGTACTGTAGATGTACAGTAGTAGTACGAGTAGGTCTTTATCGCCGGACGAAATTACGCAGACAGCGTAGATGACATACAAGTAGTATCACAACTACTCTACGGCTGTTTCGCCGACGGGACGGAAGCACCTCGGAGGAGGTGTTTCCACCCTTCCTTCCATCCCATATTCTATCTGAAAAGAGACACTGCCGACAAGATACAACCGGATCTGATTGACGACTAAAAAGAGGGAGAGAGAAAAGAAGGGCGAAGATAAGAGATGGGATGGAAACAAAACAAAAAATCTACGTGCGTACGAGTATTGTCTCTCTCATCTATCTGTCAAAATTAACAACTCATTTATCATTGTGATAAAAGTGTACATTTAATAGGTGTGTTTTAATGGTATGATGAAATAAGAGCTGCGCATTGTCAGATGGCAAATGGAATACTGTATGTCGTAATACTAATTTTATCCACACCATACACAAGTACTATTATAATACAAAGCATAGGCTATCATAGTGGTCAGCTCTAAAGGCTATTAATAATAACATTGATTGGTACCCGAGCTCAAATCCCACCGTGGTGAGATTTTGACTCTATTTGAAAAATAAACAGGAACCAATTGCTGAGAGCGCCTTCATGGCGTGGGTAGTAGGCGGAATCCGACGCAAGTCGAGGACGGAAGAAAGTGCTGAACTATTCTCGACATAAAAATGCAAGGCATGTACCGGAGTGCGGAGGGGGGACAAGGGCCTACTTAGCACAGTGATGATGTCGGATTTGGAGGGGTGGGCAAACCTCTTGATCGTAGATCTTTACGGGGAGTTTGTGCTTGGCACCTGCAGCCGACCCTCCGACCAGAACCCTAACCCTAACCCCATAACCCAACTTTTGACCCTTTCAGAACTGCAGTCCCGTTTTGGGGACAAATTACTTAGAATTAGAGTGGTTTGTTCCCATAACGCGACTGCAGTTCTAGAAGGGTTAATAAAGTGTCTGAATAGCTACCTTCGGAATATCCACTATCATCATCATGCTTCGTCTACTACTACTGGGGATTTCGCAATTTCGTGCTTTCGGCAAGCTTTTTTTGCCGTACGCACATGGTAAGCACGGTGATTGGCTGACGCAATTACCGGAAGCCCCAAAGCCCCTAAGAGCACAAGCCATACATTTCTCTAGGAAATCCAGCATTTTTGCTCTTCTTCCTCTTGGCGCCATATTTGGACTCCGAGCTTGTGCTGTGTGGCCCTGCGAGCTGTACAATGCCGCTGTCCTCGTGGATATAGCCAATAAGTCGAAGCACAAAGAATGTGTCAAAACAAATAAGGACACAATAAATAAAGTGGGTTTTGTACATTATACAGACGTGCACTTTGATCGTACCCCGGGACGGTTTTTAAACGTCCCCTGTTTTGCCGAAACTGCGTGAAAGAAGTCCATATAAATCTTGCTTTTGGCCGTAATAATACGCGAAAGCACGAAGTATCTCAATCGAAATTCGACATCACTGCTACTTACCTGGTACGTACGTAGTGACCCCGGATGACGCTTGCCACGATAATAGAGGTATGCATAGCGTTTTTTGCTGAAATATTTTCGGAACGATCGGGCTCGTTAACCCAAACTCGCCGGACTTGCATTCGACGCGTGCTACATACGGTAGAGGTCGCACTTTGTCGCTGGATCGTTATCTGAACGATCGGGCTCCTTAATCCAAATTCGTCGTTTTTTCATTCTTGTGACGAAATATGTTTCAGGTTATACTTTGGTCATGAGATTTCTCATCCAGCAACACTTTTATTTCCCTCCAAATTTTGTTTTCGGTGAGATATGACGCTCCTTAAGTGAGGACCTCGGAAAAAACATGGTGCACCTCTATTATCGTGACGATGATGCGTCATTCTTGTATTTATTGCCACATTTTCCATAGTACACCTACTACTGCTTGCTGTAGCTCATGGGATTGTTGATCGGGTTCGAGCACTTTTATTTTCATCTAAATTCATTTTTAGAGTAAGGTATGGAGCTCCTCAAGGTAGGAGCTCAGGCAAAACATACATACATGGTGTACAGAATATAATAAATGGGTATGGACAAGACAAAAAAACAATAATTGATCAATAATACCAGGTATACTACTTCTACAAGCACCTGAAGGGCACGGTGGGGTTGGACGGTCGAAAAGCGAGAAGCGAGAAGTTCATCATGGACGAGGATGGCACGCTACGAAGGGACAAGGTGCGCATTCTTGAACGTTGGGCGGGGTTTTTCGGCACTCTTCTGACCGCGAAATCGCCTAATCTTGATCCAACCATCAGCACCCTATTTCCACAACGACCGTTGGCACCATCGCTTGGAGATGAACCGACCATGGATGACATGGCCGCGGTAGTGCGGGGTATGCCAAACTGGAAAGCGGTCGGACCAGATTCCCTTCCGGCCGAGTTGCTGAAACTGGACCACACCGAATTCATCCGGTACCTACACGACTTGCTTGTCAATGTGTGGAGAACGGGTGACGTCCCCCAGCAATGGAAAGGTGCGACCATTAAGGTCCTTCATAAATAGAAGGATCGATCCGATTGCAACAACTATCGAGGCATTTCGCTTGTTGCCCATTCAGGCAAAGTATTGCTGAAAGTGGTCGCGTCACGTCCCAGCAATTACTGCGAGGCCGAAGGGATTCTCCCCGAGGAGCAGTGCGGCTTTCGCCCAGCACGATCAACAGTCGACATGCTATTCGTCGTGCGTCGACTGCAAGAACTCGGACGAGCCAAACAAATCCCGCTGTATATGTGCTTCATTGACCTGCAGCAGGCTTATGACTCCGTCGACCGAGAGTTGTTGTGGGTGGTGCTCGCACGCTTCAGCATACCAGAGAAGATGTTGACCGTTATCCGCCAATTCCACGAAGGCATGCGAGCTCGCGTGCGTACGGATGACGGTGAGCACTCTGAATGGTTCGATGTCACTCAGGGACTGCGGCAAGGATGTGTGCTGTCACCGCTTCTGTTCAATGTCTTCTTCGCTGCTGTGATACAAGCCGTACTGATACGCTTCAGTGAGGACCCAGACATCTTTGAGGGACCTGGTTCACCTCGAGGAGGACCTCGGGGGGGACGGAGTGAGGGAGGACCCACTAGCACGTGTACGGAGAGCAATATGGGGTATGCTGTACGCCGACGATGCAGGTATTGTGTCTAGTCTAAATCGGCGGAAGGGCTTGCGAAGATGATGAGCGCTATTGTGACCGTTTTCGAAGCAGCTGGTCTCACCGTATACGAAAAGAAAACGGAGACTATGCTGCTGCGCACACCAAAACAGGCACTCCGGACCTCCCCGCTTGTCATCGAAGCAGCGGGTCAGAGGTACAAACAGACGATGCAGTTTTTGTACCTTGGTGGTTTTGTCGTCGCAAGCGCGGACATTATGCCAGAGATCCAACGACGCATCCGACTCGCATGGGCATGCTACAATCGGTTCAAGCGGGAGCTGTACGATATGGAGGACGCCCCGTTCACCCTATAGGTGCGTATGCTAAAGGCCGAGGTGATGGAGACACTGCTGTACGGGTGTGTGACGTGGACCCTTGGCCAGGAGCACCTCGCTGAGCTCCGAACAGCACACCACAATTTCCTCCTACGTATCATTGGTTTCCAGCGCCGACAACGCACCGACCACCTCATGTCGTACGCCAAGGCTCTCAAGAAGGCACAATACGAGAGCGTTGAGACGACCATCCGCAAGCGACGCCTCCTATTTGCGGGGGCCTTACAGCGCACGACCAATGAGCGGCTGACCCGGCGGGTGATGTTTGGGACGATCGTCGGTGGGACGAACCCGGGACCTGGCCGCCAAAACAAGAACTGGGCACAATGTCTAGCAGATGACCTCAGGGTTTTTCGAGCGACAGAGGGCTCCACAGAAAGCTCCCCTTTACTGTTTGGAGCAGAGACGGTACTATGGCCGAGGGCGGCTAAGAAGAGGGGTGTGTGGTATCGGGGGGTCGGCGAGGCGGCGGACCATTTCATGGCGAGGTGGCACAGGGCCGAAGCGGAGAAGAGCTGGCTACGGCACGCAGCTGAGGACACCAAGAGAGGAGACAAGGAGAAAGGGGGGGGGGGGCGGGGGCGACCGTACTGATACAGCTGTCGACGAATGCAGAAACGAACTGGTAGATTGGGCGGCAAGCTACCCGCTCGACTAGTCCTTGAATCCTATTATTTGTTTCCTGCTGATTTGTTCACTGGGGGGGCGCGGCAGAGGTAGTACCGGCTTTTGACACTGTTTTTGTTTTTAGAGTGGGAATGAGATGGCAGAAGGTGTGACATGGTCCCCGTATCGGTTTTTATAGCAGAGACGGGAACCTGTTATTACCATCGCCTTAAGCTTGCCTTGAGAACGATGTTTCTCTTTTCCTCTCTCGTGTCTTCTTTTTTGCCTTTTTTGCCTTGTTTCTCCCTTTGTTCCCACCCTATGCCGGCGTCTTAATCTTTTTCATATTGCCTCACCCGTTCAGAAGTTTGCTGTTCCTCTTGGGCATGTGTGTTTTTCTTCTATTACGGAGGACCACAGTAAATAGGACCTGCGGCACACACTAAAACCTATATATTTATCTATTTTTACTAACAAAAATTGGTCCTATTTACTATGGTCCTCCGTAATAGGGGCACTTATGTCTCCCTGCGTCATTTGCGTCATTTGTATTCTGTTTCATTTCCGAATTAATTTTATTTGTCTTTTTGTTCTTATTTTTTGGTTCGGCTCGTGTCGGTGTGTTCTCGTACCCAGTACGTTACTTGCTTTACCCATTAATTTGCGTTTTATTTGGGTTTTGATTTTTTCTCTGCTTCACAGTCTGTGACCACAGAATTTGTAGCTCTCTAGGATTGGGAAACAGGACAGGCACTGGGTGTACTGACGTGGTTGAGTAGAAAGAACGGGTTTGATGTGAAGACAACAAAACAACAACAACAACAACAACAACAACAACAACAACAACAACAACAACAACAACAACAACAACAACAACAACAACAACAACAAACAATACAACTCGTATTTACAGTATATACTCAAAACAATACTATAACGACATTATCTTATACATATATAGCTCAAAAGTCTTGACCCCTTAAGAACTGGTCCCACGATTTGGGGACAAAACTATTTGGAATTAGTATGGGGTAAGTTTTTCAGCTCTGAATGGGTAATTATTTAATTATTTGTATCCACCCCTAATACCCCGTGTCACGATATTACGTGCAACCGATGACGTATATATACATACTCGTACTTTTTTTTATGTATAAGTACGTATGTATTATACAACTTGCAAGACGGAATGAAATTACTGCATCGTTTTCAAAATTTCATTTCTTTCATATTTTACTTGTTTTTTCTGTCCAGTACTGATTCAGACAACCATTAATATTCATATATAATACTGATGATTGATTATTTGATTTTGTCTGACAGAACAAAATCTGACCGGTTAAGACAACCCGGAATTCGGACCATCAACGTCAAACCACAAAACAAAAAAAAAACTGGGTCCGACTAATCAAACAATGCTCACAGAGTGCGGAGCGAGTGCCGAGAGGGTCTATTATAGTCTACGGTAGAGAGTAGAGAGCATCCCATCATCCCATAATCTAGTGGTGTCCTGTGTGCCTCCCACGGCATCCGTTTGAGCTGTACCTAGGTCATAGGCAAGGACGTGTCGTGATGAAGCCGGTGCTGCGGTGGCTGCTGTTTCTGGCGGGATCAACCTTGTCTGATGTGAGTGGGCTGTCGTGAGAGTGGTGGCCTTGCCTGGTGCTGGTGGTGTGGCCCACTACTTGCCGTGAGATGTTATTAGCGTGATGACAATTTGCCGGCGCGTTTGGTGTTCACGCGCCGTTTACGTAAAGCAAGTAAGTCGTGCTTCAAAATAAACCGGTAGGCCGGTAGGCAACCGCACAGCAGTAACACACACCGGAGGACCACCTCCACTCCGCGTATAGCCCGTATACCATTTAGTCAGATAACGAAGAACCCCAACACACCCCCCCTGCACCCTGCACCCTATAAAACGCTGCTCTCACAACAAGCGCTTGGCGAGGCCGCCGGTTATCTTCTACGAGCCTGTTGAAGTGCTATGTTATCACACAGCAGACGGCAGACAGACGAGAGGGGCTAAATTAGGAAATTAGGAAATTAGCTCTCTATCATCGTGTCCGTAGGCAAACAAACAGAAGTTTTTTTTTTTGTAAAAATGCTTTTTTTTTGTTGCTTATCCTGTCCCGAGTCCGGAGAAAAGGCGCCGTAAAAAAATCTGTGTCGCTTGTTGATATATATATACGAGTATATATATCATATGTATTTTTTCCCCATCCCATTCATTATTTTCGCACTTCCGTCTTTCTCCCTCCCTATTAATGGTCGTAACTCAGGTCCGGGGTCACAGAGTAGGCTCCTCTCCCTCCTCCCCCACTACGGTTCTTGCCTTGGTTTTTATGTTTTTATCGCGAGAAGATTTCAGCACTTTCTTTCCTCGTCAACTTTCGTCGAATTTTGCTTACCCACGCTATAAATATGATATGCAACGTTTTTACCTTCACATACTAAACGTAGCGTGTAGACGGGAGCGGAGGGCTCCAGACTATCTGTTTAAGACTGGCTTTGATCGCTTTGCGAACCCTTCGGGTTCCACTTTTATTTCAGTATACCTTTTTTTGGGTAAGTTAGCCTGTGACCACGGGAATCGACCGTGTCAAGTGTTGGATTAGTACGGACATATGGAGGTACTGGATAGAGAGACCGGCACGGTTTTTAATGTGAAGACAACAACAACAACAACAACAACAACAACAACAACGTAATCAAGGGGTGTTGCTTCGCCTATTCTCCACGAATAAGTCGAGAATAAGTAGCTTATTTTCTTATTTGGGCCTTTAGTGGCGGCGTAGTTTAGTTCGCGACATATGTTAATAATCTGATAATTAAGAATTTAAGACTGAGGTTCTTTAGGAAAAATAAGAATGCTACGTATACCTTTCTGTGCTGAAAATGAAAATAGTGTGGTATACACTCAGCGGTTATTATTATTACATAAGAATTATATTCTTGCCAAACAAATGAGAGATTCTTAACCCATTCAAGGCTGAAAACAAATGTTCCACACTAATTCCAAGTACTTTGTCCCCAAATTCGTGGAACCAGTTCTTAAGGGGTTAACCCATTCAATACTGAAAACAAATGTTCCACACTAATTCCAAGTAGTTTGTCGCCAAATTCGGGGGACCAGTTCTCAAGGGGTCAACATCTAACATATTTCGCGTACGAACTTTGTGTGCGTTCTCTGTTCTCTACATTAAACTGTCTTTTCTAGTTTTTATGCATTAATAAAGTAGAGATGGCTCCCGGATTCGAAAATTGGAACCGGTACCAGTACCGCCTTCGGTGGGATTTGACCAGTACCGTCCCGGGTTCCCGCGGTACTGGGTATCCCGGGTAACCGGGTACCCGGGTACCCGGGTTCCCGGATTCCTCGGGTACCCGGAACCCGGGTACCCGGGTTCCCGTACTTGTACCCGGGGTTACATGTGCATTTTGCTCCACTCTTGTGTTTGAGCGGCGTGAACGGTCCTCAGGCGGGGTGTTGAGGCGTGGTGAGGCGGAAGGTGGGAGGACAAGCCTTCATGTCGCCTCTCTCAATGAATAAAAATGCGAAAGAACCCGGGTACCCGGGTACCCGGGAACCCGGGTACCCGAGATACCCAGTACCGCGGGTAATAAAAATGAAACCGGGACGGTACCGGTGCAGACGGTTCCGGGTACCCGCCTCCGGGTACCCGGTTCCCACGAATCCCGGAGCCATCTCTATTCCGCTGGTAGCTGGTAGGGGTCTCGTGTGTGTATGGCGTGTTGTGTGAAGGTAGGTAGGGTATGCTGTGCATTGTGCGCTGTGCGCTGTCTATCGGGGGCTCTGTGGAGCGTAACTAATAACGGGTATCCGGGTACCCGGGAACCCGGGTACCCGGTATAACCAGTACCGCGGGTAATGAAAATGGAACCGGGACGGTACCGGTACCGACGGTTCCGGGTACCCGCCTCCGGGTACCCGGTTCCCACGAATCCGGGAGCCATCTCTACATTAAAGTGTCCTTCCTACTACATAGATATATCACCCACGCTTTTCGGGAAACAAAGTACTTGGAAATAGTGTGGGAGAAGCTTCGCACGTTGTAGTTTGTAGAAGGTTTAATGTGGAAGACAGGTCGCTTAAGGGGCCCCTTCGGTCATGATGCAACACGAGTCTTCCATCGTTGGAAAATATTTATATTTTCGTTTTTTTTACAGCAGCAATACTATTTCTGGTATAATAGCACCATATCAGTACTGCTTACGGAAAACGGCATAGCTCCAGTCCTAATGCTCAGTATTTCGCCCATAGAGTATTTGCAAAGAGCCTAGACCATGGTCAACATTTGTATCTCGGGAGGCATATCGATCAGACGCCTTGGTCGTCATGAAAAGTGCCTCTAAAGATGCACTTTTCGTAGTGCCTCTAAAGATGCACTTTTCGTAAACGAAAAGGGCATATCTTTAGAGGCACACTCATGACGACCAAGGCGTCTGATCGATGTGCCTCCCGAGATACAAATGTTGACCATGGCCTAGGCTCTTTGCAAATACTCTATGGGCGAAATACATTAGGACTGGAGCTATGCCGTTTTCCGTAAGCAGTACTGATATGGTGCTATTCGTAAACGAAAAGGGCATCTTTAGAGGCACTTTTCGTGACGACCAAGGCGTCTGATCGATGTGCCTCCCGAGATACAAATGTTGACCATGGTCTAGGCTCTTTGCAAATACTCTATGGGCGAAATACTGAGCATTAGGACTGGAGCTATGCCGTTTTCCGTAAGCAGTACTGATATGGTGCTATTCGTAAACGAAAAGGGCATCTTTAGAGGCACTTTTCATGACGACCAAGGCGTCTGATCGATGTGCCTCCCGAAATACAAATGTTGACCATGGTCTATAGGCTCTTTGCAAATACTCTATGGGCGAAATACTGAGCATTAGGACTGGAGTTATGCCGTTTTCCGTAAGCAGTACTGATATGGTGCTATTATACCAGAAATATTTTTGCTGCTGCTGTAAAAAAAACGAAAAATATATATATTTTCAACGATGGAAGACTCGTGTTTCATCGTGACCGAAGGGGCCCCTTAACTTATTCATAGACACAATATACCCGTCGACCGTCGACGACTCAAACACGACAACGTGAAATAATCGCAGCAATCAAACAATGAACCCCTTATTTCATTTAGGACTGCAGTCCCGATGTGGGGACAAAACACTTGGAATTATAATGAAATGTGAATGTGTATTTCTAGCTGTAACCCCGGGGGCTTCCATTGTGTGCCTGATGTGCGAGACCCCTTCAATGTGGAACGCTTCCCTAATCAGTGGTTCGATGCTATAAATGCCGTGCCTAAACACAGCGTT
This sequence comes from Saccharina japonica, assembly GCA_008828725.1. Taxonomy (NCBI): domain Eukaryota; class Phaeophyceae; order Laminariales; family Laminariaceae; genus Saccharina; species Saccharina japonica. The sequence goes on from MEHQ01003972.1 coordinate 180,478, forward strand.
CAGGAATGATTCGGGCAACTTTGTCAATTGACGTGATGGCTTTGGTTGCTGTTTCTTTTTTAAACTGTGTGCCAGTGATGGAGATCGGAATTGAATTGCTCTGAAAAGATCACGATCTTTCGGAAAATCTCAAGATCAGATTGATTGGTGGTTTTCGCAGCCGAAATTCTGATCTAGATCGAGAATCGAAGATCGATTGATTCAATCTTTCAATCTTGATCTTTTGGATCCCGCCCAGATAACGCCTTGTCATATCACTGGAAACCCATATAAAACGCACCCTCACGCCTCACGCTCTACACCCCGCACAAACCAACTGACAAGCACACACATCAGCCAAAGGCAAACCTTTGCCGCCGAACAAGAAACAACCTGCTAAGAAAATAGGGCTCACGAATAAGAAACAGCCTGCTAAGAAAATAAGGCTCACGTTGGGAAGGACGTTAAGAATTTTGGAATAAGAAATCGTGCTAAGCGGCGAGTGCTCACTAGATCCTACTGGTACGTATTAGCCTGTCTGTATGCTAAAATAGTGTTAAGGTTTCAAGCTCTCAGGTTAGGCGTTTCTTTTGGGGAATTTGACAAAAAGGGAGACACCCCCTACATATCGTGACAAAAAGGGGGACATCGGTTTTCGCCGCCGGGTACGCCCATGCACTCTGTCAAATCGACTCGAAATTCAAACCTGATGCGTTTGCTACACTCACATGGCATGTCCCTACCATCCACAGCGTTTTTTTTCCCCCCATATGTTTAGCGGGTGAACGAGAGCGATCAAAAGGGGGGGTGTAAGCATATCCCCCTTTTTGTTGTGCCTACGCTACGTAGGGTATCCCCCCTTCCATCTACTAAGTTTGGAAAAGTCCCCCTTTTTCCGTAACGTCCCCCCTTTTGTCACGTTGCGGAGAGATATCCCCCTTTCTGTGTCAAAAAGACCACGGGTAAGTGACCACTCCATGTTCTGGTTGTTGTGGCACGCCCAACAGACGACGTCTAACGTCGAAAAGACCAACGGCCCATACCTAGGCAAACTGTAACGCCAAAAAGATCAACGGCCCACACCCAGGCAAACGTGGTCAGCATATCAGCATACGTGATGTACGTATATATCACAAATGATTCCGTGAGTACTGCCTGCATACCATACCGGCATATGAGCGCAGGTCCTGTGACACGCACATCTGGTTCAGAATCAATCGTGGTTTCAAGGTGTGGCCCTGCAAATCAATGCATTACATTGGTTGGTGCCTTGTGCCCTGTGGCCCCCAAAAATCACCAACATATATACGAGTATACGTATATAAATATGTACGTACCACAGGATAGTAGTACTACTGCTTTGGTACTGCTTGATGCTGTACGTATATATAAAAAACAATACACATACACAGCTAGCTGTGAGATCGAGAATTTTATCGAAACTCATCTTTGCAAGCTGAGTGGGATACTTCGATCGCGCGAACTACACGTATATGTAGTAGTCCCGGTACCGCCGTATACGTATACGCGTATATCAGGTACGTACCATGGCGTAGAAGAGAGGAGAGTCTTATAGTACCACGCAGTGAGCTGTTGAGCTGATCGGTCACAGCAGTGATGGTCAATATATGACTATGAGTATACCGTTAATGCGCTGGGCCGTTGGATTGGTGTTGACGAACCTCGCCGCCGGTGCTTCGTAGTGTCCCCCCTTTTGTCACGGTATATGGGGGGTATCCCCCTTTTTGCCAAATGCCCTTTCTTTTATGCAGGCCCATACTGTATACCAGGTATACCGCACGCCAGCACACATGCTATGTACGGTCTACCTCGGACATGTTGAGCATTCAAAGGTCTCTCGAGGCGGCTGATAGTCTGAGCTTTGCGCCCAGTGCTGACACCAGATATATATATGTAAATATATATGTGGATAAAGGCCTCCTTGCTGTAACGATTTTGCTCGTTGAGTTTTATGTATGGGAAGTGGTAAGCCAGTATAAAATACGAAGTTTCTTGGGGTACAGCACAGGGCACATCAGAACAAAACGCGCAATAAGAAAGGCAGGCTCGGATTAAAAATAAAATAAGAAAATAGGGAGTCGTTATACAGCAGGGCATTTATATATTAGTGGTTTGGCATCTGTTGCGCTGCGCGCAACATGCGACGCAAGGTGTGTTGCGCGCAGCGATCTATGCGCAAATATACGCCTCAAAACTAAGTAAAACGCCTTTTAATTTATTTCTGGCCTCGTACGGCGAATA
>MEHQ01003047.1:10372-56891 GCA_008828725.1 Saccharina japonica
TTTTTTTTTTTTTTTTTTTTTCTTTTCTTCTCTTTCATGCACCTGGATTGCTAGCAGGATAGGTATTGCCTGTCGTATATGTGTCTGCTCTGCTTACTGCACTGAGCGTAGTATCTCTGTGTCGTAGTTTTGTGACCACAGAACTGGTACCTTTTTTAGGATGAATAATCGGCACGGACACTGGGTGTGCTGGATGTCGATGGGTAGAAAGGAAGGTTTAATGTGAACAACACACACACACATCACCGGGATAATGGCGTGGCATCGAAGCATGGAACGGCCTGACGATTGACCTTTTTATTTTTGATTTGTTTGTTCTCATTTATTATCTTCGCCCTTCTTTTCTCTTCTTTCCTGTGTACATATGATATTAATAGTCGTAACTCAGATCCGGGGTCACTAAGTAGGGCGCTTCTCCCTCCTCCCCCACTCGTACGTACGGTCCGTGCCTTGCACTTTTATCGCGAGAATATTTTTTCAGTAGCCCTTTTTCTCCCCTCGTCGATTCGCGCATCGAATTGCGCGGACTGCAGCAACAAATACATAGCAAGAAAGAGGAGCGAGTGAAACAACAGGAAGGAGGCATCATGCCAACAGATGAAAAGAAGGCTGATCTGGAAGACATCTCGTTCGATGCCGATCTCGGACAGGGCGGCCGTGAGTCTCCAGACATCTTCTGCGCATCATCATCTTCAGACAGGCAGGTTCTTGTTTTTTGTGCTATGCATACATACATATCATGCGAAGTACAACTATTAATAGTGGTACGAATTATGCCAGGGCGGCCGGGCCGGTATTATATAGCGGATGCATGGGGAGGGCGTGGCGCAGGTGCGGTGCCGAGGGGGGTCGGGTGGCGCACGGTAGAGCCGGTTCCCCATACCGAAACCGACATCATAGTCGTGAAGATCCGTTTGGGCACCACCACCATCACCACCACTACCGAGCACCGAGCAGCTTTAACTAATACCCTGGTAAGGATAACGAATCTGTGCCGAAATAATATACAAAACGTTTCATATACACCCGATCCTTAGAATGAGGCGCGCGAGCACGAAGCGCGAGCCCTTTTTCTTCCTGATTTTGCAAGGAGAAAAAAAATGCCTGATTGCGTATATACGAGGGGGTTTTTACCTCTGCTGTACGTAGGGGGGCTCGTTTTAGTGTTGCTGCATGTTTGTATGATGTGTGATACAATCAACATCCACGTTTGCTTGTACACCGCACTCAACGTACACGGCACTAACACCAGTCCCGTCGGGCTCTGTGCACGCACACTTTCTAACGAAGTCTTCTCGTGCTGGTATCGCTTTAACTCGTTCAGAGTTGGTCGAGCTAGGTGCGGCAACGCGTGTTTTCAAAGGCATGGCTGTGGCCCATGTTTTTTACAGGTACATGGCTGGGTGATCGTGATTTTTTTTCATTCGGAACGTAAATTATCATCGTATTCTCCCAGCGCGATGCACCGCAGATTTGGCTGCTGCAGAGGTACCGAGGTCGCGCCTCATCACCCCTAATTACTAGTACTGCTGTGTGTAATGTACAGCAGTTTTACTGCTGCTGCTGTTGTTGTAGTAGGTTTTTGCCTTACTTCTGTATACAGGCATTTCCTTTGTAGACTAATGTGCTGCTGACCGTACTGCTTGGTGCATGAATCTCGTATCATGCCAGAGTACAACTAATTGCTGTTGTTGTGCCTGTGAGCCCAGGTGAGTCTGTGAACAAATTCATTTTTGCTGATTGACACTGCTCCTCCTCCAGAGCTTGTTGACGATCAGCGGATGAATGTCTAAATGCCTCGTACGAGTACAATAGACATACTTACGAGCACGAACATCCCTTTCACGGTTTACCCATCCCTGGCAGCTCAGAGTTCCCACTTCGACACCGCCTCCTTCCATTACTTGCCGAGCTTCTTTCCTGATTTTGTTTCCTACTAGCGGTACCGCCACGGCTCCGCCCGTGGCGCTAGCGTTGCGTTGGCCACAGTAGTAAATACGTTTCTGGTGTGGTACATAGTACTCGCAATAACAGTGTGCTGCGATGTACCACTTTGAACCCAAACATTACAACCACTATGTGGGGCGGTCTCGACCCGGGGGGTGTCCGTTTTTGTTGAAGGTGTACATGTATTGAAGGATATATGATTCGGAGATGAGGCCTTACTATCCCCGGGTACAGCGGAACATCGACCATGAGCCCCAACCTAAACGTAACTCAGCCCGTGGGTTTGGGATTTCCACACCTTGCAGGGCGGTATCGACGCGGGGGGTGTCTGTTTTCGTCCTAGGGTTGTAGGAGATGTAGATGTCCGCAAGTATTTCTGATCCGGCGACGGGACGTTATCATCCCCGGGTGCGGTGGGACCTCGACGTTGACCCGAGGGGAAACTCGCGCCGCGCGCTGGCTCCATGAGAGCCAGCCAACCGTAAATCAGCCCGTGGTATTGGGGTTTCTACACCTTGCGGGGCGGTATCGACCTGGAAGATGTCCGTTTTCGTCCCCGGGTTGGTGGAGGTGTAGATGCATGGAAGCATTTCTGACCCGGGGATGGGATGATATTATCCCAGGGTGTGGCGGGACTTCGACGTTGCGCAGAGGGACAACTCTCACCGCACGCTGGCTCTATGAGGGCCAGGCAACCGTAAATTAGCCCGTGGGGTTGGGGTTTCCACACCTTGTGGGGCGGTATCGACCCGGGGCATGCCCCCTTGCGTCCCCGTGTCGTTGGAGATGCAGATATACGGAAGGATTTCTGACCCGGGGGTGGGAATTTATCATCCCCGGGTGCGGCGGGACCTCGCCGTTGCCCTGAGGGGTAACCCTCGCTGCGTGCTGGCTCTCTGGGTTCCAGCGCCCCAGCCAAATCAGCAACCGGCCAGTGGTGGTGGGGGTTCCACACCTTTCGGGGCGATATCGACCCGGCGGATGTCCGCTTGGCTCCACGGGGCTGTTTGAGTTGTAGACGTATGGAAGGATTTCTGACCAGGGGATGGGATCGTACCATCCCCGCCGGGTGCGGTGGGACTTCGACGTTACCCCGAGGGGCAACTCTCGCCGTACGCTGGCTCTATGAGGGCCAGGCAACCGTAAATTTGTAAAGTTGCCCGTGGGGATAATGTCTGCTGGCGTCCCCTGGTCGTTGGAGTTGCAGATGAATGGAAGGATTTCTGACCCGGGGATGGAATGTTATCATCCCCAGGTGCGGCGGGACTTCGACGTTGCTCCGATGGGCAACTCGTGCCGTACGCTGGTCTATGAGGGCAAGGCAACCGTAAATTTTCCCGTCGTGGTGGGGTTTCCACACCTTGCGGGGCGGTATCGACCCGGGGTATGTTCGTTTTCGTCCCCGGGTTGCTGGAGTTGTAGATGTATGGAAGGATTTATGACCCGCGGATGGGATCATAGCATCCCCGGGTATGGGGGGACTTCGACGTCGCCCCGAGGGGCAACTCTCGCCGCGCTGGCTCTATGAGGGCCAGGCAACCGTACATTTGCCCGTGGGGTTGGGGTTTCCACACCTTGTGAGGCGGTATGGACCCGGGGGATGTCCGTTTTCGTCCCCGGGTCGTTGGAGTTGTAGATATAGGGAGGGATTTCTGACCCGGGGATGGTGTTTTATCATTCCCGGGTGCGGCGGGACTTCGAGGTTGCCCCGAGGGGCAACTCTCGCCGCGCGCTGGCTCTATGAGGGCCAGGCAACGGTACATTTTCCCGTTGGGTTGGGGTTTCCACACCTTGTGAGGCGGTATCGACCCGGGGGATGTCCGCTTGCATCCCCGGGTCGTTGGAGTTGCAGATATATGGAAATATTTCTGACCCGGGGATGGGATCATATCATCCCCGGGTGCGGCGGGACCCCGTCGTTGCCCCGAGGGGCAACCCTCGCTGCGTGCTGGCTCTAGGAATTCCAGCGCCCCAGCCAAATCAGCAATCAGCCAGCAGTGGTGGGGTTTCCGCACCTTGCGGGGCGGTATCGACCCGGGAGATGTCCGTTTTCGTCCCCGGGTTGTTGGAGTTGTAGATATATGGAAGGATTTATGACTCGAGGATGGTAATTTATCATCCCCGGGTGCGGGGGACTTCGACCTTGCTCCGAGGGGCAAATCTCGGCGCACGCTGGCTCTATGAGGGCCAGGCAACCGTAAATTTGCCCGTGGGGTTGGGGTTTCCACACCTTGTGAGGCGGTATGGACCCGGGGGATGTCCGTTTTCGTCCTCGGGTTGTTGGAGTTGTACTTGTAGGGAGGGATTTCTGACCCGGGGATGGGATCATATCATCCCCGGGTGCGGCGGGACCTCGCCGTTACCCCGAGGGGCAACCCTCGCCGCGTGCTGGCCCAATGAACTCCAGCGCCCCAGCCAAATCAGCAATCAGCCAGTAGTGGTGGAGTTTCCACACCTTGTGGGGCGGTATCGACCCTGGAGATGTCCGTTTTCGTCCCCGGGTCGTTGGAGTTGTAAATGTATGGAAGGATTTATGACCCGGGGATGGGACGTCATCATTCCCGGGTGCGGCGGGACTTGGACGTTGCCCCGAGGGGCTACTCTCGCCGCACGCTGGCTCTATGAGGGCCAGGCAACCGTAAATTTGAAAATTTGCCTGTGGTATTGGGGTTTCCACACCTTGTGAGGCGGTGTCGACCCGGGGGATGTCTGTTTTCGTCCCCAAGTCGTTGGAGCTGTACATGTGTGGAAGGATTTCTGACCCGGGGATGGGATCATATCATCCCCGGGTGCGGCCCTGAGCCTCAGCCAATCAGTGACCAACTGATGGGGGTGGGGTTTCCATACCGTGCGGGGAAGTGTCGACCCGGGAAATCGCCGTTTTTGTCTCCGGTTGGTCGGATTTGTAGAGATATGGAAGGATTTCTGATCCGGGGATGGGAGCCTATCCTCCCCGGGTTAGGCGGAACCTCGGTGGCTCTTTTCAGCACCGATGTTCTAGAAAAAGCCAGCAGCCACTGGCATGGATTTGGGCAACCAATCAGCTGCCAGAATAGTAATAAAAAAATGCAAGTCAGCAGGTAGGCTGGCTAGATGGCTGCCAGAACTGCATCGGGATTGCGCCACGGCCACGGCTCGGCGCGGCATAGGACCCAGTGTTCTGCGGGTTGTGGCACCCAGCCTCCCTACCCATGGGGCCACGTGGGGCTGAACCGCTCTGGATAGCGCTGCTCAATTACAGACAGACAGACAGACAGAATAGCAGCATTTAATAATATAGACACTTTTTTCGTTGGCGAGAGTCTTTTTCCTTTTTCGGTTTTAGGTTCATTCGTGCGTGTACAGTGAGCACGGCAGCTCGGGCGAGCCCGGTGCCATCGCGGGTATGGGAGGGCGCTGGCCAGTAGATGGGGAGGGTCAGAAGGAGCGCGGTCGCCTTTTTCGTGGCTGGGCGTGGCGTGTCCATCGAGACACGAGGGGGGCATGAAGGGGCTTTGTCTGCCTTGCTACTGCTGCGAACAATCCAGTATGTCGGAAATTATAAGGTTCGTTTACGTCTGTAAAATAAGGTTTAAGCGGTTCTTATTTATCGAACAAACATAATTTACGGAGAGAGAGCAGGCGGTTCGAACACCATCATCCTCGAGCGGGCGAACGAGGGCCACGGTGAGCACCGGGCTTCACGCGAGGCGGGCCACGGGGCTCACTGGGGCAGAGAGGCAGTAGAGCTCGACCCGGACCGACTCGATGGCGAGGTGATCGCGGGTGGGCGGGGAGAGCGTCGAGGCTGACACGCGACGAGACGTTCCATAATTTTTTGTTTCAGCGGCGCAATCATCACAGACAGACTCGACGGCCCGACGTGATCTGTTTTTTCGGTGGTACTCACGGCCTGTACCGTATTTTGCATTATGTAATTTTTTATAAAAAACATTTTTTCGTTAACTTGCTTTTCAATTTGTTCCGACCGTTTTGTTTCGCTCCTGCCGTTTTGTTCGAGTACGAGTGCGTATGTACTACTCGTACATGTATTCCATGCACGTACGTCTTTCGCAGTTTTGTGGATTTTTTGTTTTTCGTATTTCTTGACGACCGTGCTGTGCTTCATCTTTCATACATACAAAGTAGTGCTATGAGTACCACTACTGGTACTACTGCTGTTGTTGTATTACGAGTATTTTACGGAGGGGACCATAGTAAACAGGACCAAATATTGTTAGTAAAAATAGATTAATATAGACGAAGTAGATTTTTTGTATCCACCGTCGGTCCTATTACAGTAACTATGGTCCCCCGTAACACCACACATCTGAATCACGAAAAAGGCACGAATAAATAAATAAACACACCCACAGCAGGCAGCGCAGCGCCGTGCTGTGAGCCGTGTTGCTGTGTTTTTTTTTCTCTTTCGAACATACACGACTTTGTTTTCCTGGAGCATGGAGCTAATGTGCACCCCGGGCATCTTTTGCATGCATGTCAAAAGTCTGCCGTTTGTTCGCTGTTCACCATGAACCTCTTGGCATTTTCAAGTCGCGGCGCTTGCACTACGTACATCATGGGCCTCTTCTGCCCCGTTCCTTGCGCGAGCGTAGCGGGAGGCGTCAGCCGCCCGCGGAGCGGAGCCCTTGTAATAAGTACAATAAACAAGGCTGGGTTCCGCCGGCGGCTATACGCCGCCCGCTACTCTCGCTCAAGGAAGTGTGTGTGTGTTCTCAACATTAAACCTTCCTTTCTACCCGTCGACATCCAGCACACCCAGTGTCCGTGCCGATTCTTCAAAGGTACCAGTTATGTGGTCACAAAACTACGACACAGAGATACTACACTCAGTGCAGTAAGCAGAGCAGACAATGCAATGCCATATACGACAGGCAAGACCTACCCTGCTAGCAATCCAGGTGCATGAAAGAGAAAAAAGGAAGTAAGTACCTGGTAGATCAGACGAAGAAAGTGTAGTCAGATAGAAGACGCTGTTGGACTGTGGTGCTTGCTGTGTGACTTGCAAATACCAAGAGGTCGTGCGTGCAGGAAGAAAACCATCTCGTTCCGTCTAAAGCGAGTTATCATCGGTCTTGGATGGATGCTGCTGCGTGCGCAAAGCACCACTTTTTGTTTTGGGTACGACGTAAATCGAAGAAACGAAGAACAAAAAGAATTCCAGGACCGATCCTGAATAAAATACGGCTAACTATGGAGGTCGCCTCCTCAGATGATGTCGGGCGTGTCGGGATCTTGGACAGGTTTGGCCGAGGCCTTGACGCGAACTTTTTTTTCTTATTTGTGGCAAGGAGGTGCCTCCACAAAACCTCCCTCGCATCTCGCAAGGAGAGATCACATAGGTAAGAGTGTGGGAGTGGGGTCGTTCTCGTGTTCTCGTAAATGACCCTTCACTCCCTGGTATATAGCGTTCTGGGTTGTTATTCTTATTATCTTTGCCATCCGACAATGTGCAGCATGATCTTCAGCGTTGATCACTCATAAAATTCCCAAAAAAAGCAGGAAACCACTTTGTATTCCCAAACGTCAACCATATGAAAACCATCCATGATGGCAGGTCTCGTAGACCGGACCTATATGGGTGATGACCCACCCCAAAAAAATTGGTGGGTCATCACCCACATAGGACCGGACGTTGGTTAACGTACCTTCATATTATGGTTGGTATTTGTGATAAGAAGTTGACGATGTTCACATGTTTTTCGTTCGGTTGTTTGATTGTTGTTGTTGTTGTTGTCTTCACATTAAACTCGTTTCAGTTGCTAATCCGTATAGTCTGATCTAGCAAGATCACAGCCCGTGGTCACAAAAGTGCTAGAGCCATCAGATAATCCTAAAGAACACGCACACTTATCATAGCAGGGAAAGGATACACCAGTCCGAAGAGGTACACCTAAAAATCCCTACAGCATGTTATGCGTGTCCAAAACTGAACTACACGCCCGCAATCTCCATTCGACTACAGCAGCATCGCCCCTCCCACTCTTTACCAATGAATTTGCCGACTACAGCGTAACTACTGTCTGAAGTGCTGTCTGTACAAAAACACACGGTAGGCGTGGGAACAAGATGGAGCACGCAGCTGCTGTCTGAAGTGCTGCCGGAATGACAGTCCGCGGGCACACAGTGAAAAAGAACAGCCAACCAAAGACCATCACGATCAATTGACAATTGCCCGAATCTATCACTGAACGCTGTGTTAGGCACAGCATTATTAAACATCGACACTGATTAGGAATCGTTCCACATTGAAGGGGTCTTCCACGATCAGGCACACAATGAAGGCACCCGGGGTGTCCGCGCCATCTCTGCCGCGTCTCATCTAAAAACCAGTGACGTCATCCACACAGACCCAACAACAAATTCAGGGAAAAAACGAAACAAAAATTGTCAAGAAAAAATGTTTGTCCGTTCGTCACGGGTCGATGTCGTCCGTGCTCCGGATGACTGCTCCGCGCTGCTGTGCTGTTGCTGCGGCGCGCTGCTGTGCTCCGGCGCGCCGCTCCGGTGCCACTTGACCAGTCCTAGACGACCACACTCGATCCCGCTCCGTCCGTACTCGCTCTCGTTGTTGTCCTTCCCGAGTCGGCTCCTCGCTTTCTCCCTCGTGCACTCAGGGTGCTTGGTCTGGAAAAACAAAATTCTCGCGCTGAAGGGATTGACCAGTCCAGACTCCAGCTCGTCGCCACACGCTCCCTCCTCCTTTGATGGCGAAGCCAGGTTACTGAGACAGTACAGCTCCCTCTAGCAAACACCCTAGGAGCCGTGTACGTAGTGTCCGACCACCTTTCTGATGGCGTCTGCCTCCGCTCACAAAAGTGAGATGGACATTGCTGTCTACACCGACGGCCAAAAAGGCCCGTGCATCTGAACTTTTGCGCCTGACGCACCAGTGCCGATCCAACTCTACCGCTGCACACGCTTCGCGGCGGGTGCGCAGCAGCAGCAAGAAGGTATCGGTCCGCTTGAGGGTGAGCCTAGCCTTGCTCGCTAGAAAGACCCCCCCCCTCGCTATGGGCCATGCCAAAGCAAAAACTTTGCCGAGGCAGCGAGGGGAAGAAGGGAGATGCTCCGTCTCGAAAGGGATGCGTGGTCAATGGCCAAATGACTAAGGCAAGCAACAAATGAGTACGCCCCCCCCCTATATTGGAGGGGATGTTTTTTTTTTTCCGTTTCCTTTTCGCTTTTTTCTTTATCTTCTTTTTTTTTCTTTCATCCACCTGGATTGCTATCAAGGTAGGTCTTGCCTGTCGTACATGGCATTGCATTGTCTGCTCTGCTTACTGCACTGCAGCGTAGTATCTCTGTGTCGTAGTTTTGTGACCACAGAACTGGTACCTTCCTAAGATGAAGAATCGGCACGGACAATGGGTGTGCTGGATGTCGACAGGTAGTAGGTAGAAAGGAAGGTTTAATGTTTGGTGGGTCATCACCCATAGGACCGGGCGTTGGTTAACGTACCTTCATATTATGGTTGGCATTTGTGATAAGAAGTTGACGATGTTCACATGTTTTTTGTTCGGTTGTTTGATTGTTGATTTGCCTTATTATGATTTTTTTCTCTTCTTTTTTTCCTTTTCGCTTTTCTCTTCTTTTTTTTTTCTTTTTTTACTTTCATGCACCTGGATTGCTATCAAGGTAGGTCTTGCCTGTCGTACATGGCATTGCATTGTCTGCCCTGCTTACTGCACTGCAGCGTAGTATCTCTGTGTCGTAGTTTTGTGACCACAGAACTGGTACCTTCCTAAGATGAAGAATCGGCACGGACACTGGGTGTGCTGGATGTCGACAGGTAGTAGGTAGAAAGGAAGGTTTAATGTTAAGAACACACACGTACCCTATCCGCCACACGTCCCTCCTTCATGCACCTCAAGTCCATCCTCGCTAGGGATGTATGTGACTTTGGGGCGGTCCTTTCAAGAGAGATACGCTCGGTAGGTGGAGTCTTGACAGGGGTATAGTCTGTTTCACTGCAACATTGATTGTGTATCTTCAAGAAAACCCCTCCGACTACGTATACTTGTTCAGTGACACAGCACACTTCGTGTTTAAAAACACGGCTGATAAGTGTTAGGATTCCGTACAGTTTGTTTGCACGCCGGCCGAGTGCCGGCAGCAAAATTTCGGAAACGCACCGGATGTCCCATTTCTTTGAACTCAGCGCTATCTGTCGTGTGGCCACACTAAGACAGCGTTCCTCGTGTGACGGCTGCATGTTTTTACTACACGGGTGACTGTTTCCGTTACTATGTACTCGCTCGGACTGGTGGTGTTGCCTTGTTATGGAGCAAGGGTCGGATGGATGTCTATATTTGGCGTGCACTTGCCTAGACATCGGGGTGTACGGGGTAGAGGTTCGCGAGACCGGACCGCTTGAGAGGTGACCTCTCGTCTTCGCCGACATAGTCTCGCTGAGATTTCTGTGGTCGAATCGGGTCCTTTCGAACTATGATAATTGGTAAAATGGTGGTATACTCGTGGTTTTTGTCTATCTCTCTGATCATATTTTGTGGTTTCCTGGAAGCTTTCGTTTTTATTCTCGGATTCCTGAGACTTCAATTGCGAGACATCCTCCTTGTCGGCAAAAGCCCAAACAAATAAATGCGGATAGAGTGCAATTTGTCGTTGCTACTCTCGTCACCGCTGGTATCCCTATTTATTTGTTTCCTACCATAGGTGATATACCCTCTGTTTTACCTTTTCGTTCGAGATGTATCACATTGTGAATCACTAATTATTTTGTGATGGAGCGCTCGTATGTTGTTGCTACCTGGTATAATACTCAATCCCACCATTTTCTCGTTTCCGCTTTTTGACGTGACGCTGCGGGACGTGGTGTTTTCGGGAGACGCGATGTGTAAAGCTTCTACAGTATATTTTTGTTATTTGTCACGAGTAGCGGCTTTTTTATGCGTGACATTGTGGTATATACCTCGTCTGCGCGATACTCCAGATACATTTTTGTGTATCCCCTCATCATGCGCATGCGGTAGTTAAAATGGCGCAGAGTTTTGTTCTGTTCGGTCCAAGCTTGTAACCGACCACTTTGTCCAAGACATATATGTATGCCTCAATTATTTGTTGAGCTTCATCTGGATGGTCCAACGCGGGTGGGGAATTTTTGTTTCCCAAGAAACATCCAGCCAGCTTGTCAAGATGTGATGTGCTGGTGGTGTTTCCCGCGGGTGGTACGCGTAGCAATAAGAGGTGGGTGAGGTGCACGTAAATTTCACGTGCTTCTTTTTGTTTTCCACGTCTTTCTCGGTACACCAGTGGTGCCAACTGTGAGCAAGTTGTGTATGGTCCTCTCCACGGTAACAACAGTTAACAGCAGTTTTGTTTGGGCCATCCGCATCTTGATCTAGTCTATTTATTACACCTTTATTGGTCAGGGTGAAACACGGGCGTAAGGTGGAGATTGTTTACAGTAGTTTCTGACCGTTTGTTTCGCTGCACGTTCCGATACATTCCGACGTGCTACAGCAGCAGTAGTTCGAAGGCAATTCGTAAAGTGGTCCGTGTTGGTTGCGTTACTTCGTATCTGCTGTGCTTCCTTCGTGAGGAATGCCAAGGATAACGTCTACTGGTAATCGTGCTGGTCTACCGAACATATAGAAACTCCAAACTTGTATCCCCTGCACCATCGTACTATATGACACATTGTGGGCCTCTTGTAGTAGCGGTGAGAGCGATGTCCAGTGCTCACGATAGGTCTAGTTGTGCACGCTGAGCATTACGTACATTGTTGAATGTGCACTTACTTACGTTATGAAACGTAATTTCCCTGCAGCGATACGGGTTTGTGATAAGACTGGGTGAGACACAGAGTATCCCCTTGCAGGTTTGTCTATTAAGCATCCTTGGTGTTACTCACTTTCCGTAGAGTCAAGCGTAGAAGAGAAGCAGCTTTTATTAAACCCCGAGCCAGATGACATCTGCCTCGGGATGGGCTTCAAGTATGGCCCACAGATATTATAAATACCCCGAATACCGAATACGAATGCCATCCAAGTTATACGAAAACGGACCAATTACCTATGCAGAGGTAATTACCGGCCTTCCTAGCCCATACCATTACACTAGCCCACCCTGATGAGCCGTATATGCAGAAATATGGGAAAAACGGGGAAATCCCAGTTCCCCGAAATAGAACATGAGTCGAAGATGCGGCTCCTCAAAACCCCTCCCACACCTCTAAGTTGCTATGCCTGAACGATGGCGGTGATTGTGCTCTGTAGGTTGGAACGTGAGAGGGTGTTCACCCGGCGTGACGCACATGCGTTTGCCACGTCGGAAAGCGCTATCGTTCGCCAAGGCGACCAGGTCAGGGTCTCAAGAGCTCGCTCGCGTTATCATGAACGGATGTCGACAAGCTGTTTGAAAGAGTGCGTGTCCTCGTGGCAATTTAAACAATGTCCCCGGTTATCACCGAATGCTTGGGCACGGGCGGTGGGTGAAAGAAAGTTGGCCCAGAGAGGAGGGTCATCGTTATTGAAGGACGAACTAACAGCGAAAACTTCTGCGTAGTGGTGTTCTGCCAAAGGCCAGCAGTTGTAAGAGTTATCTAACCAAGGGTCAGAGGGGCCATCCACAGTCAAAACAATCGGATCATGGCTCGCCCCTGTCTGCCATGAAGGCAACTGGGACGGCACTGGGCCCTGGCCGCGACCATAACTGGCGGGCCGGGGCCCCGACGGGGCGGATGACCGCGTGCCCGTCGAAGAAACAGGCAGAGAAAAATATTTTTCGCCGTTAACGGCAGGTGTCTTATTATGTGCCAAGTCAGCAGAAGCCTTCCACATGTCATCNCGTCTCCCTGGTTCCCCAGGTATTGAAACGAAGCGGGTAGGTCAACGTACGGCCGTATACGGTACCGACGTCCCAAATATCCCGCCGTTCAGAGGGGGGGAGAGTGTTATAAGGATTACCCTGGGCTGGGTAATCGATCGATCTTTTACCCTTATAGCTCAGCAGGTAATACCCTCACATTTGACGTCGTCGAGGACACGGGTTCGAATCTCACTTCGGACGTTTCTTTTTTCAGAAACGCTTGCGCGTGCGTCCCCAAATAACTCGTCTCCCTGGTTCCCCAGGTATTCAAACGAAGCGGGTAGGTCAACGTACGGCCGTATACGGTACCGACGTCCCAAATATCCCGCCGTTCAGAGGGGGGGAGAGTGTTGTAAGGATTACCCTGGGCTGGGTAATCGATCGATCTTTTACCCTTATAGCTCAGCAGGTAATACCCTCACAGGTTTGTGCGGGTTTTCTTGAATCCGAGTACGCTCTGTGCGACTGGCGAATCACTTTATGTTTGAGTTTGGGGCTTTGGTCTGCGTGTAGAATCTCGGATGGACCGGGTATATCTACCTGTAGAATGCGATCAAGGAATGCTTGTGCGATTGCACGAGCAGACTACCTACACATTTTGCGTGTGAGTTGCAAACTTGGTTAGGTTATCCATCATGGTGAGGATGTGATTATCCTTTTTCGCGGCTGACACGGGATAATATGTTTTGTATTCAACTACTAGTAACTACTGCTGTAAGTCGACCGATATCGTTTCAAATGAACGTTGAACGGGTACATGTCCCATGGGTAGGTTTGATCGGTGATGTGTGTGTGTGTGTGTTCTTCACATTAAAACGTTCGTGCTATCCGTCATCCGTCGGCACCCAGCACACCCAGTGTCTGCCGATTCTTATCCTAGACGATTCTTATCCTAGACAGTAGAGAGGTACCAGTTCTGTGGTCACGATACTACGATGCATAGATAATACGCTGCAGTGCAGTAAGCAGAGCAGACAATGCGATGCCATACACGACAGGCACGCCCTATGATACCCTGCTAGCAATCCAGCTGCACGAAAGAGAAAAAAAGAGAAGAAAATAAAATTAAAAGCGAAAAAGAAAAAAAAAGGAAAACATAAATAATAAAAATAAATCAGCAGACAATCAAACAACCAAACAAAAACAATAATATAATAAAAATAAAGAAAATGTCGTGCTTCTCCCGGACGAGATGCGACAGACAACAAAAAACAACATGAAATGAAACGAAATGGAATGAAATGAAAAACAACGTAAACAGAGCAAGACTAAGAACGAGAGAAAAGGATAGGCAACCGGAGCACACCAAAAGCACCTTTCAGGCAGGCGAAGCAGGTTTATACCCGTAGTACTCTTCCCTTCTTCCCCTCGCTGCCTCGGCAAAGTTTTTGCTTTGGCATGGCCCATAGCGAGGGGGGGGGTCTTTCTAGCGAGCAAGGCTAGGCTCACCCTCAAGCGGACCGATACCTTCTTGCTGCTGCGCACCCGCCGCGAAGCGTGTGCAGCGGTAGAGTTGGATCGGCACTGGTGCGTTAGGCGCAAAAGTTCAGATGCACGGGCCTTTTTGGCCGTCGGTGTAGACAGCAATGTCCATCTCACTTTTGTGCGCGGAGGCAGACGCCATCAGAAAGGTGGACGGACACTATGTACACGGCCCTAGGTGTGTTTGCTAGAGGGAGCTGTACTGTCTCAGTAACCTGGCTTCGCCATCAAAGGAGGAGGGAGCGTGTGGCGACGAGCTGTTGTTGGACTGGTCAATCCCTTCAGCGCGAGAATTTTTTTTTTCCAGACCAAGCACCCTGAGTGCAACGAGGGAGAAAGCGAGGAGCCGACTGGGAAGGACAACAACGAGAGCGAGTACGGACGGAGCAGGTCGAGTGTGGTCGTGCTAGGACTGGCCAAGTGGCACCGGAGCGGCGCGCCGGATCACAGCAGCGCGCCGCAGCAGCAGCACAGCAGCGCGGAGCAGCCATCCGGAGCACGGACGACATCGACCCGTGACGAACGGACAATCATTTTTGTTTTTTTCGTTTTTTCCCCTGAATTTCGTTGTTGGGTCTGTGTGGATGACGTCACTGGTTTTGTAGAGAGACGCGGCAGAGATGGCGCGGACACCCCGGGTGCCTTCATTGTGTGCCTGATCGTGGAAGACCCCTTCAATGTGGAACGATTCCTAATCAGTGTCGATGTTTATAATGCTGTGCCTAACACAGACGTTCAGGATAGATTCGGGCAATTGTCAATTGACGTGATGGCTTTGGTCGGCTGTTCTTTTTCACTGTGTGCCCGCGGACTGTCATTCCGGCAGCACTTCAGACAGCAGCTGCGTGCTCCATCTTGTTCCCACGCCTACCGTGTGTTTTTGTACAGACAGCACTTCAGACAGTAGTTACGCTGTAGTCGGCAAATTCATTGGTAAAGAGGGGGGGGGGGGGGGGGGGACGATGCTGCTGTAGTCGAATGGAGATTGCGGGCGTGTAGTTCAGTTTTGGACACGCATAACATGCTGTAGGGATTTTAGGTGTACCTCTTCGGACTTGTGTATCCTTTCCCTGCTAAGTGTACGTGTTCTTTAGGATTCTCTGATGGCTCTAGCACTTTTGTGACCACGGGCCGTGATCTTGCTAGATCAGAATATAGGGATTAGCAACTGAAACGAGTTTAATGTGAAGATAACAACAACAACAACAACAACAACAACAGACAGATTATACCAGCTAGTCGGTCTGGTACCTTGCTACTCTATCTGTCGTCTCCTTCCTGCTACCGCCAGCCGCGGTTTCCCTACGACACCCCCCCCCCCCCCCGTCTCCATTCCCTTGGGCGCCACCCATACAACGGATGCGTGGTGCTTCCTATTCAGTTCCGTTTCGTTTTCGTGTGGAATACGTGCGTAGCTAAACAATCGAAGAAAAACCTAGGAAAATACGGAAGGACAGAAAAACAGCAGTGCCGTCTTTCGGCATTGGCATGCTTTACATTTTGGCACCACCAGTTAGTTACGTAAAGTCACGATTCATTGTCGGTCACCAGTATTTATGGCGATATTTTCCGTACGCCAATCGGAATGCACGGTTGTGTGTTCTTCACATGAAACCTTCCTTTCTACCCGCCGACATCCAGCACACTCAGTGTCCGTGCCGATTTCTTCGTCCTAGAGAGGTACCAGTACGTGGCCCCTGACAAAGCATGTTTCGTCGTCGTACGCGTGCGAAACCAGTCATTTTAGTGCTCTGGTTGTTTGGTTCCTGGGTGTTCGGTGCTTGGTTGTCGGGCGAGAGGGACCATTTGGACACGAGCATAAATAAGGCGCAACGAACGGTCGTTAGTCTTCTTGTGACATATGTGTCTCCCTCCTTCTTTCCCTCGCATCTACCCCCGAGACCGCTACGTACGACGTATGATGCGGTACGTTATACTATCACTACTACTACTACTACTACTACTACTACTACTACTACTACTACTACTACTAAGGTAATAATCCTCTGAGAAAGGCACGTTTTTCCCCAGGAAAATTCCTGATCCGTTTTTTTTTTGTAGAATACACAAAAATACCGAACAGCCCAAAATGAAGACACGTATATACACCAAAGACATTTTGCCCCACCGATCGATATGACGAAAGAGAAGGCCAATTCGGTAACACAAGCAAATGGAGCTCCCCTCTATCCACTGCCGGCGTCATTTGAGCCCTTGTGTCCGGCACACTGTCCTCCAATCTACAGGCAAGGCGTGTCTCTCCGAACTGCAAAAAACACAGCAAGTCGGCTGTCCAGATGCGTGCACCAGGAATATTAATAGGGCTTGGGCCAGCATCTCCGCCCAACGAAACCAGGGTTGCCAGGCACCCCACGCCCCACGGGGTCATTGTGAGGTTGGCCGTTTTCGATTTCAATGCTTGCATCGCTGGTGGTGTCAACCCTCCCGCACTCGCTCGTACCAGAAGTGAGCGGAATCGCGGCGCGTTGGTTTTATCTGCAGGATCCTCGCGGGTCAGAGGCTGACACCTCGCTGCTGGGGGCTTCTTTTTCGCTGCGACGGCTTCTAACCCGCGAGGGTCTTGTAGATGAAAACCGACGCGCCGCGATTCCACTCGTTTCTGGTACAAGCGAGTACGGGGCGATTGTCACCACCAGCGATGTAAGCATCGAAATTGACAACGGCCAACGTTCAATGACCCCGTGGGTCGTGGGGTGCTGCGCAACCCTGGTTTAGTTGGGCGGAGGTGCTGGCTCAAGCCCTATTAATTTTGTTCGAGAGCCTAGCGATTTGCAGATTTACAGCAGCTCGGAGACACAAGCCTCGCTGCCAGATCCAACCACCATGATTTGACCACGAGCGATCAGTCGAGACGGGAGTTGGGACAAACGTTCCCCAGTGTAGGTGTAGTGATGGCCAGCTGCGCGTTTCCATGAAATCTGCGGCTCCCGGCCTCTTTTACAGCTGAAAACACAGTTCTTGGTTGCCGGCTCTTGTCATTTTATTTTGTTGCCGGTGGAAAAAACGACCGCAAAAACAAAATCATGGAATTTTCGGGTCTTTCTCACACGACTATCCCTGTAGTAGTACGAATAGTGTCAGTGTAGTAGTGACGAGAGAAGAAAGGGCTGAAGTCTTCTGGCGACAAAACAAACTGCAAGGCGCCGACCAAAATGGGGAGGGGCGAGTTGGTGCCTGTTATCACACACGGATTGACAACGAGGCTCATAACCTGTCAAAAAGTCACTTGGTCCCAGCACCTCTGCATCTCTTCTCACAGAGACGGCAGAGCCTCGACACGAATCGTGCCAACACTGGCACTGCCGATGCGAATCGGGCACGACGGCAGTGACTACTATTTGTGCCCCAACACTCTGCCAAGTGATTTACCATAACTCTCTCCGCGCGGCCATAACTGGCGGGGGGAACCAACAGTGCCAAAAAAAACTGTGTATCTGGTAGTGCACGGCCGCTACCCTAGTGCGAGGTAGACGTACGATATGAAGCCACAACATATAATAGCACTACGACTTTACCGACAAATGCATTGGGCGGCCCCTCGTGGCTTGGCCCTTTTCTTTACAAACGAAGGCACACGCTGTCGACTGTCGACACGTTGGCAGAGTTTCACGCGGAAATTGTTCGACCACCGATGCATCTCCTTGATGCCTGCTGTACAACCTACATCTAACACCTAAAACCCCATTGACATCCCTCCCATGTCTCAACGGCCTTCTAATCGAATTTCATCATCCACTCCTACTGGCGTGTACTCTTATGTAGCTGTTTCGAACATGTAAGGCACGCTGTTCATCGTTTTTTATGTTACATTCCGCAGGGGTAATTCAACGCAGGAACTAACCTTCCTGGACCTGAAATATGAGGTGGAGAACATCAGACCGGGCATGAAAGCTGAGACGCTCACCGTCCTGGACGGCGTGTCTGGTCAGGCCAACTCGAAGGAGATGCTCGCCCTGGTAAATACGTATACACAGTGTGCGTATATGGCGATACTGTTCACTCACTTTTTCTGCAGCATCACCTCCTTTGTGTTTTCTGCGCCCACATTTTTACGGCACAACATGTTTCTACAGCAACCGGCGAACTGTGTATTCCGGTGACAAGGAGAACGCTTCAGGGGGCACTACCCCGCCCCCCCTCCCCCTGCAATTAACAGCAAAAAGACGATCGATATCCTAGGAGATACGTAGATGGTGGCCACAATTGGCGAAGCAGGAAGGGATACGTAAGAGAAGCAAAAATATGTTATGTAATACATGTATAGAAAAAATGTAATGAGCTCCCAAATGATGGAGGTGTCTCTATGTGGAGTAGGAACGATGCTCCATCTCGAAAGGAATAGATACGAAGGTCTATGGTCATACGCCTACGGCCATGCATGATATGAGTACACCCCTCCCCCTCTTGGACCACTACTACTGTGTAGGGGCTGATAGTGGAGGACGAGGAGGAGAATGTTTAACTTTATTTTCCTCTTGTTACTAGGGGTCGGTGAATGGTTTCCCCTCACGTTACATATTTGCTCCTTTGATCGAAACCCCCGGTATCCCGCGTCGGTAGATTCCATTGACCCTCAGCGCCGGTTCCGCTTTGGACCCCTTGTACGCTACGACGTACACGTACCGGTAGATACCGTATATCGCATGTGCGGCCAAGACATGACCGGATTTACACACCATCTGGAAGGTGTTTTGTGTTGTTTTTTTCCAGCGTTCCGACATTGACGTATACGTATACATACCTCGTGAGTTGTCCGGCTTGCTTCATCCGGCTTTCGATCGTCCAGATGGGTCCGTCCGGCAGCGGAAAGACGAGCCTGCTGAACGTCCTGGCACAAAGGGTGCCGCTCAAGAGCGTGTCTGGTGGGGTATTTGTCGACGGTAGCCCCTTGTCCAAGTCCTTTAAGCGACGGATGGGTTTCGTATTCCAGGTGCGTTTATATGTTGAGCTGTATAGTAGTACAGCAGTAGCAGTGGTCCCTCTGTTGTGCCGGCTGCCCGCTTTAGTGCCTACGAAATCGCTTGGCACAGATGGGAGGAACCAGCGTGGCAGTGTGTGGAGTAGTGCCGGTTGCCGCTATAGTGCCGGTATTGTTGGGCTGGTGCGTACCTGCAATATATGAGAAGGAGGGACCCTTACTGCATGTGCAACATGTTGTGCTGGTGGTGCCATGAGCCCGTGGGACTCACACAACACATGATTGTGCTGCGCAGGAATAGTAGAGCGTCTCACGTCTCGAGGTATACAGCATTGCTGTTTGAATAGTTACTAACCCTATCAGGCGATTTGAGATGCACCCCTTTCATCGTTTGCCGTGTTCGTGTGTAGATGTTGGTACCTCTAACCGAAGCCGTATCCCCGTCATGACGAAAACGTTTGTTTGTGCACCTCCACCACCATCACCACCACCACTATCAAACCCATCACCACCACCATCACCACTACCGCCACCACAACCACCACCACAACCACCACAACCACCATAACCACAAGTAGCAGCAGCAGTAGCAGCAACAGCGGCTCCCAGGTGCGATAGTTCGCGTAATACGAGGCTCTGGCCTATTAACAGGAATTTTCTAAAATGCTCACCTTCGGAAAGGTGTCCGTTCCGGAGCGTCCCCTCACCCCGACCCGCCTCCCACCTCCTGAAAACGACTTCGACAGGACGACATGTGCCTCTGGAACCTGACAGTCCGCGAAACTGTCATGTTCGCCGCCAAGCTTCGCCTCCCGCAGACCACCCCGGAAAAAGAAAAATCCGCGCGTGTTGCGGAACTCCTCGAGCTCCTAGGGCTTTCCCATATTGCTGACAACATCATCGGGAGAGAGAGGAGGAGGGGGGTTTCCGGAGGAGAGCGCAAGCGCGTCAGCATAGGGGTGGAGCTCATCGCCAGCCCCGACGTGCTTTTTCTCGACGAGCCGACTTCAGGGCTCGGTACGGTTCGGGTCGGAGTTGCTGGTTCGAGAAGATGCCGTAGAAGGGGCAGGGGGGGGGCGGGTACTCATGCCGTAGTCGCATGACCGTAGACCCTCGCATCCCTGCAATGCCGCGACGGAGCACGTCGGTTTTTCATCGACCAGACAGGCATTACTTACACCAAGCGCGAAGTAGGGGGGGGGGGGGGCGTTACGGGAACGGGCGTTACGGGAGCGGGCGTTGCGGGACGGCGGTGCTCGAGGTGGTTCCTTATATCGTGTTGTTTGCGATTTTGATCGTGGGTGTACGAAAAAAGGGGGCAGGGTTTGAATGGCGAGGGATGGATGAAAGCCTTGCACTTGCCCTTGTGCCTTGTCTTGGCCGTTTTTAGTGGTGGTACCCAAGAACAGGGGCGGAGAATAAACGTCGTCACTCTGAACCTTGTCATCAAACCTGCCCTCAATACCCCTTGCCCCCCACGTCCGCGTCCCTCATGTATATGTAATCGTCGCCAAAACCATTCGCTTGTCTGAGGGAAGATTCGAGCACCGCCCTGAGCATAACCACGCTACTACACGGACTGACTCAGAAGGGCATGATCGTGGTTTGCTCCATCCACCAGCCTCGATCGAACATATTCTCGGAATTCGACAAAGTGCTCCTGCTCAACAAGGGCAAGACCGTCTACTACGGCGAGCAGAGCTCCGTGGTCAAGTACTTCAGCGGCTTGGGTGGGTATAAAGAGGATTTTTTCCGTCCGTCCGCGTCATACATATATATATATAATATCCTATTTCCCGCTCTGCCTGCGTGATGTAACCTTCCCAATCAAGTGCGTGAGGAAGCGATAATTAGGGCTGTGTGAGTGTGGGTCGTACTTCGCGGCTACAGCTGTAGAAGTGATTAAATTTAATAGTTGTAATAAGTTGGCTGGCGAAGTATGTCAATAAAATGGACTTTTAGTCTGTAGCACCAACACCAAACAATATATATATAATAGAAAACAGTCACAAACACGCCGGTCAAGTCACAAAATTACCGCACTCAACTAACTGTAATACCTAGCCAACTAATGCCAACTAAGAACTAGTCGCCGACTTGTAGCCTATAGCCAGCCAATCCACAGTCCTATGTAGCGATAAGGACTGTGATGGAGTATGTTTATCCACCAGGACCCCGCCGCTCCCCCCCCCCCCCTCTCCCCCGACTCATTCAGGCTCTTCTTGCCGCTCTCCCGCGCCTCTCCTCTCATGCTAATCGGACAACATTTTTCTCACCAAGCTTGCAAATATGGGCTTTGAGGAATGTTTCGATCTGACAACTTCGTTTATTTTTTGTTTTCTTTAATACATAAACTGCAGCATGCAAACTCGTCCCTTGACGTAGAAAAACATGGACGACCCCCGTCCCGTGATTTTTGGAAAAATCATTGACCCGTCCCCCCTTGATTTGGGGAAAAACACCTTGACCAGATAGTTCCCTACTCCGACGCGTGTGCTATTTGCCTTACAGGGGTAGCACCTAATTGTTTCCGAAGGTGGTAACTTGATTATAGTGTAGGAGCTCTATACCTCACCCAAAAGCTGATTTTGAGAACAAGCCAAAAGTGCAACCCGACGAACTGCATACTGTTAGAGGTGTGTCACGAGTATTGACGCATCCCACGGTAGGGGCGCAGCAGAATTTTCTGAGCTCCTCACATATGGAGCTCAATATCTCACCCGAAACATGACTTCGGAAACATTCGTTCGCCCAACCCGACCAAACGTTCCAATGCGTGCGGTAGTCCAAAAACAAACATACCAGTAACATAATAATAGCATCCGGTGGTTACTCACGTCAGGAGCTCAACCGGTCAGAAAAGATTGAGCCAAACAGTGGTACCCCTACCGTGGGATTGCTCTATATTATCGTAAAAGACTATGTACGTATTGGTGCTATAAGGATATATCGTGGTGCCTCGGAGGTGGTGACATACTGTTATTGTTGTTAGTCCATTTTCCATCCGACCATGTTGCAGCACATATTTCAATCATATCCTACTATCCACATATATATACATACATACATGTGACTGTAGAATCAAAAGGCTTAAGCCATGAGGGTTGCTACCAATCAGACCTGAGTACTTGACAACATTATACCAACAATGCAGACCCCCTCGTGTATGACTCTACTGACTCCTATAATAACCAACGCATCATGAATCAAATCTGAAAAAATAACATAAATTCCCTTCGTCCTCAGTTATTTCATTCCCCCCTCTCCAATGAATTATTTTTTCCCTCCCATATCACTCTGGCCAGAAATGTAACGAACGTTCAAACATTAATATGAAACACCAAGTGGTCCTTATATCCACGCCCATAGTGGCTACGAGGAGCCCGCCCGGTCTGTCAGAATTTTTTTAGACCAAAATTGCAAGGGTACGCGCGGTGCCGAAGGCACTGCGCGGTACGGGATGGGACCGTTTTGCCCGCCGTAGGCGGAATTTTTTTTGGGTCTTCCCGAGGGGCAGTATGGGAAAATGTTCCCGTCTGTTTACCGTGGGACGGGAATGGGACGGGAAGGTGGGAAACCATTTGGTTGACGGGATTGGACGGGAAGACACGATTCTTTGGCGGTACGGGACGGGACGGGAACCGATTTTTGGCGGTACGGTACGGTACGGGAACCATTTTTCGGCGGTACGGGAAATGATCGGTGAACGGGTCGGGAATAGGTCGGGAATGGGTCGGGAATAGGTCGGGAACCGGGTCGGGAATACGGTCGGGAAACGCAGTCGGGAATGGTTGGGAACACGGTCGGGAACACAGGCTGGAGACAACGGCTGAAAAGAGCGAAATATAATAAAAAGTCTTCTTCGAGTACGAGTACTATTAATAGTACTCCTCGTAGCTTCTACGTGTCTAGTTATATTATGACCGACTTGTGACTTCGACGTATTGATATGCTACGATAGACGAGTATAACATTCGCGGGAACACTACCAATAGGAGCAGGAACCGGGGCTGATTGCTTTGGCGCTGCTTGAAGCGCCGAAGCACATCCGTACCATTATTTCAAATAGCGAAGTGTGAGTTGGGCCAATTGAATGGTTGATACAAATTTTAACTTCGTGTTCAAAATTAAAAAAAAACGAGAGGGGAAAAAAAAGGAAATATATATTCGCGCGTAGACGATTTGTTTTTAAAGTTCGGAAATATACGAGTAAAACTGCAGTATATGCACTTGCATCCATCCATGGTCATGCGATGGGAAAACGAAAAAATCGGCGGTAAATGGAATGGGAATATCTGCCCCAATAGTGAGATGCGGGATGGGAGAAGCTGTGCCCCATGGTCGGGATGGGACGGGAATCACTTATATGACAGTGGGATGGGAATAGTCGGGACTTGGCGGACAGCGGGACGGGAATAGTCGGGAATGGGCAGACAGTGGGATGGGAAACAGTCGGGAACGGGAACACGGCCATTACCGCGGGACGGTAGAGCTCGGGAACAGAAACTGACGATGGTACCGGTCGGGAAATCGCGGTCGGGATCGAAAAATATGACGGTTTCCCATTCCCGTACCGTACCGTTCCCGTCCCGACCACATTTTCCCGTCCCGACCTTTACCGCGCGCACCCTTGCAAAATTGCTATCCCCCACACGTCACCCCGTCCCGTGTTTTCCCTTGCCACCCGTACTACTGCTGTAGGGTTGGAGCTCCCGCCAGAGACGAACCCGGCGGATTGGATCCTTGACATGGTGACGTCGTCGCAGACGCTGCCGGACGGAAATACTCTGGTCGAGGCGTACCAGCAGTGCAAGGCCAAGCCGTTTGAGGTGAGCCAAGCCCCCCGCTCGACGTCTGTGGCGAGCGCAGATGGCCGAGACACCCCTCCCCCCCCTCCCCTCTCCCCACCTTGAGCAATGTGGGCGTAGTGTTGAGGATGGAAGGTGGCCGACTATGATGATAGTCGAGAGGAAAGCGTTTGGATCACTGTTAGGCAAGTCCGGTTGCGAGCTTCGCTCAGAAGAAAAACATCGATGATGTTGAAATGGCGCTCTCTAGCCGATTAAGAAAAAGGAAGAAAAGTGAGAGGGAGGGGATGGGGGTGCCATCATCAGTCAGCTCTCAGCAAGACGTACGCCCTACGGCTATAATCCAGGGCCATTGTACTGCCCGAACTACATCAACGTTACCAGTATCGATACTTCGCAGCGTTCCCAGCATCAATACGGATGGTGCTTGCTCGAGGTCGTTCTCGGTGCGTACTCGTGAACGTTACTTATTGCTATTGCGCCGACAACCGTCGAACGACCACCAGGAGAATGTTCTTGGAGCGTTCTTCTTACGCGTATTTTGAGTACCAAACAATACGACTCTTATATCAAGTATATCCTGTTGTGGTACGTGCGTGGATAGATCGTGCTACTGTGCTCTGACTTATAGATGACTATGTTACCGACCAGCGACTCGGTAGGCTACTGGCTACTGCTGTAGCGAAGTACTTATCACTAACACGACCCCTCGATGGAGGTGACATCGTTAAATTTGATATACGACATCGAATGAAATGATTCCTTAACGAACTTACTTACTTGCGTGAGCAAACTTTATACTGACTTGAAGTTTCCGTAATCTCGAAGATCTACCCAACAATGTGTCTTGCTGCGGGAAAGATGGTCTAACCTAACAGGTAGGCAACACTTGAACAACATATTCAGACCCGTGTATGAACGGCGGCAATATGGGTTTAGTCTTGGCACATACGCTACCCGTGGCTTACGTACGCTACCAAATGAGATGAGAATACCCCAGCGATCAGTTTGTGACCAAGAAATAGGGAATTTAACTACATTATAGCAGTATGCTATGTCTCTGCCCACCTTACAACTTGCGTGTTTTACACAGGTTTACCTACTAGCCTACACGGCTAGAATTAAACGCAAATCATATTCCAGTCAGTTAATCGACCAAGAATAGAAGATGTTAGTCGTAGTTTAAAACAGTGACTCCGTTCATTTCGCAACAAGCATATAATCGAACGGCCTCCCGATGTTCCTGCCGCCCACAAACACCCTAGGCCAATCAGACCAACCCTAACCCTCGCCCTTAGCCAATTAGATCAACGCTAACTCTGACCCTAAGCCAATCAGACCAATCAGGCCAAAATCTCGAAAAAGTAGAAAGCTCTACTGCTTCAATCGTTTTGACGACTTGGCGACGACATCGCACCGGGCGCCATCGCTCCCCCCCCCCGACTCCCTCTCCCCGATCTCCCGCTCCCGTCCCCACTCCTCCTCGTGGTGGTGGCTGAAGCCCGACATGGCCGTCCCTACGGAGTCCACCATCGCCCGAACGCGGGATCGTCTCGACGGAAGCGGCTCGGACAAGTCGGACTGGGTGACGTCCTTCGGGTACCAGATGAAGGTGCTGCTGCAGCGGCAGAGCAAGCAGTCCAGGGGAGAGGTGAGCAAAAACAACGAGGAATAGTTGCGGCTGTAGAAAATCATTCCATGTGCATTGGTCGGTGCTTACGTTTTTGTTTAATCTTATGACCCTTAAACTAATTATGGCCCCATGGCAGAACTACTCTCAGGAACCTGTTGCCGAGTACCAGTATCACATATCATAGGCGCGCGTGCGTACGTGGTGGAGGCGTTTCCGCAAAATATTCAAACGGATTGGAAACAGGGTATTACGTACGTAAGCAAGGGGCTTGCAAACAAGATTTCACGTGTTTTGTATTTCCTTCTAATCTCCAGAGTACTTTCTTCTGGTTCGTAGATAGATATAAACGAGAATCCAGGGCTTTTCAGTATGCTGCATATCCCTCGTATTTTGCCATTGCTCAGGCCTAGAGGTGGGCACCGGGAGGCGAAAAAAAAAAAACGAAAACCGGATAACACGGCGTTATTATCGAAACAAAAAACCGGATAAAACCGGCTTTTTTCAGCCGGTTTTAACCGGTTTTCGGAAAACCGGTTAAAACCGGATAGTAAAGTGAAACGCCTCCAAATAATTGAACACGACGGCATGTTTGGGTGAAAAACGTGCTGTTTACATGTGGATTCCGAGCCACAACCACAGCGCACGGGGTGGCGTGATTTCAAGGTATTGTTGTGAAGAAGACATTGCCGGTGCACAGGTACTATAGGGCGTTCTTCGCGATTACTTGCTTCCTGTCTTTTTTTCCTATGCCTTGCAGATCAGCGTATTCGGAGGGCTTTCCTGCGCGCGCTCTAACTACACTAAAACCAAGTAAAAATATCCACACTAATTTCAAGATAAAAATCCCCACTAATTTTTAATATATTTTGTTCTCAGACTAAAATCAACTTTTTTTCTAAAGAGTCCAAAACAAGTGAAAGTGTATTATACAGTTGTCGTACGTGCAAGCACTGCTGTGTGAATCCTATTATTATTAATAGTACTGGTGATGGTTTCATTCGGTAGAGAAACAGTGAAAAAATTGTCCGGTCTTATCAGGTTTTTATCCGGTTTTATCCGGTTTTATCCGTTTTTTCCGGTTTTATCCGGTTTTTCCGGTTTTATCCGGTTTTCGGTTAACCGGTTTAAACCGGCGAAAAAAACCGCGGGTTTTTTTTCGTTTTTTTTTTTCCAAACCCGTCTACTCGTACACGCCTGCTGGGTTTCCAAAAACCGGTTTAAACCGGGGTTTTTTTTTCCGGTGCCCACCTCTGCTCAGGCCAAATCAGTTGAAATCATCCAACCACCTCTCTCCGGGACGCGTGAAGCATGAGGCGAGACGTACTGTGATGCCCGCTTCCGCCACGAGACGGCATATGATATTATAGTGTATATTTTGGACGCGCTAAATTATAGACATTTCTTACCATCCGATAATAAATGTGCACAGCATGAGCGTCAACGTTGATCACTCATAAGCACTCCGAAAGAAGAAAACCCGGGAAACAAAAGGAGAGCCCGACGATCTATGCACCGCAGCGTCTAGCTCCTCTCTGTATCTACTTCCATTTGCTCCCCTTGCTCCTCTATTATCATGACGTAGTCTGCATGCCGTTTTTCTCTGTGTTGCTTGTGTTGCTTGCGGGTGCTGATGCTAGTAATTGTGTCCTGAAGCATGAGTGCGCTGCCGCTCGCGTTTGGTGCTTCTTTGTTGATGGATGGGGGGGCTGATGTCAGCCTGGCCTGGGTTGAGAGAGGTGCATGCTGCACCTTTTCTTCAGAGCTCTGGATTGCGAAGCAATGGTGCATTAGACCGCATTCGTATTGGTTTGTTTTCCGGCTGTAACGGATGCATGCTACGATACGATACCTATATAGGGGGTAGAACTTTTTTTTGCCTTCTGGGGCATTATTTCTGACCGATTGAGCTTTTCTCACCTGCAAAAAGGTACGTATGCATGCCTTGTAAGGCGTACCTGGTATACGTGCCTTATAAGGCATGCGCCTTATTGGAGCTTCATTCACCTGAGGGAACTACCCAATAGGCATACCTGGTTTGTATGCCTTATAAAACATGTGCCTTAGTGGAGCTTCTCTCACCTGAGGGAACTACCCAATAAGGCATACATACCTGGTATATATGCCTTATAAGGCATGCGCCTTAGTTGAGCTTCATTCACCCGAGGGAACTACCCAATAAGGCATACCTGGTTTGTATCCCTTATAAGGCATGTGCCTTAGTGGAGCTTCTCTCACCTGAGGGAACTACCCAATGAGGCATACCTGGCATATATGCTTTATAAGCCATGCGCCATACTGGAGCTTCTCTCACCTGAGGGAACTACCCAAGAAGGCATACCTGGTATATATGCCTTATAAGGTATGCGTTTTATTGGAGCTTCATTCACCTGAGAGAAATACCCAATGAGGCATACCTGGTGTATATGCCTTATAAGGCATGCGCCTTATTGGAGCTTCATTCGCCTGAGGGAGCTACCCAATAAGGCATACCTGGTTTGTATGCCTTCGTTTGTATGCCTTATAAAACATGTGCCTTAGTGGAGCTTCTCTCACCTGAGGGAGCTACCCAATAAGGCATACCTGGTATATATAAGACATACCTGGCATATATGCCTTGTAAGGCTTGTGCCTTAGTGGAGCTTTATTCACCTGAGGGAACTACCCAACAAGGCATACCTGGTACCTGGTATATATGCCTTATAAGGCATGTGCCTTAGTGTAGCTTCTCTCACCTGAGGAAACTACCCTATATGGTATACCTGGTGTGTATGCCTTATAAGGCATGTGCCTTATTGGAGTTGCATTCACCTGAGGAAACTACCCAATGAGGCATACCTGGTATGTATGCCTTATAAGGCATGCGCCTTAGTGGAGCTTCTCTCGCCTAAGAGGGAACTACCCAATAAGGCATACCTGATATATATATGCCTTAAGGCATACCTGATATATATGCCTTAAGGCATACCTGATATTAAAAAATTAAAAAAAACAACAGCTGTGAGCTCGAGGATTTCGTCGAAGCTCATCTTTGGTAGCTGAGTGTAATACTTCGATCGCGCGTACTTACGGATTTTATATGTCCTCATGTAGGATGTACATCCCGTATGAGGGGGACATAATCTGAGGCTGTAGAATTCAGGAAGTGTGTGTCTATTTGTGGGGGAAGAAATAATTAAAAATAAATTAAAATTAAAATTAAACAGTCTGAAATAAACGTACCAGGTATACTATAGTGTTCCGACGAGTTTACGTGATAGAGTGGTTCTACTATTTGTAGCCATGTATGGTATATAAGAAGAGGTGTGTGAGGACAGGTTATGGAGTAAAACTTAAAAGCACCTGGATGAATTTTTAATTAATTAGTGATTTGGGTTTTTGTAGTGTGCATTATTTATTTGTACCTATAAGGTATCTTTAGTGACAATTAGTAAGAACAACAACAACAACGTTTTATCCGTTATAACTGTTAAAGGGAGGGGAGGGGGAGACACATAGAGACAAGGGTATGAACCAATCAACCATGTTGACAGGAGGTATGTTAAAATCTAGTATGAATTTTCAGGGGGTTTTTGGGGGGAATTTGTTTTTATTTATTTGTACCTATAAGGTATCTTTAATGGCAAAGGCATACCTGATATATATATGCCTTATAAGGCATACTTGGTGTGCCGTATAAGGCATGGGGCTTGCTTGTGTACGCCACTGTCAAACGTGTTCTGTGTAACCACGTGCCTATACCATGAGTCGTCAAGGAGAGAGTAGTAGATAATGTACTCATATCACCGAACACTAAATATACACACAAGTAGAGCCAGTACCTGTCGTCAAAGGCCCATAATAAACACCACACAGGAGTGAGCCGTACCTTTCCATCACGCTCCACCCTATATGCGGGCAGTATCTTATCATCAAATCCCGGGTCGTATCTTAACATCATCGACTGCTCCAAGACGGAGCAGCTACACACCAGGTACGAGGCATACTAAATCATGACTCGACACATAATACGAAACCCCACAATATATTAAACCCCCACACACGGGAAACCAGTATCGAGCAACCACATATCACAAACAGCCTCCCTATTCGGTGCGCGATACGATAGGTCCCGAATAACTTATAACCAATTGCCAGGTAAAACGGCAAGTCCCAAATTCCATAATAATTAACTGCCAAGGTCAAACGGCAACCCCAAATTTCATCCTCAAGAATTGTCAACGTAAAACGGCAATCCCGATACCAAATATTTCAATCTCGATTCCAGTATATATCTCCTAAACTGTAGCGAGACAGCAGTAACTACGGGAAGGGGAAACTCCAACAAACGGGAGTATGCTGGTAAAACCTTCAAATAAAACCAATAACACCGTCTTCACACAGATACCGTACCGCCCGATAACATCGGCCCCCCTGCTGTGTACTCTGTAAGAACACAATAACAGAACATCTCTGATATAGAACATCTTAAATCAAATCATAGCAGCCCCCCTGCTTGACACTCCCCTTGGAAGTATACAAGAAGACAACAAACCGCATTTGAATCCAAAAGTACGATAGGTATCAGTAATTGGTTCCCCTGTACGTTGTGCGCAACTAACCAATAGCCAAAGCGTACGGCACGATTCATCAAGGCCATCGGCATACTCTACTGACGTATTAACCTTGCTCGGCGTATGGGCACTTCCCAACAATTTCTCCCATTTCCTTAAGAACTCCTGAATTCGAACGTAAATTCTTCAAGTACTTCCAAAAATATTCCATGCACATCGAAAACTCCTACTATTATCCCCCAAAACCTAATGCCCCAAAACCCCCGGGAAAACAAACAAACAAACGAACCAGTGGATGAAATCACAACAAGTTCACCACAGAGTCACGGTCAAAGCGAAACGTCTCAGCATGCAACGGTTTGATGAGAACGTCGGCATGCTGCTCTGCCGACCGTACGTGTTAATCTCAAACTACCCGTTAGACACATGCTCCAGACATCTACGTCCTATAATCAAACCATACACAGACACCAGCGCGCATAACTGCCCCACCAGAGACAGACCTCCGGTCAATAGCCTTGCGTGCATAGTCCGCATGCACGTATGATATAACCCCAAACTGGACTCCACTATCTGCGATGGAAAGTCTTCGTCGTGGTACCGAGTACAGGTACTATCTCCACCCTGCTCGGTAGACGACAAAACATTCATCGCATGGTTGATAGTAAAATGCTGCGATATCATTGTGACTCTAAAATCCTTCAACCATAAAATCAAAACTAAA
Source organism: Saccharina japonica (assembly GCA_008828725.1). Lineage (NCBI taxonomy): Eukaryota > Phaeophyceae > Laminariales > Laminariaceae > Saccharina > Saccharina japonica. The sequence continues at coordinate 41,286 of MEHQ01003047.1, forward strand.
CTCAAGTCCAAACCCACAAACCAGAAACATCAGCGATCAAAGATATCAAATAAGCGCCGCAGACAACGAAACAAACAGAACGTCGTTGTCGTTGTATGCGTGCACTCACGTACAAGACTGCCGGATACAGCGTTATAATTCAACTATCCTCATATTAAAACAAGCATTTAGTCCCTCGATACACCAGGTAAAGCATCGTCTTTTAACCATATCCCAGGTCATGATAAATGGACTGCCAAAACCGATACGTTGCACTATACAGCTGATGTTGCTGTTATTTCAATAGCATTCTGACATCGTACTTCAGAGGTTGTAGTACGCAATTCAGAATGCCAAATATCAGATACCAGTACACCAGATACATATCATATCACTATACTCGTATATCCAATGCAAGCATTTTACAATCCAAGAGTCATAAATATTTCGGCTCGTGAATCCCTACTGAAACAAACGATCCGAAAACATTTAATCTACTGTAGGTCATTGCTACTAAACGACCCCAACCCCACGCGCTCAACCCCCGTTTCCTGCTCCCTAACCCACGGACTCGACGCTTGTCTTCCGCCGCGGCTCAACGCCACCGCGGCATGGACTACATTTCATAAATCCGCAGAGTGAGGGTGCAGTTTGACTTGTTGAGCAAAGGGTGCATCGGGTGGTTAGTTTCAGCGCCAGGAACCAAGTCAAGTCGTTAGATAACGAACCACATCATTATGGACTATGACTGTGGGTAGAATCATGCCGTCAACCCCCCCCTCGTGATTCTTCCCAACACAACAATAATAGTGACAAAACAACGTCAGTACCGATTTCTAATTGATATGTCTTCTCCATAACCACGAAAAATAACTATTACCATTACAACGCATCATAACTGATTTTCACGCATCAATATCATGTACTGCTGTAGGATCGAGCTTAAATCAGCAGTAATTTTCCAACACATCGATCATGCATTCATTGAAGAATCAAGCCAAAATTGGCTGTAATTTTCCAAGACATTAATATCATGTACTGTGAAATCAAGCCAAAATCAGCAATAATGTTTCTACACAATAATACCATGCGCTGTAAAACCAAGCCAGAATCAGCAGTAATTCTCCAACACATCCTTCAATCCGAAAATATCATACGGTATACCTTTGCACAGCAGTCTAACACATCATGCACTGCAGCAAACATTATCATACACTGCTGCTCGCTGTATAATCAGTCCATCACAAACTGGTTCCACACAGCAGTGCACTCTGTAGAATCATGGCATCACAACCCCCCCCGTGATTCCAACAGCAAGACACACAAAATATAGCTGTGGTCCATCATACCCGTAGGGTACAAGCTCACCACAACTACAGCATTATTTGCTCAAATATGCCGGCCAAGACACAGAGAAGCACAAAAACAAAACAACAGACCAAGAAAATCCAATCCACTAAATCCACCAACAAGAAAGTTGGCCAGACTGGAAAATATAACATGCCTGCTTCCCTGGATCAAATGGAAACGTCCGGTCCCCGCTGCTGCTGCTGCTGCTGCTGCTGCTGCTGCTGCTGCTGATCCTGTCTACCACGAGCTCCACCTCTGGCCATCCGTCACCATACCCCTCCCCAACCCGTTTCTCTGGTTTCCCTGGGTCGAAGGGGTACGAACCACTCTGCCCAAACCCACTTGCAGGACTCCGCCGCCCGCACCGCCCCCGCCCCATTTCGGTTCGCCGCCGCCCACACCGCGCTGCTCCACCTCAGGCTCAGCAACATCAAGCCCTACCACGTCAGCCTCAGCAAAACCGAGCTCTTCCTCCCCATCCTCGTGCTGCTGCTGTGCGGACGCAGCTAGCGGCAGCTTCTCCACCTCAGGCTCAGCAAAATCAAGCTCCACCTCCTCAGCCTCGTGCTGCTGCTGTAGAAACGCCTCCAAACGTCTCGCAGGCAGTACGCCAGCATCACGAAGCATGTCCACTTCCATGATGTCTTCGTATCTGAGCCCGACTCCTCCTGCTGAATTATCGACCCCCTCGAAAAAGAAGACGGGCCCAACTTTGCGTTCTTGCGCCACTGCTCGCTCGGCCGCGTTGGCTGCTTTCGGCGCATGCTCTGCATTCATCCTTGAGAAGAATTCTTCGCGCTCCGCGAATGGTGGACCATTCAGCACAGTCCAGAAAGCGTCGTGCTCAATGCGAAGGCTTACCTCCCATTGCTCCTTGCGAAGGCCTACTTTCACCTGCTCCAGCCTATTCTCCAGATCAACCCAAATACGAACCAAATGATCCTAGCGCACCGCCTTCGCCTCCAAAGATCTCCTGGCTGCTCTATGGGCATACCCTTCGTTCCTGACGGCACCCAGAACCGCATTCGACGTTGCTCCAGCCGCGGTCGCCGCGCCCAGCTGCACCCTCAGTTCCTCGACCTGTCGTTGCTGCTGTCCGGCACCAACGCGTCCCCTCCAAAATTCCTCCAAGCTGAGAGCCATCTCCTCAGCCTGTCCTCCCTGTACCACTCCCCCTCTAACACAGTATAGCGCTCCAGCGACCTCCGGGCCCGAAGAAATCCGATGATCGTGTTTGTGTACGCCGCTGTCAAACGTGTTCTGTGTAACCACGTGCCTATACCATGAGTCGTCAAGGAGAGAGTAGTAGATAATGTACTCGTATCACCAAATACCAAATATACACACAAGTAGAGCCAATACCTGTCGTCAAAGGTCCATCATAAACACCACACAGGAGTGAGCCGTACCTTTCTACCACGCTCCACCCTCACATATACCTGGTATACGGGCAGCATCATATCATCAAAGCCCGAGTCGTATCTTAACATCATCGACTGCTCCAAGACGGAGCAGCAACACACAAGGTACGAAGCATACTAAATAATGCCTCGACACATAATACGAAACCCCACAATATATGAAACCCCCACATACGGGAAACCAGTATCGAGCAACCGCATATCACAAACAGGGCTTATACGACATATGCGCCTTATCGGTCGCTTTTGTACAACCATGTTTCGGTACAAAACTACTCCAATGTACGAAGGACATGGGCTTTTGCTGACCGGGTTAAGCGTCTGTTTTTTTCTTCTTAAAAGCGTTTTTTGGGTGACTTACTAATGACTTACTAATAGCATAATAGAGTTCCTCAAATGAGGGGCCTCGAGGAAAATTGCAGATGTACACCCGTACCGTCGTATGCGTCAACGTATTTTTTGTTTTCAAAAACGCTTCCTTGTGGTTTTCCAATGGTCAGGCGTTTAATGCCGTCAACCTGGGGCAGCTAGTCGTGCTGGCGGCCATCGTGTCGGCTATCTGGTGGCAGAACGACAACATCCAGGACAAGGCCGGGACCTTGTTCTTCGTCTCGTTCACGCAGTCTTACATGGGGATCAGCGTAAGTTGTGTTTGTCGATTTATCGTATGCTTCTTTTGTTTCGCTCAAAAGCTCCGTATATCATCTCCTAAACAAACAAAAATGTTTCGAAATGTATTTTCCTCAAAAACAAAACCAACCTCTTATTTTCTACCAGTATGTACGCGTATAACATGTTTGTTATCTTAACAATGAATCGTCTGTCTTCCATTTTGTTTTTCTTGAGATTGATTGATTGGCACACATGACTGTTGTAATAAGTCGAGATTCTCACGCGACATTTCTGGAATGCAGTCCGACCGCTTGACGCCCACTCATGCTCAAGGCCCTCCACACACACATATATAGCTACTGTAGTAAGGATAACAACGCACACGGCACACCCTCGTATTTGTTTTATATATCCGATCACCTTGGCGCCTTAACAATTTTGCTATTTGTTTCACTTCCTCTTGTCCCCCCCCTCCCCCCCCCCCCCCTTTCGTGTTCCTCTCGTGTCCGTGTGATTGTCACGACGTGCTCCCTCCCCCCCCCCCCCCCCCGTTAAATGGTAGTTTTGCCCTCTTGCAAGCATGCAAGCATCCCCTCTTAACGTTCGACACCTCGCGCAAGCCCTTCGTTCTCTGGCGTTTTTGAGGAATGAGTTGGCACAAACCGATGCGTGATACCAGATATATACCATACCAGGTACTACAGTACGGTCGTAGAGGTATGAGACTGTAGCTAGGGCGTGCGTGAAAAAGAGAAAAACGACACACCACGACACCTGCAGAGGCCAGGATGGAAAACCAACATGTCTTTTCTGGGGGGGGGGGGGGGGTACTCATTTGTTGCTTGCCTTAGTCATTTGACCGTTGACCACGCATCCCTTTCGAGACGGAGCACCGCTCCTACTCCTAATAGAGACACCTCCAACATTTGGGCGCTCAATACGTGGTTTCCATATATTACAAATAAACTTTTTGCTAATCTTATCCCCTTCCTGTTTCGCGGCCTGTGGCCACCATCTATCTCCTAAGATAGCGATCGTTTTTTCGCTACTATTTAGTGTACCAAACTTCTCCATGTCACATTCGTCTATTTTTCTCATCTCCTCCTCTAACACATCCCTTTCCTCCTTGTATTTTCGCTTGGTTTTAGGGTTGGGTTGGCGTCGGTTGTCAACGACACTGTAAAACATGCCGCTCACTACGTACATGAGCTAGACCACCAGGGTACCATTTTGTTTTGTTTTGGCGGTCGATCACAGCTGGCGGTCGAGTTACGTAGATATTTTGTGCGGGGTCGAGAACGTTTGCTCCGCACAAGGAGAATGATCGTACCACGTAATGTTCATGATAAAAATCCCACGAGGCAGTTACATAGTACTCCCATCATTGTTGTCTCTGGAAGTGGCCACACCGGATAAAAAGTAACCCACACTGAAGCTGTCACCCATATGCAAATCCGCCTCACAAGCGGTTATTATTAATAGTAGGATGCAACTCACCCTTCAATGCGACTTGCCCCAACACCTCACGGCGCTTCGCGCTTGGTGCTAGAAATGTCTCCCTGGTCGGTGAAAACCCGACATGCTCCGCCCCGGCATTGTAGGGATGCGAGAGTCCATGGTCATACGACTAGTACGGCCATGCACGATTATAGATATACCGCAAAACCCAAACGCGTACGTAGACTAAAAGCTCAAGATTGCGAAGAAATAGGGCAGCCACTCGGCTCTGAGCGCCTGAGCAAAAAAGGAGTTTCACGTGACCCCCCCCCGCCGTCGCCGCCGCCGCAGCAGCAGCAGCAGGACGACTCTGCTTGGCGCTGTGGTGTATCTATTAAGGCAACACAGGCATACGGAACGGGTTGCACCCGTTTTTTTTCTTAGTAGGCTCCTCTCCGCTTTTGAGGGGATCTCTCGTGCCTCACCCCCCCCCCAAAAACGCATGCTACCTTAAAGGTAGAGGTGTACCGTGTTGTCTCTGAGGTTGTCCACAGGAGTTCCACACCTCATGAAAAACGCTTTGTTGGAGGAACGTAAAACTGCTCTCGTACCCAGACGAAACTAACTCCCATGGCCTAGGTATGCAATGACAACTGTTGCAACACAAGAACGAAAGTTCGGACGAATTTAGGGTCAAGGAACCTTTAATAGGTCGTTCAGAAAATGTTTCAGCCAAAATAAGGTATACCTTATATCTCTATCTTGGCACGCGTCTACAACAACATCAGTTTTTTAGAAAGTGGTTGAAGTGCAAACCCTGAGACGCGTGCTACGGTAGAGGTAGCACTTTTTGGCTGAATCGTTTTCTGAACGATCGGGCTCCTTAACCCAAATGCGTCGGACTTTCAGCTTTGTGACGAATAATGTTTCAGAGTATACTTCGGTCATGAGATTTCTCATCCGGCGGCACTTTGATTTTCCTCCAAAATCATTTTTTCGGTGAGATATGACGCTCCTTAAGCGAGGAGCTCAGAAAAAACATGGTGCACCTCTATCGTAGCATGCGTCCCGAGGAAGAACCTTAGGGCCCATATTAACTATTAACGAGTACCAGGTATAAAATAAACTCGATTTGGAAAAATAAAAATTCAAATTCGCTTTTCATTGGTCAACACACGCACCAGCACCAAAGATTAGGATCTTGGGGTATAATAATATTGGGTGTTTGTTCGGGTTCTGGCCAATGAGAAGCGGATTTTTTTTTTTTTTTTCCAAATTGATTTTTTTTTCTTCGTTAAAACGGGCCCTTATTATGGCCTGGGTACGTTAAAACAACATATTTTCATCATCCTGGTGTGTACTTTTCCCCTCCGATAACGTCGTCGAATATCCACCGTGCTACGATGATAAAGGTACGAGCACTTTTTTTCTCCTCACAAGGCCAATTTGTTTTTTTTTTCCTGAAATGACGGAGGAGGCTCCTTAACCCACAATCGTCGCAATGCCATCCTTTTTCTGTTTTTTTTTTGGGGGGGGGGGAATTTTGATTTTGCGTGCTTGTATACCTACAGTAGGCCATGGGTGGGGTTTGTTCTTCGGGTTTGGCACACTAAGGGCCCGAATTAACGAGTATTATAGAATAAATTCAATTTGGAAAAAAAAAAAAATCAAATTCGCTTTTCATTGGTCAACACACGCACCAGCACCAAATATTATGCCCCCAAGATCCTAATATCTGGTGCTGGTGCGTGTGTTGACCAATGAAAAGCGGATTTGAATTATTTATTTTTCCAAATTGACTTTTTTTTCTTCTTCGTTAAAACCGGCCCTAACTATGTGTCTTGAAAAGAAAAAACATTTTTGCTTACTTGCTGTTAGTGTAGAGCGCCTCAAATTGAGTGACCTCAGAAAAAACAATCGGCGCACCCCTACCCCAAGTATGTGTCCGATTGTTCCAACTTGTTCCTTTCCGACTTAAAAGTCGAACATGCTCTAATGGTACCGCAGTGGTAGTACCAGCAGCAGTAGTAGTAGTAGTAGTCTCTCTTCTGTTCACTCTTGAGCCAAGAAAATATCGCACTTTCCCTTTCTTGTGGACGGACTATTTCCTACGTACATATCCCTCCCTCCCTCCCTCCCTCCCGCTCTTGGTAAAACTACCGTTTTTTGTTGAGGGGGAAAACACATCCATATGTAGGAATTCATCACTTGGGTATATATTTTATTGAAAGGCACAAGTAGTACGTGTCACCCTTTTAGAGCTTGATTGGCGAAACGTCGGTAAAGGCATTCCATAAAAGGGGGAACCTGTCCCCCCCCCCCCCCCCCCCCCCCCCCCCCCCCCCCCCCCCCCCCCAACTCTTCCGCCCCTCCTACTCGTGCGTTTCCAACTTCCTACGGACTCTTTTCGTGGTTTTGTTGCTTGGAAGACGAGCACGCGAGTGTTTCCTCCCGAGCGGGGCCTGATGATCCGCGAGCGGTTCACGGGTTCCTACCGCGTGGGGCCCTATTTCCTGGCCAAGTCGACGAGCGACATCGGGATATACACGCTAGCGCCCATCTTGTTCGCTACTATCGTCTACTGGTGCGTCGGTCTGAGACCTGAGGCGGGCGCCTTCTTGATATTTTTGCTGCTCTTCATGGGGCAGGCAAGCAGTAGCAACAGTGTGTTTACACGGGTAGGGGTTGGGGGAGCGGTACAGAGAAAGCGGCGGTGGCGGTAGGGGGGGGGTGGAGAGGGGAGTCGTGTGACTCGCAGTAATCAACTACGTACAACTAGCCCTTTCCCCGGTCCCAGTGACAAAATATTGCCCCAGAAGGCAAAAACTAACTGCAACCCTTCTATGGTATACCGTGGAGGATGAATCGAAGCGTGGAGACGTATAATAGGTGCACGTCACGCGCGCAGGCAGCTTGGCGGTTTGTTTTTGTCCTGCTGCACGCTGCTTTCTAGACAGCAGGTTCTGCTTCTATCTACTGTAGACAGCAGGTTTTTGACATGAGTACCGCATTTTTTGTCACGTTTTTGTTCTGGTTGCTACCCCTAAGTAGTGATAGGTCACAATAGTACCGCATTTTTCTCGTTTTGTTCTGGTCGCTATCTTGAGTGATAGGTCACAAATGTACCCCGTCCTCGCGCTCTCGTTCATATATATTGTCCTATTCCGCCTGAAAGCGCCTGTTCAACATCGTCAGCACCTTTCTCTCCTAGCAGCCGAAGCTCGCAACCGGACTGTTTACCTATAGGAGCCGCTTACCCCTCGGGCTGTATCACCACTAAGATATGTTTTCAGCCACCTTCGTCGTACTGATTGGTGTTTGAACGGTCCCGGCTGCTGTTTTGTTTTTTATCTATACTACTGTACCTTGCAGGTGATCGTGGGACAGAGCTTCGGACTGTTCATCAGCACAGTCATCTCCGACATCTTCACGGCGCAGTCTTCCTCGTACGTCGTGGTCCTGGTGTTCTTTCTCTTCGGTAGGTGCCGCGTCAGGGCCAAAACATATAAAATGAATTGGTCACCCACGAAATTTCACCAAAACAAGCGCGAAAGGGCTGGGAGAGCCGACAGTATAGTAGCCGTCACGAGTACCATGGATGCTTGGTCCCACGAGACAGACCGCTTTAGCTATTTTGAGCCTTTCTCGCCCCCCCCCCCCCCCCCCGCTCCTCGCGTCCAAATTTGAACGAACGGCGAGATTTTATTTATCTCGTAAGGTGGCTACTACATGAACGTCGAGAACATACCGGAGGGACTGTGAGTGGTGCGGGTTTATTTTTGGTGGCGTCTGTTCGATTGAAATCATACATTTGTGACCACGAACTACTGTAGATAAAACCCTTTGAATAGTCGGTCGACATCCTACTGCAGCTGTGATAGATTAGTATGGTTATACGTGTGCGTGCACCCCCAACGTTTTGGCCTTTTGTTGTTGTAAAGTCTCCGGGTACACGATGCCGCATTTTGTTCAAGCCGCTGCATGCAGCACCACCGCCGTGCCGTGGTTCACCATGTTGACAAAATCATTGAGCGCATTACGTAGATCAAATGGCTGACCGGTATGAAATAAATCTGCGCTCAAATCGCGCGTGCTCCACACATCCCGTATCGCCGTGAACAGCGGTACTTCTTGCTGCCTGACACCCACTCCTCACCCCCCCTTCCCCCCTCCCCCGTCCCGCCTTTCCTGTTTCCGGCACAACACACGCTCGTTCGCTGCTTTCGGGGGCTCCATGGCGCTGACGGATTACTTAATATGTTTCTGCTTCTACCCACAGCGGGTGGCTAAAGTACGTGTCCTACCTATTCTACGGCTTCGGGGGCATGTTGCATAACGAGGTGCTTGATTCTCCCGGGTTTCGCGAGCGTGCGGCATTGTTTTGGTGCTGAGACCCCTCGCGACTCACAGCGGTACACCTTTTTTGGAGGGGCGCCGCCTTCGAGGACGCTACGTACTACGTATATAGCTCGGAGTCGTGGTGGTGCTTGCGGTGCAGACCTTTTTGACAACTTTCGTTGTGAAAAATGTGTTATCGTAGGTTGTTCTGTCACCAGTCGGCTTGATCCAGCTTAGGCCTTCAGGACTGCGCTTCCGTGGCAGGGGGACACACCATGCTACAGGGTAGAGGGTAGAGGTGCACCATTTTTTTTTTGTTTCCGAGGATAGGGTTACTTGAGGAGCTCTATACCTCTCGCCCAAAATACGGGTTTTGAAAAACGCCAAAAAAGGTGGAACTCCTTGAAAAGTTCCACGGCCTAGTAGTACAAAAACAGCTTCATCTTGCAAAACAAAGAACTGAAGGGCATTCTAACAGTTTTGGGTCAAGGAGCCATGACAATCAGAAAAAAGTTGCAGCCTAAAAATTGCTACCCGTATCGTAGGGACAAAAAAACTTGGAAATTAGAGTATAAGTTAGGTTTTATCTTGGGAATTAAAAGTGCAGTACTAAAAGGGTTAGGCACCCGGTTACAGAATTAAGGCAACCCATCACGAAGACCCCGCCCTCCACATCCCACGCCAGACTGTTGCTACGGTAGGGGGGTCATGTATAGGTGCATTTTTTTACCTGCACAGAGCCACTCGGCCGAGTGACTGCTTTACTGTGTTGTACTCAGAACCGTTTTTTTTTCTCTTGTTGTTTTATATGCACCGCCATTGGAGGTTTTTGTTACGCAACGCCAACAAACCATGTTTAGGTCCAATTTTCAATTAGATTCGGAGCCACTCGTCCGAGTGGCCAAAACCCGACAGTGAAAATGTGGGTACCCCCCCTATCGTAGCACCAGTCCGCAACGAGTTTTTTGGGGGGTTCGACGATCTCTGTTGAGAGAACCTCTGTGTCCCAATTTCGACCGCCATGACCAATTTCCTACCCTGAAGGGCGGACAACATACGCAAGCTTACCCCCCCCCCCCTCCCTCCCGTTTCCCTTACGCCGCCCCCCCCGTGCTACTGCGACGCGATACTGCGATGGCGCACACAGGTCCATGGACGAGAATTCTCGTGTGATCAGGCGGTCGGCAGGTCGTTGTTGGGCCTGGAAGAATGCGCCGAGGGCGGGTCTGGTACTGTCACAGGACAGCATGTCCTCGCGGAATTTGGGTGAGACGGCATTTCCCACTTGGAACTACTGTAACGCGCCACTTTTCAGGGCGAGTGCGCGAGTACCCTGTGATGGGCGAATTAGCCCTACGTAGCGGAAACGTTAGGAGGTGTGTCTCTTGTTTATTTAGCCCCCCACAGGGTGCGTTCTGACCTCCTCGATGTGTTTACCCGGGAGTCGAAAGAGAAGCTGTTGGTGCCAAAAGGTGCTACCCACTCGCCCAAGCAGACACGTGACTACAGCAGCAGTAGCTCGATGGGTAACTCGTCAGCTTCTGAACATGGGGTGCGTGGGTTCGGTTCCCAACATCGTCACTTTTGTTTAGGTTGGAAAAGGCTCGAAGGTTCTTGATTTTCCCAGAGCAGGTCGTGGCGAAGGAAGGGAAAAGAGGCATTAGGCCCTTTCCAGAGCACTGCGCGCATAAAGACCGGTCGACAGCCCCGGAGCGGGGAGGCACGCCTCTTTGAGGATGTAACTCCCTCGCCTCGTCCCGCTCCAAAGAAAACCTGCGCCGTTCGCGATTATAGTAAAGCGTTAAATACACACGCCAATGTTTTACACGTCTCTCACCCCTCCGGGGTTTCACACGTAGCGACAAGAAAAAAAGTATTCTACTGTTATTGCATTCGCCATCTGACAATGTGTACGTAGCGCGTGTTTTAATCATACCACCCACATATTAAAAATAAATGCAGAATCCAATGACTCCAGGCGCGAAAGATGTTATCAACCAGACCTGAATACTTAACGAAAGTACACCAATATTGTGGCCCCGTTGATGAAGTGAATCTGCTACAGTGCAGTAGTCGTAACTCATGGCGGACGTTTCACTCATGAACCGTCCTCTATATGGCGTGAGAGCGCCGTCGAAACAAGTGTGAGCTTATGCAGCGCGTGTGTTGTGCAACTGCTTGCGTTGAAGTCCGGGTAACTCCATCTATGATGATCTCTCATACACACCTCAGCCATCAGCCCAGGGTTTGTTTTTAATGACCAAATATGTAAGTCGTCACTTGTTTTTTGCCCTTTTCCCCCTTTTTAAGACATACATGCCTTGAATTCCCAAAACGAATGAAAGGTATTGCCTGGGGGCTTAACCTCCCTGCCCCCCACATCACGCAATTAACCGGCCGACCCAACCTTTTTTCTTGTCGATGATTTCGCGCGTTTGTACCTATATTATGACAGGCTCCTGGATGTGAACGTCTGGGTAAACATTGCGGCCCTCGCTGCTATAGCGTTTGGGCTACGGGTGGTGACATACCTTTCGATGCGTAGGATGACCAAGACAAGAACGTGAAAACATCGGGGGCTGGTTGTGCATTGTGTTTTGTGATACAGTAAAGCTCTGCTCTCGAGTTTTGCGGAAGAATCTTGGCGGCGCCCCTCTCCGCCCCCGTCATCTCTTTCGTTCCCTACAGTAGTGTCTCCTCCCGGGTTAGTTTCGTTCTTCGCTATGCGTATGCTCACACTGCACGCATGCACCCCTGGTGTACCAGACAGAGCAGTAGGTACGGCAGCAGTAGGTACGGCAACAGTAGGTACGGCAGCAGTAGGTACGGCAGCAGTAGGTTCGGCAGCAGTAGGTTCGGCAGCAGTAGGGATGGCAGCAGTAGGGATGGCAGCAGTAGGTACGGCAGCAGTAGGTTCGGCAGCAGTTTCAATGTTGCTGTGTTGATTGGTGCCGTTCGCCATCATTCGTTGGTAAGGCCAAGTGTTAGAGAACCGGCAACAAGTAGGGACCCTGCTGGCAATACTGTTTCCCGCGGCGGCGGTCGTTCTGCCTGGGGGCTGATGTGCTTGCAGCCGGTGTCATTTCGAGTTTCGAGCGTGTCTCTTGACTCTTGACATATTATATATATAAATAGGTTATGGTAGGTATTGTTGGTATGCGCTGTTAAGAAATGGCGCGCTTCATGATTACAGCATTGATTGCGATTATTTCAAAGATTTTTTCGTCACCTATCTGCACTCGAGGGCTACAGCACACCCAGTGCAAAAGTGTTGCAGTATAGGACAATGCCGCGCGTGCGGTCTGGGCAGTTGGTGCCGGGAAAAGTAAGCATCCTGTCCCTTTGGAAGCCTACAGTAGCTACTAAAGGCCTCCTGGACGAATATTCGAGAAGTGTGTATGTGTGTCCGCTTGCACTCTGAAACCCCGAACCCGCGATTTTGTTTCCACAAACGATACCCGACGAAAAGCGCTGACGCTACCGCCGAGACGTTGACCATCGCTCATCATGTTACCCGCCCTCGCCAATTTTCAGCTCGTTTAACGCCGCATTTGTGATGTTGTGCTGTTCCCCGTCTGCCCCGTCGAGAAAACCTTCACGGCTACCTGTAGCTACAGACTGACCGTAAATATAAGGTGTACTTTTAACTATTTGTGACTATCTGAATGCCTCTTATATTTACGGCCAGACATATGGTATCGTTTTGGAGTCTACAAAAAATCGGGCAAGAGCGTAGTATTAATAGTTGGTCAAGACACGCGTCCAACTCTACGACGAGCTGCTGGTCACGGGCGCCCTTGTTATCCACCCTATCGCCCTCGGCTCCTTGCGAGTGCCGGCCCCCCTCGCCTCCTTTTTCGATATACCGGTCCGCCCAGCCTCCGCCTCTCCATGTACCTCGCTCCCTCCCTCCTTCCAGCCCTCCCTTGCCTCGCGGTCTGATTTTGCTTGTGACGTATTTTGTATTTATGTTTTATATTGTCTACAATGTACAGCGATACAGAGCAGTACCACTCTGACCTGGGATAACATTTAATTGAAATGGGCCTCATATTTCGGATGAGAGTGACAACTGTAGTACGAGCGCAAACTGGTACGTAATTTCTCTCTTAAGATGAAGAATCGGTACGGACACTGACTGGGTGTGCCGCATGTAGACGGGTAGAAATAAGAAACAACAACGGTTTCAAACTGTAATAAGCAGTGGCTCGTGATGGAATGAAAGCTAGATATACTATAAGATACCGTAACACATCCCCTCGGGCGAATTTGGATGCTGGGTTTCTCGACAACGGAGAGAAGAGTCGTGTATCATATCTATCATATCTATCATATGATACAATCGAGCGATGCGTCTACGTATGGAAGGGAATACATCGACTATTCGTACGTATGATACAGACACGTAATATATTTCCAAAGCCATTGTTTTTGTCTACGTACGTCGTGTGACATTGCCATCTGTTTTTGTTGAGTGATTCCCCCCGTGTTTTGGAGGAAATCGGCTCTGGAATTCGTTCCGGGGAGTGTGTTATCTTATCACTTATCACACGTTCGTACACGTAATACGTTATAGGCCGTTACACATCTATCTACTACTCATACGCACATCTCCTGAGCATTGAGTTGCGGGTGGCGAACGTACGATTTAGTCGGCGGGTTTACGTACGTACGTATTGTAAAGCGACTGAACGGCCACTCCGAGATACAAAAAAGTGCGTGCATCGTATCGTGAATCGTGGACCGCATCCAGCTGTGGTTTGCTTCGTGCTATGCGTGGTGCATGCTAACTGCAATACGCATAAGTGGCACATATACCTTACGTAGTAGTCGAACCGAGAACAAGGCACTGCACGAAGCTACTTGCTACACTGCTGCTGCTGCTGTTGTTTTATTGTTCTGCTGCTGGCTGCTGCTGTACGAAGTACGAGTACTCGTACCTTCTACTTTTGTTGCCAGAAGCCAGGATGACGCTGCTAACAGGCAATTGGCTTCGCCTCGCCCTGCACACGCTTCCCCCATCCAGATCCATCCCGCACGTGGGTATACCGCGCTGCGTGTAGCAACCACTGGTGGAGTGGACTACATCGCTACTGCTCGTTCCTCGTGTTTTGTTTCCACCATTCCGCCAGCCGTTTCAAAACCTGATAGCCCCGCGCCCTGCAAAGCGAAATTAAACATTTAGATTGGAACTCCTTTTCTGGCAGAAGAAGAAAAAAAGAAAAAAAGCATAATATTTCCAAGGGGAGCACAGCGAGTCGGGGAATATGAGTTTTGTATGTGTACGGAAGAATTGGCCAATCGTATGTTGAATGTAGGTCCTGAAGTGGTCCATACGTGCATTGGACGAAATGTGACCACGTACACCATAAGCAGCACCGAAGGGAACACCTCCATAAGATAGTCGGGGGTTGCGCTGACGAGCAGACATCAAGCAAAGGGCTTCCAAGCCGTCAAGCCAACAGTGTGGGGAGGTGTTCAGGAGAGTGTCTTTTTTGCAAGACGAGGCGCGCAAGGTCCAGTGGTCGCTTCACGAAGAAGGCTCGCCCACTACCCAGGTCGGTGGTTACGAAAAAGAAGAGCTTCGAGCTCAAGAATTTGTCGTGCTGTAAGCTATGGGGCATAAAAGAGACCTGCTTTCGAAGGACCGCCTCAAACCACTCGCGATTACAGAAGTTACCGAGCTCGTCGCCGGCCAGGAACAGTAGCGCCGCGCTTCTACTACATATATCGTCGCTGTACCAAGCGGGTAGGGCTTGTGCCGTCTCGTGTGCCGTGTTCTAGGCAGCTTGGTGCTTTCAAAACCAGCTCGGTATGTACGTTTGTGTGCTCGCTTTTCTCTCGAGTTGTTTGCTTTTTTTGTGGCGGCTGGCAAACAGACCACAGCGGCGGGGCGTTTATTTTCGAGCAAAACAAACAGATTTTTGTCAAAGTGTTTGGTCAAAATTTCTTTGCAACGGGGGTAACCCTATTTTTTCTCATCTTTTGGTCACGTTTCTATGTTACAGCTATAATACCCGTACTACTGCTGCTGTTGTATTGTTGCCGTACCGCCAAGGTACCGCTCTTGCTTATGTGCTGTGCATGGTGACGTGGGTACGGGGTGTATTGGAGACGTATGCACAATATGTTGGAGACGTTGGCGCAAGGGGGCCATTTTTCCAAGCACTACAAAACGCTCGCATGTTCCTATTTTTGGGTAAGCCATCACGTTTCTATGTTACAGCAATGCCCGTGCTGCCGCTACTGCCTGTTGTGCTGCTGCTGTACCGCTCTTGATCGTTTTGCTGTGCACGGTGGCCTGGGTACGCGGTGTGTTGGAGACGTCGGCGCAAGGCGGTCATTTTTCTCGAGGAGGCGGATCGCGGCAGTAACCAAGCATGGTGGTGAGGGTCAAGCAGAGGGTTGCATTTTCACTCGTGGTGGCCGCATGCTCGAATGAGATGGGGCCGCGGAGGCCCAGTGTTGT
>MEHQ01003047.1:61768-125452 GCA_008828725.1 Saccharina japonica
AATCGTATTGGTAGTACTTGGAAGGCGGTATCTTAGGTGGGAACCAGGGATGGTTCCCGATGGCTTTTAGCCATCTCACCTGCCTTCTCAGTCGTTCATCACGCGAAAACGGAATAAACCTGCTCTTCTTCTATCTCTACGCAAACAACACACGTGAGTACCAACGAGTACCCGTTCCATAGGCTGACCTGGCTAGGGATACCCTGTCCTCTTATACCTAGCTTCACTACAGTAGTGGACAAACACTGTTAGTGGATCTTCCTAAGGTAGCTAATTAGGCACTCTGATTGGCCAAGCAAGCACTGACCACTGGCATAGGGTTCGGGTTCGGGTTAGGGTTAGGGTTCGATCTGAGGGTCATATTACTACTACCAAGACAAAACCCCCATTTTAAGGATCCACCATCACCCTTTGTCCACCCCTCAAAAAAAGACGATCCTTTTGCATCTTCCCCCGTGTACAGCTGGACCGGATACGACGACCAGCCGTTTTCTTCTCTGAGTTGCAGGTGAGCATACACAGCGGAACGCCATGAGTTGCCTCTCGTACCAAGACCCTTTTGTTTTGTGCTTGGTGTGCGTTGCTTTCAGATAGACCAGAGAAAAGAAAAGCACAACCGCCTCATGAGGGGGAAATTGGAAATTGGTTGCTCCGCACACTATTAATACTTGGTCTACTAGCAAGAGACATTACCGTAGGAGTGGGAGTATTTCTACGGTACTTACCGTTGGGGGTCTCGAGCCTATCCTTTAGGAGGGATGTACATTATTTGTCTTTTTCGCGACACGTGTCGCGACACATGCCGCGACACGTCGCGGCCCTATGCGGCATGCCCGCGTCGCGGCATGTCGCGACATGTCGCGACGCGTGTCGCGGTAGGTGTCGCGGCAGGTGTCGCGGCAGGTGTCGCGGCAAGTGTCGCGACGCGTCGCGACATGTCGCACGGCAGGTGTCGCGGCAAGTGTCGCGACGCGTCGCGACATGCCGCGACACCTGCCGCGACGCGTCGCGACACTTGCCGCGACACCTGCCGCGACGAGCGTGACGAGGTTCACGTAGATCATCATTTTAGGAGGGGACGTGTGGTCTCCAGGTTTACTGGCCGGTATTACTGTGGGATCAGGGTAGACCTTGCGCTTCGCGCCTGCACCGGTATAGGGTGGTTCGTCGCTTCGCTCCTCACGGTTTTTAACCAGAAGGCTCTTATGGGATAATATCCTGATGGGACCTGTCTTTTTGGCAGGGGCGCTGGTGTAGTGGTTATTCTTCACAACAATGTCGCGACACGTGTCGCGAAAAAGACAAATAATGTAGATCCGTGTTCGTAGCGTGCCAAGTGCAAAAGCCAACGGCTAACGCCGGCAAGCCATGAGGTAGACCGTGTTCGTTGCACTTATACAAACCAGGTCGATCGCGGGAAGCACGCACGCGCCGCAGGTGTTGTGGCTGGTTGGCGGCCTTTTTTAAAGCTTCAGAATGGCTTGCGCCAAGCTTGCGCGGTAAAAAAACATCGTCCAGTTTGTACTCACTCACCTCGTCGTACTCGCCAAAGGTGAATGCCACAGAACGCGCAAAAGCCAAGCTGGCATTTCTTCGGAGGGTAAAGATCTTGCCTCTAGGTGAACTTCGAGCTGCCTGCCTGAAGCTGCTGCCACGGGGCCGAAGTCCGTCGCAAACATCCTCCCATGTTTCTACAGTAGTAGTATACGTATGACACCTGTACTATTAGTAGTTTGATGGCAGACTTGGCCGCTAAAAGAGGGGACGGAATTTGTTGTTTCTGATGCCAGATTATCGATGATTGATTGTGACGATCCGTTTCACTTATCAAACCACCTATTATTGTTACCAAGTCAAGAAGGTCCAAGAATATTCACGAAAAGATCGCGAAGATCGCCCCACTGAAACCAGCTCTTTTTTACGGCCAGCAACGAGTATATTACAACAGTTTGTAGTATAACGGGTTCCCGAACTCGCAGTCCCCTACGGTACTTTTGCTTACTTCTGAAACCAGGCATCTATGGATAATAGGCTTGCACATAGCTCCGCGATATTCGTGTTGCAAACAGATGTGTCATTTCGTCGTGCCGTATCATACTCGTCCATGACCAGGAATCAAATAGCACCATGGTCTACCTAATAGCTGCTGCTGTTGGGAACGAAGATAATTCCGATTTTGATACTGATTGCCGATTGTACTTGGAATCGCCGTAAAGAGTATGCCGATCGATCGATGTACGAGGTAAAATGCGCTACGAGTACATACCTGTGGTAGTAAAAAACCGTGGACGAAGTATAGGGTTTCCCCTACAAAGTTTTCTCTGAATTTTTACCGAAAATTGAAACAATTTATATTTTTTTGTTGTCTTGCCAAGGTCTTGCTCGAAATTAAACACCCGGCCGCTGTTCGCAAGCCACCAAAAACAAAACAAGCACCGGGAGAGAAACGCGAGTACCGAAACGTACATACGGAACTACTGCTGTAGTTTTGAAAGCACGAAGGAAGCGTGCTACACGTACGATAGAGGTAGCACTTTTTGGCTGAAAAAAAAAAACTGAATGACGGGGGCTTATAGGACTGGAGTCCCGTTTTGGGGACAAATTACTTAGAATTAGAGTGCCTTGTCTCCAAAACGGGACTGCAGTCCTAAAAGGGTTAACCCCAAATCGTCGGAATTTCATTCTTGTGTTGCAATAGTTTCCATTGTATAGTTAGGTTATGGGCTTGTTCATCGGGTGGCACTTTTATTTTCCTCCAAAAACAGTGTGCAGGCTACTGCAGGTATAGAGCTCCTCAAGTGACCACCCTCAGAGAAAACATGGCGCACCTTTACCCCTAGCATGCATCCAAGCTGCCTAGAGCGCGGCGCACGAGAGAACACAAGCCCTACCCGCTTGGTACAGCTGCGAAACAAGTGGTAGAAACACGACGCTGCTGTTCCTGGGCAGTGGCGCACCTGATAGCTTCTGCAATCGCCAGTGGCGTGCGGCGACCTCTCAACTGCAGCAGCTCTGTTGTGTGCCCCATAGCCCACCACACAGCAACTTCTTGAGCTCGAAATAGCTTTTTCGTGACCACCGAGCTGGCTAGGACACGAGACACAAGACAAAACAAGCCCTGCGCGCTTGGTGCAGCTGCGACATAAGTAGTAGAAACACGACGCTGCTGTGGCTGGGCAGTGGCGAGCCCGGGAGCTTCTGTAATCGTCAGTGGTGTGAAGAGAGCTGTCGAAAGCAGCTCTATTTTGTGCCCCGCGCACAACAAATTCGTTGAGCTCGAAGGCATCATTTTCATAACCACCGAGCTCGCTAAAACACCACAAACAAGACACGACCAGCCCTACCCGCTTGCTGCGGCGACGGCATAAGTAGTAGGAGCAAGGTGCGGCTGATTTTCAGCGGTTGGGGGCGTGGTAGCTGCCGCATTTGCTTGCTTGCGTTGTCTGTTGCCGCTGGTGGTGTCGTTGTGACCAAAAAGGCAAACACACAGAGAAACGCCGATCGGGCCACTGGGCGCTGGGCACTCAACTGCATGCAAATGTTTCTTAAAGGACAAAAATAAAACTAAAACCCCAAGCTCTTTGAACTGATTAAAACATTTGGGAATCACAACAAACTTCTTTACTGAAAACAAACGCGAAAAAACGCGGCGCAAACAAACGCATTTGATAAAAACTTCAAGCTAAAGAACAATTCCCAGTTTTTTTTTGGAAAGGGGAAACCCTTTATTAATAAATGCCTACCATTGTTTTTCCCACAACAAAGTGGTTGTGATTCCACTCCGCACTGCGACTCCAGTCCGCACGACGGAAATTCCACAATATGTACATATCGCGAATGATACTCATCCTGCGAATGGCACAAGCATGGCAGCTGCTGCTTGCTGCCTCGTAGTATTACAGGGGATCATAGCAAAATAGTAAATAGGTCCTGTGGTACACAAACAAACGTACACTACTCGTATATGTACCTAGTTTTACTAAAATAACAAAATCCGGCCCTATTTACTATGGCCCCCCGTGATAATATCACTGCACTGCTATGCTGGTGTATCGTGATGCACTTAAAACAAAAAAAAGGGGAAACCGTCGCCCACGGCTCGTAAACCAAAGCGTCGGCGGCAAGCGCCACGGCCACCGCCTGCGAGTATCATAGCGCTGTGTCGTCTACCCCTGATTATGCCTGCCCATAACGCTTCTTCTGCACAACGCCCACTAACGAATTCGTTGTTCGAAACCCTCCCCTCTACAGCCATGAAGCTGCTGCGAGTTGCGGTTTTCGGGACGGCGGCGCTGCTGGGAGCCACCTGCGCTGCTTCAAGCTGCAGAAACGAGAACGCCGCTAGCGGAAGCACGGACAACGGTGACTTGGTGAGTCGATCATCTTTCCCGGAGTTTCATTTAGCATGTTTCAGCATCTATTTCGTGGTTATCGCGCATAGTTTTTCACAGCAAGTTTGCTTGGAAGTCAACGGGATAACCCTGCCCCTCGAACTATGTACTACTGCCTAAAATATCCAATACTAATTCCAAGTTATTTGTCTCCGAAAACGGGGGCGCAGCTCTACAGGGGTTATAATTGTAGCTCTTGTGCCACATGATACGAAGAGTACGGGAAACGGTGTAAACGGTTGCCAGGCAGGAACTTGAGCAAGGTAGGAGGGAAAGGAGGCCTCCTCTCTTGGACCCAGGCCGCAGTGGCATATAGGGCTTACCCTGGGCCAGGTATTCGATTGATCTTTTACCCCCCGAAAGTTCCGTAGGTAACACCTTCCGTAGGTAACACCTTCACATTTGACGTCGTCGGTATATATATAGAGAAAACGGGCTGGGCGAACGAAGGAAGAACACTACTACTACGAAACAGATAAAACATTCCGTACGTGTGTGGACTCGTCACCGGCGGTTGACTGTACGTACGGTGTTGCTTTCGAATGCGGCAGGGCGAGGGCGGCAGCGCCCACTGCAGCGCGACAGGCGAAGGCAAGCCTATGACGAGCTTTTTGCATGATGAGTGGGCCATGACCCCCGCCCACTTTGCCAGTTGTGATGGAGGAGACAGCATGTGCCCCGACACTCCGGAGGTAAGATTATATTCGTATAGAGTTTACAGGGGCAGTCCGACAAGAGGTGCCTACGAAACCCAGCCACTCCCTGTTATGGTTGGCGCTAGGCTCGAATGATGCTCTCGTTGTGCAATCAATACCACGCGCATCGTTCATATACTGTGAGCAAAGCATCAGCGATTAAAATTTCAACTCAGGAACCGCGATATGCCGGGGGGGGGGGTGTACTCATGTTGTGCACGGCCGTAGTCATATGACCATAGACCCTCGCATCCCTACAATGCCGGGACGGAGCGCGTTGGGTTTTCACCAACCAGACAGACATTGCTTGCACCAAGCGCGAAGCGCCGTGAGGTATTGGGCGAGTCGCATGGAGGGTGAGCTGCATCCTGCTAAGAACCGCCTCTGAGGTGGACTTGCATATGGACGACAGCTTCAATGAGTTAATTTAATTCCTGGTGTGGCCACTTCCGGAGACAGCAATGGGTTTTACTATGTAACTGCCTCGCGGATGCCTTACCATATTAACACTGGGGGGGAGGGGTGAACGTTTCTTGGGCCGGAGAAAAGCAAAGACCTGCGCGAACGAGCGAAAAAACTACGAGGGATCGTTATTCGGAGCTCTGAATGTGCACCCATCACTGGCGGTTGACGTCATAACGTTGTTGTTTTTTGTGCCAGGGACTTCATCCCAGCGATCAAGATTTTGACCCTCTTCGTGGAGCGCCAGACGACGGTGCGGACATGAACCTGCCAACATCTGCGGCCGACGAATATGCCACGTCGGTCGACAGCGACGTCGAGGTACGCAGAGCTTGTAGGTGCAAGCTAGATGCTAGAGGTCGTTGCAACTCATCTGGACCTCTAGGACCGCTCGCTGTTAAAAGCCGTCTAAGCGGGCCCAGACACTATCCGGTTGCTTGCGGTTGCTCTGATCTTGGCTGCGAACGCCTACCCCTCCTTCTGCTACGGTTGATGTTAGGCTCGAACGTTGCCATTATCGTCATTGTGTGGAGGATACCACGCGTATCGTTTACAGACTGTGAAAAACGTACTGATGGATAAGCCGCCAGCAGGAAATACTTTTAATCGAGTGATAAAAACACAGGCACATGCCGACCAGCGATGGCAGTCCCTTACCGTACGATTGATAGGTATTGTAAGCCATGGACCGGGACAAGCTGAGCGGGGGGTGAACGCCCCCCAGGCCGGAGAAAAGAAAAGACCCTGGCGATCTAGCGAAAACCCTACTGCTGTGTATCGTTATTCGATGCTCTGTACGTATGTACACCCATTGCTGGCATTTGACGTCAAAACAACGTTTTTTGTTTGAGCCAGGGTCAGGGTTGTCAGGATCGTCAGACGATGAGCGACGAGGCCGACTTCTGCTGGGGAGAGCCGCCTGACGACACCGGCATCAGCCTGGGAACATCTTCGGACGAGAAAGCTTCTGTGGACGGTGGACAGAATATTGCCGAGGTAGGAGCTTGTAGGTACTAACTTAGACACTGCTGCATTTTATCTGAGCCGCTAGCACCGCTGTAGAAAACCGTACAACCGGGCTCTGGCTCTACCCGGTCGCTACGGTTGTTCTGTTTTTGGCCGCGAAAACCTGCCAACCCGTGCTATTATACGGTTGACGTTACGCTCGAAGGCTACTGTTGTCGTCATGGAGGGTACCACGCGCATCGTTCAGATGTTATGAGCAACGCACCGGTAGATAAGCCGCTAGCAGAAAACACCTACATCAAGGGGGAAAAATTCGGTCCAAGCCGACCAGCGATAGAAATCCCATGCAGCACCCTACGAATGATAGCTGCTGCCAGCCATGAACCGCGATAAGCTGAGCGGGGGGAGGTGAGTTCATCTCGGGTCGGAGACAAGGAAAGACCCGAGCCAACGAGCGAAAGCCCTACTAGGTTTTTGCTATCCAAAGCCCTGTGTGCACCCATTGCTGGCGGTTGACTTAATTTTTTTTGTTTTTTGCTTGCACCAGGGACCTCAGGCTATCGGCGACGACATGGACCTCGGTGGTGAGCCCATTGGTGGCACCGACATGGACATGATATCATCTGGCGACGACGCTGCCTCCGTCGACAGCACACAGGGCACCCTCGAGGTACGTAAGAGCTTGTACATAGGTGCAAGCTAGAGGCCACATTTTGGACCGCTAGCACCGCTGTGGAAAGCCGTTCAAACGGGCCCAGACACTATCCGTTCGTCATACCAGGCGACACACAGCCTTTCTATTCCGTACCTGCTCTAGCATGTCTTTCGCTGGTACACGCAGAAATTTCCTCCGGTCCGAGAGGTCTAATACCTGCCGGCGGTCTACCGCTGTTCTGGGCTTTCGTTTATTATCAATCAACTTGTCCAGGGCTGCAATCATTGGTCGGATTCTGCCGACTTTTGCCTAATCGATT
Source organism: Saccharina japonica (assembly GCA_008828725.1). NCBI lineage: Eukaryota > Phaeophyceae > Laminariales > Laminariaceae > Saccharina > Saccharina japonica. The sequence goes on from MEHQ01003047.1 coordinate 69,257, forward strand.
TGAGCGTTTTCTGGCGGTGGTTCGTCGGTGTTGCTTACAGTTTCTGAACGACAGACGTGGCTTTCAAGGACAAACGTGGGCAAACGAGCGAAGCGCATTCCGTTCGCCCCGATCCGTGTTTTCTGTGTGCGTGCGCAATCGGCTTCTCGCTACCCGCTATATGGTGCGCCCTCATAGGACGTCCCCTCTACTGCACGCTCTTAAACAGAGTTCAAGCTCTTAAACAGAGTCGGTTCGGTACTCATTCCAAGCATTGGTTATGCAAATACATGTTTTATTTTGTATAGTTTTGTTCAGGCAACCGTGTCTGTCGCCGTTGTTTATGTGCCTCCAAGGTAAATTGTGGTGTGCTCTACACGTGAGTACCAGTCCAGTCTGATCGTACAGTACATATAAGGGACGTTTAGATGGCCACTACAGGTCCAAATTTACCTCATATTCAAGATGACTGATACTGTACTGGAGGCATGCTATCGTATCCCCAGAAACGTTGCTATCGCCGCTTAGGCCCGCCGCAAAACGCACGCTGACCAGACTTTCGCCCCTTTTTAGCCTTGACTCGTCCGCATTGCCTCCAACTGTTAACTCACGCTCATTCGATCTTGCTTTTCGTCCCTCCGCTATCATGCTATCATATCCTTAGTCGGTCCTCTTGTTCCAGATAGAGTTGCAGACTGACCCGCGCATGCGTGTAGTCCTGTCGCGAGGGTCTACTTCAGAACCTGCTTCGGTCCGGATGACCACACTCGGATGCTCCACGTTGAGCTCGCGAACCATGCCTACCAAGGTGAGCACTGGGGAAAAGTATGAGTTACCAGGTATCATATTATGGGGGAACATACAATACCTAGTGACCATAACCGAATATTGTGTATAAACCTACTGTAGGGGGATATATATATATATATAAATACAAGGGCTCCGCATGGGTGCCGGCATTCGCCGGCACCCATGCTTCGGATAGGGCAATTTACCTGGCACATCAGTTATTTCGTACCATCCTTATCATTTACAACAATGTGATGGCGCTCGTCGTGTTTCGATATCTGACGTGCAGAATCAAGGTAATGCCAAGTGTTGCACGAAGAAGGGAATGCTGCGTGTTGAAATATTCAGTTCGCAACCTCATTTCTCAGTCTCAACAGTAGTCAGTCTCAGAAATGTAATCAGTCGCTTTCGGTGTTCCGTGGATAGTCTCAGTTTTCAGGATAGTTTGTGAGATTTACGACAACAATGTGATGGCGATCGCTCGTGTTTTGATATTTGACACATACTACGTACAGAGTTAAGGCAATGCCAAGTGTCGCAGGAAGAAGGAAACGCTAACTGTGTTGATACTCAGTTCGCAACTTCATTTCTCAGTTTCTGTCAGAAATGCACCAGTCGCGGTCCCGGTGTCGGGCTCAGTTTTGGTCGTGCGGCGAAAACACTTCGTACCGAGCAAGCGGTTGCGCGTGGATATAGTCGAGATGTTTCAAAGCTGGCGGCAACGGGGAGGGGGTCTCAATCCTTCTCTGACTCTCGTGTCGGAGCAGACTACTCGTATCTACAGCACTATACACAGGCAGCAAGCTTATTTCGCGGTTGTTTCTTGGAGGTCCGACATATAGCGAGGTTCTACGTACGTTCTTCTCAGTGCTACAGACCAGCTGCTCGTTACATCGTACGTACAAAACAGCAGTACTTTGTACCTGGTACTACGCTGTTGTTCTACGTACAAACTCATACATATTTCTACCCTGAAAAGAAGGGAGCTACAGCATCAGTACCAAGGCAGTATGAATCCACCCGAGAAAAAATCGGCTAAACTTTTTGTTGTCGTACTATTGTGCTACTACTGTTTTACGGTAGTAAGTACTGACTGTACAAAGAGTGCCGTGCTTGCTGCTGTAGTATCGTACTCGTATCCCGACGGAGCAAGGCCGAAGGAGTGGAAGGGACTAAACCTCGCTCATGGAGGTAGTTGGGAGTAGGTAGTCGCATTTGCGAGACCGAGCTATCGAAGCTCGCGACCGAAAAAAAGCCCAAGATCCTGGAACAAATACAGGTAAAAAGTACGTACGTAGAACCTCGCTATATTTCGGATCTCCAAGAAACAACCACGAAATAAGCTTGCTGCCTCAGAGAAACAGCCTCGGCGTCCCGCACGGAACCTTTCTGCCTCGAAGAAAAAGTCTCGATGTCCCACCGTCTCGTAAGAGCCCACGGATTGAAGGTCGCCGCGCTCGGCGGCGGCGCTTGACTCGAGAGTGCGCGCGGGCGGAAAGTCACGGGCGGAGGCTGAGGGGGGCGACCCTCGAGAAGAGCAGGCGAAAAAGCCAACGCGAGGCCGTCGAAAGGGGTCCCGAGTGTGACTCTGGTCTGAAGCCAAGTGAGAGCCCAAGAGGTCCAAGATCACCACAGCGAGCGTCAAGGAACGTATATATATCTATACATATATGGTTTTTGGGTCCATCGCGGGGTTCTGACTGCTACATATGCCCCTCCTGTAATAGACGCCCAGTCTGCCCAGAAACGGTGCTCAGCGTACGAAAGGTGTTGGGTGGAAACCATCAAACCATGATAATTAACCCTGCTACTGATATACCGGGAGCACAGACATAACTCTAATTTCAGTAGATTCTCCCAGAAGGTGGGTGGCTTTCTATTTAAAACGGTTTAAAGACTCGCGGGTCTCTAGTTGCGATTGGATGATACCACGCCTACCCGAGGTGGTATTCTTTCCCCGGGTATGATTTTTGTGTTTGGAATTGAGAGATATTCGTTTGCATGACCGTTTACCGGCACCATTCAAGATCCGATTTGACTTACGTTTAGCTGCAATTGCATATGACAAGATATGCTCGGCCCAGTGGGGGGGGGGGGGGGGGGGGTGTACTCATGTTGTGCACGGCCGTAGTCATATGACCATAACCCTCGCATCCTACAATTCCGGGACGGAGCCGTTGGGTTTTCACCAACCAGGCAGACATTGCTTGCACCAAGCGCGAAACGCCGTGGGGTATTGGGCGAGTCGCATGGAGGGTGAGCTGCATCCTGCTAAGAACCGCCTCTGAGGCGGACTTGCATATGGACGACAGCTTCAATGAGTTAATTTAATTTCTGGTGTGGCCACTTCCGGAGACAGCAATGGGTTTTACTATGTAACTGCCTCGCGGACGCCTTACCATATTAACACTACGCGATACGACCATTCCCCTTGTGCGGAACAAAAGTTCTCCACCCCGCACAAATGATCTACTCGACCGCCAGCTTTGGTGACCGCCAAAAACAAATAACAAAAAAAAAACGGCACCCTGGTTGTCTAGCTCACGTAGCGAGTGGCGTGTTTTACAGCGTCGTTGCCAACCGACGCCAACCCAACCTATAAATATATCATATATTTATATGAGGGGGGGTTCGGAGAGAGGGGGGAGGCAATACTAGGGCTATCGAGGGGTGTGGGGGTGGAGTGGGGGGGGGGGTCTAATAATGTCATGCATGGCCGTAGCCGTATGACCATAGACCCTCGAATCCCTACAAGGGTGGGGGGGCGAATCGACGTAGGGGGTGAACCAAGGAGCGAAGGGATGTGTTGACCCATACACGCGCGATAAAACATCACACGCAAGAGTACCTTAGCGGGAAAAGAAGGGGGAGAAGGTCCTGCGCTTCATGTATATGCGTGGTGCTTGCGTCCGCTCTCGTCTTTGTGTGTTGTCACTTGGCCAGGTCTTCCAGCTTACGGCGGAGACACAGGTCCATGCGGTCGCCGTTGACGCCTTTGCCATTTCGACAAGCTATGTGAGCATCCCCAGCTTTGCGTCGGTTCGGCGAAAAACAACTATCGGTGCTCTCTGCGTACAAAAGCTCTGAATCGACGGCGCTCGTTCATCGTTCGGGAGTAGGACTTCGTTGGTGGTGTGTGTTTTATTTAGCCGTGACGATGGCAGGGAGGACGTGGGGGAAATATGGCTGGTATCGCTCTGTTGATATGTAGGCAGGGGGCGGAAATATAGGAGACTTCCTGCATACAAACCATCACCTATTGACAAACATAGGCGCCACACTATCCGGAACTATGGCGTGTCTGGAGTGGTATACACCTTGTATATACCGGTACGATGAAGGCCTTACGTTGCCGACTTCACAAACTCGCATTTCCTCCGTACGTACGCAATCATCCAAAACCACTGCTGTCTCTCACGATTTAGGCCGCTTGCTATAATACCGTTCTGTGTTTTTTTTTTCCCGCCCCTTCTTCCCCATTGCCCGCTGTTGTCGTGAAGACATAAAACCGATACTACTATATGCTTCTTCCTACTCACTGCCTCGCTAGCTAACTGGACTCACTGTATGTTCCTTCCACTGACTGTGGTGCTATTAGTAGCCGGTCCTTACCCTCACGGCGGGCTTACCTTCCTGTTGTGTGTCCGGTTTCTATATATGTTTTGTTCATCATCATCAGGAGTCTTGGACTTTCACGGCGCCAGACCGCAGCCCAGGGCGACATGTGGATCGGCGAGTCGGCGCACGCCATCGAACAGACGAATCACACGGCGACCTCCGACGCAGCCGACGCTGCCTCTAACGATGCTTCCGTGGCTGAAGCGGGTAACGTGAGCGCCGATATTGCGATTTGATATTACTATCATACATGTTTTTTTTCCATCCGAAAATGACGTGTAGCATCAACTTCAATTTCAACGTCGATCGCACGGAAAACATTTCCAGAAAGACGATGAAGAAGAAACAAAACAAAAAAAAGAGACCAAGAAAATCAACCAAGAAAACAATCCCTATACGTACGTATAACCCTGTTACTGCTTATTCCATGTTTCGGTTTCCCTTTCTTTGTCAGCCGTAGGACGTGTTCTACCTCAAGACGCCTTTCCTGGGCATGCAGCCCAGGAAAGTTACCCTTGCAGACTCCACACTCAACGTCTGCAAGTTGACCTGGGCTGGAAGAGGGACCAAGTCTTGTGAGGTGCGTGTGCAGTTTGAGGCGTATTTCTATTATTTATCTGTCAGTTCAGTTTGCACGAGGAGGGCGGTCGGTTTGTTTGATGTAAACTCGACAGCGGGGGGGGGGCAGTCTCTTGATCGGGGTGTTCCGAAAAAGGGAAATAAGCGCGTTTGTTCTGTATGTTTTGGTAAATCACGACAGTAAATACCACCAAACGACAGGAGGTTTTGGTGTACCTGTAGCACACGTACCTGAGGGATGGTAGCTTGCGGGAGAATTGAGCATACGGTAGTAATCATAACCAAATATGGCGGTGTACACACAGGGGGATACATGGTTTAGGGGTACATCGTGGGTGCTGATTACTATGGTGCCCCCGTAACATAAATAAAATGGCAGGGCTCCACTGCTCCAGGCTTATCAAACGTTCACTCCGGTTGACTGCACCACCACAACGCATTACTGCCGCCATACGGTCGATGCAACTGCCTTGCCGCTTCCACGCAGTAGTCGGTGCGGCTACCCCAGGCTTTCCCAAGTGTTTCTCGACCCTCTCCTTGCCGCCTGAGTGAAATTAAAGTACGTCACAACGTCCTCTCCCTCCCCCCCCAACATCGTTCCGGCCGAGGCACCTCTCAGGAGATCAAACTGGACACCGGTTCAGATGCCGTGCCCGTCGCTAGCAAGGGCAGGCGGGAAAGAGGCCGCTCTCTCTTCAGAGTCACGACTAGCTCCACTGCTTTTAACAATTTCGTGAGTGCAGCTTGGCATGAGATAAGGAGTTTTGCATTGCCAAGGCGGCGGGGGGGGGAGGGGGGTACTCATACCATGCATGGTCGTAGTCGTGTGAGCATAAACCCTCGCATCCTTACAAAGCCCACGGGGGGGGGGGGGGCGGAGGCTTGGCCCTCAATAACGATTCATCGGCATACAGGAAATAACGTCGGAAGCTGTTGTTGATGCTTGCGCTTACGCGACACTTTATTCGCTGCTTTCAGGCCTCTGTGTGGGAAGTACCGGTAAGTGCTACTAATTATGTCCCTAGGTATAAGGACCGCTTGTATGTCCGTAAATATAAGGACCGATTGTATATAAATAAATAATCCAAAAGTTGCTTACATTGAGGTACATAGTCCTATACCCCGGAAGAAGGGCGATCACGCCATTTTCGTTCCTACCGGTTCTTGGGAGAGGCCTTCGGTTGGTTGCTGTTTTTATGAATAGACATGATGCATTAGTAACGACGTCAACCGAATGGCGGGTACGGATGGAGCCAAACAAGCCAAACAGACCTTTCAATCTCACCCTACTCCTTATCGGGCTTGCTGCTGTTTGGTTTATCCGACACACTTCCGGTACCACCCATGTTCGTGTTCCGGCTCGTGTGTCTCCCTTCCCTCCTTCTGTCCGAACTATAAGTGGACGTTTGATGCCGGTAGCACGGAGGAGCAAGCTAGGTGGGTCGCCTTAATCAAGGGTGCCGCCCGCGAGGCTAACGGCGACCATGACTCCAGCGACGGTGACTCCGGGGAGGATGACTCCGGCGACGATGACTCCGGGGAGGATGACTCCGGCGATGGTGACTCCGGCGACGATGACTTCGGCGACGATGGCTCCGGCGACGGTGACTCTAGCAACCATGACTCCGGCGACGGTGACTCCGGCGACGACGATTCCGGCGAGAAGCACGAGGTAAGCGCCTCAATAGTAGGCTGTGCTCTAAGAACAGCTTCTGCGGAAAGTAGCCATACAGGGCAATTCAGTGGGCATGTCGTTTGTTGTGCTCGTACTCAGTCGATGGCTCTGTCCGGAGCTTTTCGCGCCACAACAAGTAACGTCACACACGACATTCTCCCAGCTCCACGCTGCCTACCCCCCGTCCACACACACCAGAAAACAAACCACATATAACGGCCCTGTCATTGATATGCAAGAAAGGGATGCGTAGTCACTGGTTAAATGACTAAGGCAAACATCAAAAAGAGTACGCCCCCCCCCCCCCCCCCTCCCCCTCGCCCGCCGATGCTATGGCCCAAACGAAATCATGTACACTTCCAGGAGAAAGAAGAGTCCTCCGAACAAGGACCCATGCAAACGCGCGTCAGAGGCTGGAAGATCGGGCCAGATGACCCCTCCCTCGAATCCGGGTTGTTCTTGAGGAACCTTAACAGGAAGAGGCCTGCGACGCTGGAGGTGACGGAAGTTGGGGGACGTCCTTCTCGGCGCCGGCACCGTCCCCGACCGCACCCAGGAGCCGCTGTGGGCGTACCGCTCGACGGGAGCCTCCGGGGTGAACGCTCTGGGCTGCACTGTGGAGTCGCTCTGGCAGCGCGTGAGATTAAGGGATGACATTAAGGTTAACCTTTCGGTTAAGAACGGGCGGTGGCGGGTGGGGAGGGGCAGAATGTGCACCCTCGGCCGGAGCCCAGCGCCGGAGGGGAGCCTGCGGAGGTTCCTTCCGTGGGACGAGAGGGGGATGGACATCACCGAAGGGGAGCTTTACCTGGAACCGGATGCCACGGCGAGAATCCGCTCGGAGTACGCTGTGTTGTGGCATTCTAACGACGAGGAAGCGGGGGTCTAGGGGGTGATGGGGGGTTGGGTCCAAAGTAGTAGTTGTTGTTGTTTTTTCCCCCGCCTGCGATCGATCTTAATGCAACTGTCGCTATATACGATACGACGACGGTATTGAGGTAGTGGTACTGCTGTTGTTGTTCTTGGTTGACGCTAAATCGATATGCGAGCGATGCCAGAGGGGGGCCGTTGGCTGTTGCTGGTATTTCTCGTTTTTACATTATTTTACTTTCTCGTGGCACGTGTCGCGACACGTGTCGCGACATGCCGCCACACGCCACGGACGCTGCTGCGGCACGCCGTGGCATGTCGCGGCATGCCGCGACACCCCACAACGTGTCGCGGCGAGTGTCGCGGCGAGTGTCGCTAACCCTTACCCTAACCCTAACCCTAACCCTATGTGTCGCGGCGTGCCGCGGCAGCATCCGTGGCGTGTCGCGACACGTGCCACGAAAAAGTAAAATAATGTAGATCCGTGCTGGTGAAGCTCCACCCTCACGTTTCCTTCGCGCATCGACGGAACACACACCAACCAGCGTCCGTATTGTGAAGCTAGGGGTGTCCTGCCATAGGCGCAAGGCCGGGGGCGGTGGGATGTGCAAAGCCCACGGGAGAGAAGCGTCGTGCTTGCACGATAACGTCGCCGCAGTTAAAGGCAGCGTATGTTGACTGGACAAACCCCCTGGACCGCAGCAGCAGCACCAGCAGCAGCACCAGCAGCAGTGCTGTCTTTACAAACAGCTATTCACAAAAAGCAACGCCGCCTAGATTTTGAACGCTTGTCACGTCTTGTCTTGTACGTGAAGGGCACGATGTCTCTCTCTCGCGCATCGCGGTCTGCGGCGTATGGTATATGACACGAAGTCGAACAAAACCGCGGACGAGCCGCCAGATTGGGCGCACCATCTATCTGACCGTTCCGCGCGCTTGTTTGTTTTCGAACGAAGAAACACACGTTCGGGTGCGACAACAGTTAATGGGTGCTGGCAGGCTGGTATCATACTTAGGACGACAACTTGCGGCGATCCCTGCGCCCCATGCGGCGGTGGCAACATTTTCTCTACAACATAAAAGAAATACGTTTTTTTCTCTTCTCTCTGAGATTTAGTCTTTTCGACGTAAGACCCCCACCGAAAGTCCGCCCCCCCCCCGCCCCCATGAAATGACGTACGTCACTTGGCGGCCATTGCTCGTTGAACCAATCAGGTGACTCCTTTCAAAAATAAGAAAAAAAAGTAAGAAAACTGCGGCCACGAAATGTCTCTTTTTCTCTTTTTTTGCTCGACCAGAAGAGGCCCCGTCGTACGCTATTAATAAATACCAGGTAGCTACTACGGTGGACCATAACAGTAAATAGGACCTACGCTAAACACAAAAACCTGTATATTTCCCTATTTTTTCCAACAATATTTGGTCCTATTTACTATGGTCCTCCGTAATACCAGACTCCGGGAAAATGGAACAAAAGATGCATGCTGCCTTAAGGTAGAGATGCATCATTTTTTTTCTGAAGGCTCCTCGCTTGAGCTCTATAGCCTATAATAGCTCATCCAAAAACTGATTTTGGACAAAAAAGGAAAATGAAACCCAATGAACAATGCTATATGGACTACGAAGATATATATATATACCAAAGCACATGCAAAGCATATTGTGAAAAAAACTAAATGGCATCCCGACGAATATATACAAAGGAGCCCTGTCATAATCAGAAGATATTTGCATTACAAGGGCCTTTCTTATCGAGCTAATTTTTTTCCAAAAATTCTTTTTTTTTTCCAAGAAAAACAGGAAAAACAGGATTTATTTGGTAAGTTCGGAAAAAATTAACAGACGACAAAATATTTGGAAGGCTGCGCATTCCAATATGTGGAACTTAGTTTTTGTGGAAAATATGGAAAACAAAAAATCGCGCGAAACAAAATATTGGAATTTTTTGGGAAAAAAAGTTGGTCGATAAGAACGGCCCTAAGGCAAAAAAAAGTGCTACGTACCCCTATCGCAGCCCGCCTCAAAACTAAAAGCTGCATCCAATCTGATCTGTATTGGAACAGACAAATAGACACTACGGACCAACCCTGGAAACAAAACAAAAAAAAAAACGTTTCAGAGTTGACACTACCACCGGTAGGGGGGATGTGTGTATGGGGAAAATGCGGTGGAACCACCGCCCGGCCATATCGACGGCAAAGTAAACACCACGTTTTTATTCCTCGTCACACCCGTTAGATAGCTCGCAAAAAAAGCGGCCGGCGCACGTCTTCAATTCAAGCACGATGCATCTATATATAATGCTTGGTACCTGGTGTTATGTTACTGGTATAATACTACAGCAGCACGTATATACAAGTTATATACTCGTAGAACTCCGGAGAATGAGTATTTCCTTGACCGGGGAGAGGTGGCAACGATATCGGCCATAAGCAGTGGCTAACCAACTCCCCCATCCCCCTGCTGCTTCGGCCCTTCCACAAGCACACACGGCCTTTGACCGTGCCACCAAACGTCACACCGGCACACGAACTCTCCTCTTCATAACCCCTACGTAAACCCCTCAAGAACCGGTCCCCCGTTTTTGGGGACAAACTACTTGGAATTAGTGTGGGATAAGTTTCGCAGTTCTGAAAGCGTTAAGGACTGCAACCATTATTTTTGGGACATAACTACTTGGAAATCTTGTGGGACGATTTTTTTTCAGCAGTATGATACAAGGGTTGAAACCCGGGTTGGCGGCACCCTTCCCGCCCCTCTGTCCCTTCCCGGGCGCGTGTTACAGCAGATACCGGTGGTCAACAACGATACGAAAGCCAAAATAAGTCACTTCAAACACCCCCCCCAACCCCCCCCTTCTATCGCCCTGTAGGGGCATGATTCGATGGTATCCGCGCCACCCACCCGTCCCCTCTACCGTACTGTAGGGGCACGACCCTATGGTACCCACGCCACACCCACCCACCTCCTTTGCCGTACTATAGGGGCACGACTGTATGGTACCCACACCACCCACCCTCTACCCCATCGCTCGCCGGCTATCCCATTCCCCGGCCGCACTCTCGCCAAACCCTCGCTCACGACGCCTGCGCTCCCAATAAGAGCGCAACGGCGCACGCTACAGCGGCAGGCATGACTCTTGACACGACCGGACGCATATCACACCCTCCCACGCGCCAACAACTCTCAGGCTTCTGCTCGAACCACCTCAGGGCGCCCGCATAGGCCAGCACCAGGGCGGGAGCGGGGGCAACCAACAGCAGCACCTCCTGCGAGGTCGTCAACAGCCATTCGTGAAACCTCCCCCACACCCACAAGGCGAAGACGATCGAACGGATGGCGGCACCGACAGGCCCCTGCACCTCACCCGCAACCAAGCCCGTCACTTTCATCACCACAAAAAGGGAACAGAGCCACAACACCAGGGAAATCACCGCGAACACCTCGCACTGCTCGCCCGGGATGACGAGACCGAGCGCTTCCCCCAGGAGCCAGCCAACCACAGACCCTCCCGCTTTGGTGACCGCCCCCGTGGCCGAACCCGCGGCAGACACCACCCACCAAAGAAACGTGTCTGCGCTTGCAACGCCACCTAAATACCCGCCGTCACTGCCCGCTACCGCATCGCCCGACCCGACGGCGCACGAATCGCCGTACCCTAAGGTCGACCCAGACCCTGCGGAGGACGCAAGAGGACACGCCAGGCCGCACGTCGCGGAGGTGGGGTCGCACGCAAGCGCCCCCCCATCCCAGCCGCCCTCTCGACACTCGGCGGTCACAAGCCGCCAAACAATGTCCAGGGGCGCCGACGACGACAGGCTTACGCCCTTCTGCGCGGCGACGGCGGCGGAGGTAAGGATGGCGCTGGTGAGGCCCAAGAGACGGAAGAAGTCGTTGTCGGCGGACCGGAGCGATCGCCGACGATCGTCCACCTTCTTTCGCTCGGCTTCCGACCTGACACGCTCTCTTTCTTTCTCGGCGGCTTCCGCCGCGCGTATTGTCATCCCTAGGTCCCTCTCTCGGATGCTGTTGGCCGCCTCTTGCTGGGCGAAGCGCACGCTATTGGCGGCTTCCTCTCGCTCCTTCCCTTCCAGGTCCATGCGAATCTTTGAGCACTCTTTCTTGTACCTTTCGTCCAGCCGTGTTTTGCAAGCGTTTATTTCGATCACGGCGCTTCTCAGCGACAGCTTCTGCTCGCGCACGGTTTCTGCGGCCACTCTGTTTGTTACCGTTGTCGGCCTGTACGTCACGATGGTGCTGCTGGGTGTGTCCGCACCGCCGCCGACTGCAACAAAGGGCGACCCGCGCGAGAAAGCGCTCTCCGCGCACGCCTCCCCACCGCTGCTGCCACCATCGTTGTTTCGGCCTTCACTTTGGCTGCTGCTTACGTGTTCCACCCCATCTTCCACCACGGACGTAGACCATTCACCCCCGCCTGCCGAACTCACCACATCATCGCTGGAAACGACGCCACATTTGCTTTCAAGATAATCGTCTTGCAAGTCTCTCGGCTGCAAAGTGAGCATGTTCCCTAAGCCAAGGCCGGCTACTAGGCGCTTCACGAGGCGCGGTTCAGCCGTGACCATGTGCGCGGCCAATGTTCGTTGGGCCTCCGCTCTTAGCTCGTTGGTGCGGGCGTCTTCAAGAGCTAACTTTGCGGTCTCGTACTCGGGGAGATCCGTGGCGGAAAAAGTTTCGGCCTTCACGCACGCATGCATGAGACTGGACACGTACACATCCGTCCGCCGGCTACCTTGCGGTTTCTGCGTAAAAATAAAACAGCGCGAAACAGGCCAGGAATCGCTTAGTTTTGAAGGGGGTTCCAAGACACAGCAGTAGAGGGGAAAAAATCTCCCGAGCCGTGGCATGGGCAAGCGACACGGGCAAGCACGGGGGGGGGTCGGCAGAAAACGATGAGTCTCGATCAATCGCTGCTCTGTAGCGGTGTTTCCCGCTGCACACGTCTGTTAGCGCATTGCTTCGAGCTCAGGGCCGGAACCGCGACGTAGAGCCACATGCTCGCTTTGGCGGCAGTGACCTGGAGTGCAGTAAGCCGAGTACTGTTGTATCCATACAGCGAGAACCCTTTCGACTCGTACACCTCTTCCTCCTCCGCCCCTCACCTTTAGCTCGTTCCGCAACCGCTCAATCTTGGTGCGCACTTGCTGCCTGTTGTCTCGGAACTTAGTCGCGAGATCAGAGCGTCCCAACAACTTAAGTTTCGCCAGAGCTCCGTCCACTTTCGTCAAATCCCACCCCTCCAGGCCCTCCTTAACGGTGTCTGTCGCGAACAGCTCCTTCTCCTCGAGGTCGGCGCAGCACTGATCAAGCTCCTCGGGAAACACGCAGAGTGACTTTCTCGCTTCACCGCTGTCGTCCACGGTCGGTGCGTCGCGCAAAGCTTTCGCTCTCTTGGCTAAGCGAGGAGGCTGCACAACGCCACCGCCATCATCATCATCATCATCCGCATCGCTATCGCCGCCTTTCCCCCTCCTCCGACCCAGCCCGCCGTCATCAGCCGGCGGGAACCTCCCTCCCGCCTGGTCCTCACAGAAGAGGTCGCCGGCGTCTATCCTGTCAATTACCCGCTTCGCCTCGATCATGATCTCAAGCTCGTTGTCCGCGCGCTCCAGCCTTGCCAAACGCCGCGAGAGCTTTTCGGCTGCGGGCTTAAGCGCGTCGTCTCGCCACACTATGCGCGGATGGCTCTGGTACGTCGCCCCGAGGTTCTTCGCCATGACCCCCCTCACAAACGCCAGCTGGGTTTCCGGCTTCGCGAGGTCAATCGCCATGACCCCCCTCGCGAGCGCCAGCTGGGCTTGCACCTTAGCTTTTCTGTCCCGCAGGGGCCCCTGGCTCATCCCGGGGACTCGGGCCGGGTCTCCAGCGCACGCCTTGTACCCGCTGTCCAGCCGATCGAGTGCGAGCGACAGATTTGCCCGCTGCACTCGCGCCCGTCTCCTCAACCGCATCCTCAGCGATAACCCCGCGGCGGTGAGGAGCGTCGCGGACACGGCGAGGGAGGGGAGCGAGGGCGGCCGCCAGGCTCGGACCTGGGGCTCGTCGACGGGAGGGCTACTTGCCTGGCTGGTCTCCGTCTCCAAGAGCCAGGCCGCTAGCTCCGGCGGCGGTTCGAAGACAACGTCTGCCGAGACGTGTTCAAAGAGGATAACGTCGTCGGCGTCGAACAGCTCCTCCCGCTTGGGGTAGTACGCCTTCCGTTGCGCAGGTGGCATCAGCAGGGGGAGAGGAGGAGGGAGCCGCACATGGGGGAGCGGCAGGCAGCGGGATGGCGGGCAGTCCGGCAGGCAGGCGGGTAGGCGGGTTGAGAACAAAAGCATACCGGTACACTGGACACGGGGCACAGAATGTACAATAGTTGTTCGCCGTTTCGGTAGTGGCCTTGTGGTGGTTGTTAGAAGTGCTTGCAAAATTCTGCGCTACCCTATGTAACCTGACCTGATCTGGTCAGTCAACAAACATGAAACTATTGAGACTGGGTCACAACCATGTCCATGCTGTGCACCTGTGGGGATGACATTGCATCGCGGCAGTCCGCTGACAAAAACGCTATGCTCCACGGCTTTACAAAATATGAAATATTTACCAGGTAGTCGGTACGAGGTTCCAGTGAACATAGCTCCGAAGGAAACGATAGGAGCATGCAATCACAGAGAGGCAGAGATATAACGTAAATAAACGTGACTCAGCCACAAGACACACCAAGCACAAGGACGGGGTAGATAACGATCTGCACGATGTCGTGTCAGCAGCTACGCGAGAAGACACTACGTATGTATGAACGCTAGGGTTGCCTGCGCATGGGATACTTACACACCGATCACCACAGAGAGGAAAACTAGTTTTAGCACACATGATCATATTCTAAATTTCCCTGTGTTCTCCCGTTGACCCTGGATTCATTCCCGGGGAGTTCCATTTGTGATAGCGGCGTCTTTATGGTGGTACATTTATTGCGCGCGAGCGGTGGAAAAACCTTCAGTTGGTATTACTGACTCCACTGTTATGAATAGGCTTCTTCAGCAAAATAGTGGCTTTTAGCGACCACACGAGGAAAACAAAATCGCCGAAATACCGACGCCTCTAAATATATCTCCAACAAACCCCCAGCCCCCAAAATCGACTTGAATATAGACTAACTACTGTTCGTTAAAATTCGGTTATTTTGATCGCCAAAAACTGGACGCACCTTACAATATGGCTCTTCATGATAAACGTGGCTGTTCAAAAAACAAAATTTGACGGTCGGGTCCTACAGCAGTCTCGAGACTAAAACAAAAACCTACGTAGCCTCACTGAAAGAAACAGCAATCAATTAATGCGGGCACACACACATAAAAATCGCGCCTGATGTGCAGGCGCAAAATGCCGCGGCTACTCTCCCGCGCAACCCCCTTCGTGTAGCCCTCCTTGCCAACATCGTATGAAATAAATTTATCGGGTCAAAATTACGTAAATAAGTACTTTAGGGGGGGGGGGGGGCTTAACAGGGGGAAAATGAGGACTGCATCGTACCAAGTTTTATATACCAGGTATCAGGTATACATTTCAGGTACTATTATATTAATACCAGGGATAGTAAAAGCGGTGCGAACGTTTTCACGCATAACCAATCAGGGGTGGACGTAACTTGTTTTTTTTCTCCCATATTTACGTTTTCCCCGGACTCCTCATACAGAAACGCCATTTTAGGTGAGTAGAAACCCAATGAAGCCTGGAGTAGACAAGCTGGAGTAGAGCGGCATAACTCAGCAAGTGATATTTGGTTGTCATGCGGGCGAGTAGAGCGGCATAACTCAGAAGTGATATTTGGTTGTCATGCGGGCGCGCAACGATGCACGCCAGTGGATGGGCGAAGGTCGTCGTGCACATCGAAACCTTGTCTTCCTTGTTTTTGGATGCTCCTAGATCGGGCTTAGTCATATACTGTATCGTACTGGTATGTACAATGTCATTAATTACTAAATAGTGTTCAACAGGCCACACGGAGTTCCAGCGCAAAAAAAGGATTGTATTCCGCATATATATCACACCCTGGACAATTCCTATTGCAATGGTCTATTGTGTCTATAATTATTTTTGGGTGTAGTCTATTAATTGGAATTGCCCAACCAAATGATTTTGATTGAAGTATGTTCATTTGAATTGTCCAGGTAATTAATTTTGGATGCTGCCTACCAATTGGAATTGTCCGGACAATTGATTTTGGGTGCTGTCAATTAATTGGAATTGCCTGCACAATTATTTGGACCATTCCTATTACAATAGTCTATTGTGGCTACAACTGATTTCGGATGCTGTCTATTAATTGGATTTGCCCAACCAAATGATTTCGAAGGAAGGATACTAATTGAAATTGTCCGAGCAACTGATTTTGGGTGCTGCCTACTAATTGGAATTGTGCCTACAATTGATTTCGGGTGCTGGCTATTAATTGGAATTGCCGAGACACCTGATTTCAAATGCTATCTATGAAATGCAATTGTCCAACTAAATGATTTCGAGTAATTTCTATTCATTGAAATTGCCCAGTCAAATTATTTAGAGTGAGGTCTATCAGTCGGATTTGTATATCGTAGCCAATTTGTTTCGAGTGTTGTCTACCAATTGGAACTGTCCAACCAAATGACTTAAAGTACAGTCTATTAATTGGAATTGTCGAGGTCAGAAAAAAACAAAATCGAACACTAACAATTGGAAGGTCAGGACAAAGCCTATTGACCCAACCAACAATTTTATTTGGAAAGTCAGCACAGAAACCTATTATTGACCAAACCACTCCTATTGATAGGCAAGACCTGAAACTAATTGTTGAAACAATTTCAATTGGAAGGTCAGGGCAGAAACCTATTGCTCCGACCATTCCTATTAATAGAAAGGAACAAAACGAAATTATTGAAACAATTCCAATTGGAAGGTGAGAGCAGAAACGGTTTGATTGAACCATTTCAATTGTGAGACAAGACCAGAAAATAATTGCTGAAACAATATCTATTGGAAGACCAGGACACAAACCTATTGGCCGAAGCATTCCTATTGATAGATGCACCACGAAAGCAGGATCTCGACCAATTCCATTTAAATGGACTTTCGGGAGATCTACTGTAAAAGCAATAGTCCATTGTGGGTAGGTCCCATATCCTATTGAAGAAGTAATAGAGTATTGGAGTCTGCGAAGCGAAAAAATTGCAGGAGGCAATTCCAGTTAATTAACAGAGCTCTAAAACAATTGCCTAAGCAATTCCAATTAGTAGGTGGACTACAATATGTTGTTGTCTTTGCAATTCCAATTGCGGCATTATGGTAATAATCAATTATCCGCCTCATTCCATTTAATAGACTTTTCGGTGCGTCTATTGTAGGCGCAATAGTCTATTGCGATGCCTATTGTCCAAGGCTTAAGCAGAAAGGGAATGAAAAAAACATTTTCCAAGTGATTAATCGGCCGCCAAACATTTTGTCCGATATATTAAATTTGATGGGCATCCTCCGAAATATGTTGTCTGGTCGATTCCAATTAATAGACTGCTTCATTAATCAATTGGTCCGGCAATTCCAATCGCTAGACAGCCTCACGAATCGTTTGCCTTTGCAACTTTAAGAAATAGCTTCCTCATGCATACATACATTGATGTCTCAACTTCCAATTGCAGCATCCGGAATCAATTGACCGGTAACATAATATTGTCTATTGAATGGAAATGCCTGATTGTCTGGACAATTTATTTCGAAGCCTGCCAAATAAATGAAATTGCCAGGACAATTCTTTAGAAAGATGCCTATTAAATGGAATTGCCCGCGCAAATAATTTAGAAGGATGTCAATTAAATGGAATTGCCAGCACAATTTATTTGGGAGGATGTCAATTAAATGGAATTGCCAGCACAATTTATTTGGGAGGGTGTCAATTGAATGGAATTGCCAGCACAATTTATTTAGAGGGGTGTCAATTAAATGGAATTGCCAGCACAATTTATTTAGGAGAATATAAATTAAATGGAATTGCCAGAACCATTGGCACCGAAAATATTCCGCAATTGTCCATTAGCGTTACAATAGAATGGGATATTATATTTCAATAGACTATGGGTTCAGCAATGGGATTTCGGTGGTTGCTGTTAATAGCAATTACTTCAACCATTAATGTAGATGGGTGTATATTATTAATAGCATAAATTGGGTGGACGATAGGGCCTGGTGGGTGTCTGTTAATAGGAATTGCCTGTACCATAGAGCTCGATGCGTTCCAATTAATTGGAATTGGCGACCACAATTGCCAGTCAATTGTAATAGGAAACTATTAATAGACAATTAGGCAATTGATAATTGTCCAGGGTGTGATATATATACACCGGGGCGGGGAGAGGCGTCTCTTATCCCCGGGGGTATAATAAAATTTTGCGAAACCCCCCTGATCGTTGACGTAATTACGCGTAATTTTGACAGCATGCTGTCTTCCCGTTACTACGCTTAAGGTTATGGACGGCGTTGCCGTTTTTACCGTTCCTGGTTTGAAGGATCAGGTCCGGATGGGATCGGATCAGGTCCACGTGGGATCAGCGCCAAGCGGGAGCACGGCGGTGCCAAGTTTTGATCGTGCTTCGTTTTATCTTAACCCTAGGAATATTCCAGGAAATGTCTTATCGAATCAACTTGTACTCCCTACGTAGGTATTATACGTGCTGAGACTGCTGCTACTGCACGTATATACGGTATTCGAACCGGCACGAACCTGAACCATCGATACTGCTACATCGCAAAATAACAGGAGATTAAGGGAGCGAGGCTGTTTCCTATGCGGATCAGATTTTTTAGCTTCAGATTTTGACTCGATCGCATTTTCAGCTTCGTAGCTGTGAATTTCGCAAATCGCAACAGTCTTCCTATGCGTGAATATCGGATTTATTGTGCGTGTAGAGATCCGAGCAAACGCCGAGACCAGCGGCTGTTGTTGTGGTCTAACGCCGCGAAGAGACGCGCCGAGGGCGTACTCGTAGGACCCACGCGTCCGAGCCCACGCCGACTGCCTCTGGTCTGGCGGCGAAGAGACTTGCCGAGTGCGCTCGAGTCAACCTGTCTCGGGTATATATATATATATTTTTGACACGATGAAGCATCCGAACCCAGTACCGTATGTACGCTGACTGACTGACTGCCGCCGCTGCTGCTGTAGTCTACGAGTACGTATCCACGGAGAGGTGCGCGCCGAGTGCGCTTCTCTTGTTCTCTAGGCCCGAGCCCGCGCCAGCCGACTGCAGTCTGGCCACGGAGATACGCACCGACCGCCGACTGCGCGTCGAGCGCGGAGCAACGTCGCTATGCAGCAGCGGTGTCAACATCCAACTCATCGATCGTTCTGCTGCTGCTTGCTTGCTTAGATAACATCATGAAATTAAGAGACCATGCGATTTTTCGATTTGAAAATCTGATGGCCTAAGTCGTCGGATTTTGGGCCAAAATCTGACGACTTGGGCCATCGGATTCTCAAATCGGAAAAATTCCGGTCCGATTTTGCACAGTCGGACTGCATACGTAAGCAGATGCGTTCATTTTGAGATCGAAAAATATAAATCTGAAGCTCGAAATCGTACCGCATACATAGGAAACAGCCTGATACGCCAGACGTACGACGACATACCTTGGGCACGGAAGAGCACATGTATACATCATCACATACCAACCAAAAAAATAATAATCGGAGAAGAAAGAAAAAATTGCGTAAGAAAAATAAACTCAAGAGAAGGGACAAAAGCACGGAGAACAGCGTACCGGCCGGTGGTTGGTTTCTATTAGTAGAGTGTTTGCGTTTTTTTTTTCTTACTTTTACTTCTCTAAAAAATCTCCCGAAGGGAGGATTTGCGGTAAATTTTTGAAAAAACGGCAAAAAAGTACTTTAGAGAAGTACGTTTTTGATTTCATTGGCCTACACACACCGAGCATTCTACCGACGCAGAACGCCACAACACAACACAACAACCGATGGGAGCACACAGAGGCTTGAGAGGTGTAGCTAGAGTATGACACGGACGAGCGGTGTTGGATGTTGCTAGCGGGGCGCCGGCGGACTGCCGGCGGCCCGCTACGGTACGCTCTCGCCGGCTTGGTGTCGTGGAGGATGCGTCGTCCAGAAAGAACTACTCGTACGAGTACGAGTTCGTACGAGCACTCGCATGTACACGTACTCGTACCGCCTTGCTTGTAGAGCTCGACAGGATGACAGCTCGTCGTGTATCATTTCAATTCCACCACACTGCGGTAGCAGCAGTAGCAGCAGTAGCAGCAGCGGCGGCGCTCCGCCACGGTCTGTCTATGTCGGGCGCCGGGCGGGCTTGGAGCGGAGCGTGCCGGCGCGGTGTCGCGCGTAGGTCGAGGGCAGCAGCAGGAGCAGCACACGACGAGAAGAATAGTCGGTCGCAAAATCGAAAAAAGCAAAAACGGAAGCCGTTGCTTCTTCTTCTGCTGCTGCTGCTGCTGCTGGGGCTGCCGATGCTGTTTGTTTATGTTGCTGGAGCAGACGCTGCCGTTAGCTGCCGCCACGTAGCTGCAGCCAACTGTGCTGCTGCTTGCGGTCGTGGCAGCGGCGGCACTGTGGTTATCCCTGCCGCCCCCACCGTTGCTGGGCTGCCGTTCCTCTCGTACGCTAGTTTTTGGTTTCGTTCTTTTTTGGGTTCACCCCTCTTCCCCTGGTATTTTCGGAGACGTCGCCTGCAGGATTGGGTTTACTTCTATCGCAAACACACCGGAATCGTGAAGGGAAGGGAATTAACTTTTTTTAGCGGAAGGAAAGTATTTTTTTGATTTACTTCTATCGCAAACACTCTACGTAATAGTGCACACAAAGTCGTACTGCTGTACGTATCTCTGTGTCGTAGTTTTGTGACCACAGAACTGAAGAATCGGCACGGACACTGGGTGTGCTGGATGTCGACGGGTAGAAAGGAAAATTAATGTGAAGAACACACACACGAGGTAGTCCTCAGACAACTTCGTTTCTGCGTATTATACGCTGTAGACAGGTGCTCGTTCATAGAACTTGCCCATACGGTTAGGGTCGCTATGTCGCTATACGAGAGTGGGTAGGTTGGGGTTTAGCTTATAATATTAAATAATAGTACTCCTACTCGTACTCGTGCAGCAGTTGTTGTTGCCGTACCTGGTAGATTTCCACGTGTACGTACGTAGACTTCAAGTGTCCAGGTCCAAGTGGCAGTGAACACGCCTCGGAAAAAACTACCTGCTCGTACGTACGTAAGAAAAAAATACAAAGTGTGGTACATACGAAAAATACTCGGTACGCTCACATTACCAGCAAGTATCGCTGTGTATGTTGATATCCACACGCAACAGGTCTCTCTTTGTTGAGTGTCCGCCTCTCATAGAGAAGCACAGCAGAGCCAACCAGCCCTCGCCGCCAGCGACTCTCCCAAAGGCGGTCGGAATTATAGTGAGCATACCTGTTCTTGGTCGACCTCAAACACTCGAACCGCCTTTTCCTCCACCACCCCGGCCGTTGTGATCGTAGATACTACTCGGGGGTCATCTTCGAGCAGAGGGTCTCGCAGTGGGCCGTCCTCGAGCGCACCAGCCCGGCCTGAACCTCCCACGACCATGGCTTTCACGGAGACCAATTGCGACGGACGAACCGCAGGTAGCCG
The DNA here is from genome assembly GCA_008828725.1 of Saccharina japonica. Lineage (NCBI taxonomy): Eukaryota > Phaeophyceae > Laminariales > Laminariaceae > Saccharina > Saccharina japonica. Next base: position 90,443 of record MEHQ01003047.1, read on the forward strand.
TGTGGTGTGTTCTGTCGGGTGTCGGGCGCGCTTGGGTGCAATGGTAATGACTTTTATCTATCATAAAAGTCATTACCATTTGCTTGGGTGTGAAAAGCTGAAAATGAGCCTTCTGTACAAGATACCGAGGCGGTATATGCTTCGGGGACGATTCAACAATGAGGTGTCCGCACTGGCTCCCGGCACTCCATTTGACTCCTCAGCACTCCATTCCAGCGTCTACGTGCATTACTTAGTAACTAGAGCCCTCGCGGGAGACATAGAAGGCAAGGGGTGAGCTCTACATTGCGTCGGGAGGGTGCCGCAAGGCTCTTTTTCAGATAAAGGCATCACGTTTCGAACGGTGAAACCACGTTCTACCCGGTGGTGTATCCTACCTGCTGTGGAGTATGAGCAACCGGATGCGCCAAGCTGCCTTCCACGAGGCCGCCCGATCTGGGTTCAGCGATAGCGTCATGGCCTATGTCCAGTCGGGGGGGGTCGACCTGGAGAAGACGGAGAACGGACGAACCCCGTTGCTCTCCGCGTGCACCAACGGCCACACGAACGTCGCCAAGGTCCTGCTGTCCGCGGGCGCAAACGTGCACGCCTGCGATCCCGACAGGTTCTGCTGCATCCACGCCGCGGCGCTAGGCAACTTCGTCGCCGTCATCGAGGTGCTCCTGGCCCACGGGGCGGACATCGAAGCCATCGACCACCTCCAGTCCACCCCGCTGCACGCGGCGACGCTCAGGGCGCACGTCCCGGCGATGAAATACCTAATCCACCGCGGCGCCTACATATCCCCCAGGACCGAGGACCAGAACACGCCGCTCCTGCTGTGCTGCTCCGTGGGCTACGAAGAACCGGCGCGAGTGCTCCTGGAGCTCGGCGCCGACCCCATGGACCGCAACGACACCGGCGACTCCTGCCTGCTGCTCGCCATCTCGAACGGCTTCATCCGCATCTCGGAGATGCTCATCGCGAAGGGCGCCGACCCAAACCACCAGGGCTCGAAGCGCATCCCCGTGATCCACGCCGCCAGCGGCGGCGGCTCCAGGCGAATTGTCACCGCCCTGCTGAAAGCCGGGGCGAGCACCTCCAGCACAGACGGGGTCACCGGCGGCACGGCCCTCTCTCGCGCGGCGAGTTTCGCGCGAGCGGTCGCCGTCCGTCTCCTTCTGCAGGCCGGTGCGCTCGAGACGACCAGGAACGGGTACGGCATGACGCCCATGGAGGTCGTCGGCACCTTGCTGCCGCCCGGGGTAACCGGGGCGCCGACCGTTATCGCCGGGGGGTATGCCACCCGCTACGCACTCCTCCGAGCCCCGGCTTTCCGGGCCCGCTCATGGCTCTGGCCGGCGAATGTTGACAGCAGGGATGGAGGGGCCGTGACTGAGGTGGTGGTGGGTGCGCCTTCGAACGGTGACGGCCGGAAGGGTGGCGACGAGGACGGGAGAGGGGGCGGCGATGGCGGCGGGGGGGCGGGTGGCGGGGGAGGGGGCGGGGGGGGGTTGGAGCAGAGGGTCGATAGAAGCTGTGAGGAGGGTGCCCGCGCGGCAGTGAAGCATCTTGCGGCCGCGTTGACGACCTTGCAGGCGCCCAAACGTTGGGGGGAAAGCCCATTCGTGTTCTTGGCCATGTGCAGGTGAACAGGAGGGTGGCGGAAGCTCTTCGTCCGTGTTTAACTCGTATATCGTACGAACAAACATCTATAAGGGAGGCGGTGTATCGGATGGGCGCGTGACAAAAGCGAATGGAAAGCGTTGAGAGGTGTGTGTGTGCTGTCTCGCTCGCGGTAAACTTGATTTGCGCTTTTCTTCTTCTGCTTCTTCTGCTGCTGCTGCCTGAAGACGAAACTGACAGCTGCTGCTGCTGCTGCTGCTGCTGGCTACGTATACACGGAAGCCTTATGATGCCCCGTATGCACTGCTTTTTGGAATGGTTTGGAACTGTCTTGAGGCACTGATCGGGGCGAAATATAAGAAGTAGAGCGGCGCAAGAAAAATAATAAATAATAAGAAGAAGAAGTAGGCGCGCATGGACAAGCACAAAATACGCACCACCTACGTATCGACGTCCGTGTACGTGTATCCGTAGTCATACAGATGGGTCGTTTTGTTTCGGCCATCATTGGCCCTCGGTCTGTGGCCCGGTTGCCTCTGGCGCTCCGTCGACGAAAATACCAACGCCCCCCACCCAAGCCATTCGAACCGTCATCGCGTTTTGCAAGAAATATCCGCCTCATCCGCGTTCCCTAGTCAGGGATGCAGCTCACCCTCGTACGACTCGCACGCCGAACACCGGTCACGTTTCGCTTCGCGGCTTGGTGGCTAAGCAAACGTCTGGCTGGTTGTGAAACCCAACCGCTGGCTCCGCCCCGGCATTGAAGGGATCGAGGGTCTATGTCATACCCGACTAATGTAATCGCCATGCCATGACATGGGTACACCCCCCGCTCCCCTCCAGCCCGCTACTCTCCTGGTGTTGTTTCATCTTCCCAAACGCTTGCTAGGAAGTAGTCTGATAAATGCTTCGACCGCCATTGTTATGCGCCCACCGTGTGGTCCGCGACGCGTGTCTGCTCCATTGCCGTCTCCGCCGAAAAAAAAAAACTGCGCGCAGGTACGCCGAAAAATAAACTAGCCACTGGCGTACGCGCAGGGTGTGTTAATCGTCCCGGATGCTCTTGATGAAACGTTCTACGAGTATATTGAGACCTGCTGCGGGTAAGAGGTGCTCGGATGTTTTTTTTTTATGAGGGAGGTCACTTGAGGAGGGTCTTATAACTCACCGCAACAACTGACTTTTGGAGTAAACGAAAATGCTATTTTTACAATGTGGCATGGCCAAAGCAGCATAAAATGAAACTTCTGCAAACCACAAGAATGAGTAGCATTCCGACGAGTTTAAAGGTATTAAGAAGGCGCCCCGTCCATTTAGAAAAAGAATTCCAGGCCAAAATAAAGGTATCACCTATCGTAGGCACAGCGTGTAGAGGCACAATGGAAAGCCCCTTGGTGGCGAACCGCAAGACTCGCTAGTTTTGGTCGGTAAACACCCGTGATCGTCTCCAAGAATCCTTGTATGAATGTTTCAGAGCAGGGAAGGCGCGCCTGCGGGGACACCGGCGGTGGAGAATGCTTGGGCTCGATGGCAGTAGGCGTGCTGAGCCTGTGGTGGGCAAGTAGGCGACCCTGAAGATGTATGGCTCGATTGCAGCAAGTGACGTGTTGAGCTGTGGGTGAAGGGCATAGGCGGGCCGCTGGCTAGGTAGGCGCCTTGGAAGATAGTTGACTCGATTGCATGTAATACGTGTGAGCGGTGGTTGACCAGAAGGCAGCCTGAAGGATGTTGGCTCCGATTGCGTAGTACGTAATTGAAGGGCTCGTGGGTGGCAGTAGGCGCGTTGACCTGCGGTCAAGCAGTAGGCCGATGAGCTCGGGGTAAGGCAGCGCGTGACGTTGTTGAGGCTGTGGTAAGCACAGAGTAAGCATGTTGACTTTTTGGTGTGGGCCAGTAGGCGTGTGTTTATAATGTGGCGATATGCACTGATATAGACACTGTTGATAGTTCAGTAAGGCCTGGGTGAATGTCGAATGATGTGTGCACAAAAACAGGCGTGCGAGCTGTGGATAGATAGCAGGACAAGGCGTGTTGTCGCGTGGCGCATCGTCCTCGCTCCGCCTTGCCTCCCCGGCGTCTGACGCCGGCCAGATCGCCCTGGACTTTTAGAAGAAGAGAATGCGCGCCAGATGGAGAGTGCGGCGTGTGCAAACTTTTCGTTGTGTGGTATTGATCGCGGCCATGGAAAACAGCAGGACAAAGCAGGCGCCTCATAATTTGTAAGTTTAGGTTTAGTATGCGACTTTTACACTGGTCCTGCATAACGTTTTATCGAAGCACAAACAGCACCGAGTGTGGCGGTTCATGTGTTAGTTATATAGGAGTTTAAGGGGGGTTTTGTTTGTCGACTGATGGCTTACTTTATTTTTCCTGCTGGGCGGCAGAAAATATGTTTTCTGGCGGCTGAAAAGCTAAGCTGCGAGCGGCACGGGAAGAGAGAAGAAGATAATTATGATTCCCGTTGATAGTGATTCGTAGGGGGGAGGGGAGGCGACGTTGTTATAGGCAGCAAGCCAAAATCGAAATTCCTCAACTTCCGACAAAAATGACCTCGTTGAAGCCTGATGAACACAGAGTGGATACATGTTTTTGCCTACAACTAAAATGCGTGCTCGATGGAATTCACGAATTTCAAGAGCGAATGTTTAGAAATTTTCCAAAAGTGACTGTCTGCGCACAAAACACACTAAATAAAAGCAATCCATTCCATTTTATTATTTACCAATAGACCCAATACTGGCGGGCACCATATACCGCTAAAAGAGCGTTTGAGTTCGGCGGCCAGGGTTTTGGCGATCGTTTCTCAGGCGCTTCGTTTTTCCAGACGGAAGAGGTTAAGGTTTGCACTATAAATACGAACAAGCTGGGGGTTTTTTTTCGGAAAAGATCTGGTCGAGAGCGGTTCCGAAAACACAGGGTTCGTCTTTCTAGGGCCGTTCTTATCGAGGCAACGTTGTTTTTTTCCCAAAAAAAAATCCAATATTTTTCTTTCCAATAAAAACAGGGAAAAAAACAGGACAAACAGGAAACATTTGGTAATTTTATCAGGGGCAGCATGTATTAAACATTTGGAAGGCTTTCGCATTTCGTTGTTTTTTTAATTTGCAAGATATGGAAATCCAAAAAATTGCGCAAAAATTGTTTTGGAAAATTTGGAAATTCATCGTATAATAACGCTCGCGATAAGAATGTGGCCTTGTAGCAAGCACCCTTACCGTTGTCGAGAAAACGAGCGCTCATACAAAAAAAAAAACGATCGCAGCATCCCGGTGCGGAACTCAACGCTCTTTATTTACGGTACCTTCGCGGGTGAACCCTGCCTCTCTGCAACATATAATGCATGTACGATAGGTAATGCCGCTTTATAGCAACTCCTGGATACAATCGAGGTCGTATAAGTGTTGACGTTTCATTCTGGTTCTTGTTTTTTTTTTTTTCCATTTTCCAAATTTCCGAGCGACGCGCGGACCGGCCTGATCGACACTCCTCACGTGCAGCATGCCTGCAAGCACACATTTCAAGCACAGGCGCTCAACCGCGCTCGCTCTGTGGTCAGGCACCTTCACTCGCTGTCGATCTGCTAAATGCCTCTTTAGTACAAGGTACACCGCACTCGATAACCTGCCGGACATAAAACAATTTGGGGAACGCGAGGAGACGACTCTTCGGTTCCGCCACCCACGCTCCTCCGCCGTGCAGCACGCGCGCGCAAAAAATCTAACCGAATCCTGGTCGATAAACTAAATTTCTGTTACGAGAGTGGGCCCACCGTCCGCCCCCCCCCCCCCCCCGCCCCCCCTTCTTGACACGACGGTGCGTATTGAAGACGCTATCCAAAAGACCTCGCCCCCTCCCCGCCCCCCACTTTCCCATCCACACGGTGCTACCAAACCCATTATCAGCAGGGTAAAGAGCCCCCCCCCCATCCGCCTCCCCGCACCCCCCCCCATTCCCCGCCACGGGTTTACAACCCACTCAGAAGACTTGGCATCGGATGCCCGCCACCGCGCCGCCCCCCCCCCCCTACCCCCCGCCCTTCCCCTCCTCATCATGCGGTGCTACAAAACCCCTATCCGAAGAGCTCCGGCGTCTGCTCCTCCACGTAGATGTGTGCCTCGTTCACTCGCCCTCGCCACTCCCCCAGGCGCTCGTTTAGGCGCGCGAGCTGCGAGTCCTCGAGCACTCTGGGCTGCACCCAGGTGACGTGGATCAAGCGCTCCACCTCGTCCATGACCCCCTTCACTAGCTTCAGGGACATGGCGCGCATCACGAGCCACTCCACCTACAGGGGTCGGGGCACACGCGATCGAAAGCAAGGAGTGGAAAAAAAAACTCAGCGGGGACATATTATACGTACGTACGTACGTGAGCGATTTTCCCGAATCAGAAATCCGGCCTGATTCAGCAAGCAGTGCAGGACATCTACATGTAGTGAGGGCATATATCGTACCGCAGTCATATTATGGCAATACATGTCCTGACATACAGCATGGCGCAGTGTAAAGAGAAGGATAGGACATGATATCATAGCATTCATACTACAACTCATACGATATAGAGGATAGAGGGCGTAGAATAGTAGCGCCCCCCGCGCCCTCATCATGAGTTACGATGGACAGGCGTTTGTTGCAATTTCGGGACGCGGTTAAAATCCTCGTGAGGGGCAACAGATGTGAAGCATTTTTTCACTGGCTAAGTTTACACGTGAGTTGGAGCAGCAGGTACTATCTGGCGCGCAGTGGTTCGACGTTCCAGTGCTGTGCTTGCCCGCCAATATACTTTTTACCCCCGTACTACAGTAGCAAAAAAATGGGCGTACATAGATAAGGCTAGTATACGTAGGGCAATCTAGAAAGCGTGGGACAATAACCCCCCCCCCTCCCCCCCCTACTCCGTCTCGAAAGGGATGCGTAGTCAATGGTCAAATGACTAAGGCAAGCAACCAATGAGTGCGCCCCCCCCCCCGCACCTGATCAACGGGAAGCTTGGTGCGAGCTGCCACCTCCTCGAAAGGGATATTCCGGTCCTGGCTACTGCGCTCGAAGACCATGTTCATGAGGCACAGAAGAGCAATCTTCTCCTTGGTGAACGTGGCGCGGCTAACCAGAGCTGGCTGCGCCGACATTGTCTGCGGAGAGTGGTAAGGCACAAGGCAAGGCAAGGCAAGGCAAGGCAAGGCAAGGCAAGGCAAGGCAAGGCAAGGCAAGGCAAGGTAAGGCAAAGCAAAGCAAGGCAGCAAGGCAAGGCAAGGCAAGGCAAGGCAAGGCAAGGCAAGGCAAGGCAAGGCAAGGCAAGGCAAGGCAAGGCAAGGCAAGGCAAGGCAAGGCAAGACAAAGTGAGACAAGGTGAGACAAGGCAAGGCAAGGCAAGGCAAGGCAAGGCAAGGCAAGGCAAGGCAAGGCAAGGCAAGGCAAAGCAAGGGCAAAAAATAAACACACAACACATTATGCTCGCTTGCGATAAGTGCAGGGTGCACCTAAAAAAATATGAGCTTTATCATATTCACTTGATTACAGTATCGGAGCTCTATATATCAGCCCGAAAACGGCTTCTAAGAAAAAAGTACGCTCAACCCCATGAGCCATACAATGGCGTACGAGGTTTTTACATTAAACACACAAACATTATAGGGTATACGACGAAGTAGTTCCTCAGTTAACCCCTCAAGAACTGGTCCCACGAATTTGGGGACAAACTACTTGGCATTAGTGTGGGATATTTTTTCAGTTCTGAATGGGTTAAGTCCACTATTACGGGGTGGGCTAATGTAGTAAACACTAGTAAATAGGACCTACAGTACACACAAAAACCTATATATTTTTCCCACTTTTACGAACAATATTAATATTTAGTCCTATTTACTATGGCCCCCCGCAATACTTATCATCCCCTCCCCTCTCACCTCTTGGTTTTCCACGCACAGCTTGTTGAAAGCGTCGATGTCCCCCTTGTTGAAAGCTTGCATCATGCTTCCCAGCCAGGCGTTGGGGGGGCGGGTGGCGGGGGAGGGGGAGGGGGGGGTGGAGCAGGGGTCGATAGAAGCTGTGAGGAGGGTGCCCGCGCGGCAGTGAAGCATCTTGCGGGCCCGTTGCGACCTTGCAGGCGCCCGAAACGTTGGGGGGAAAGCCCATTCGTGTTCTTGGCCATGTGCAGGTGAACAGGAGGGTGGCGGAAGCTCTTCGTCCGTGTTTGAACTCGTATATCGTACGAACAAACATCTATAGGGAGGCGGTGTATCGGATGGGCGCGTGACAAAGCGAATGGAAACGTTTGAGCGGTGTGTGTGTGCTGCTCTCGCTCGCGTAAACTTGATTTGCGCTTTTCTTCTTCTGCTTCTTCTGCTGCTGCTGCCTGAAGACGAAACTGACAGCTGCTGCTGCTGCTGCTGCTGCTGCTACGTATACACGGAAGCCTTATGATGCCCCGTATGCACTGCTTTTTGGAATGGTTTGGAACTGTCTTGAGCCTGATCGGGGCGAAATATAAGAAGTAGGCGCGCAAGAAAAATAAATAAATAATAAGAAGAAGAAGTAGGCGCGCATGGACAAGCACAAAATACGCACCACCTACGTATCGACGTCCGTGTACGTGTATCCGTAGTCATACAGATGGGTCGTTTTGTTTCGCCATCATTGCCTCGGTCTGTGCCCGTTGCCTCCTGGCGCTCCGTCGACGAATACCCCCCCCACCACCCAAGCCATTCGAACCTGTCATCCGTTTTGCAAGAATATCCGCCTCAACCGCGGTTCCTAGTAGGATGCAGCTCACCCTTCGTACGACTCGCCCCAACACCTCACGTTTCGCTTCGCGCTTGGTGCAAGCAACGTCTGCCTGGTTGTTGAAAACCCAACGTGCTCCGCCCCGGCATTGAAGGGATGCGAGGGTCTATGGTCATCCGACTATGTACGGCCATGCATGACATGGGTACACCCCCCCTCCCCCTCCACCCGCACTCTCCTGTGTTGTTTCATCTTCCCAAACGGCTTGCTAGGAAGTGTGCTGATAAATGCTTCGACCCATTTTATGCCCCACCGTTGTCGCGACCGTGTCTGCCTCCATTCCGTCTCCGCCGAAAAAAAAAACTGCCGGCAGGTACGCGGAAAAATAACTCCACTGGGCGACGCGCGGCGTGTGTTTCGTCCCGGATGCTCTTCATGAGACGTTCTACGAGTATATTGAGACGCCTGCTGCGGGTAGAGAGGTGCTCCATGTTTTTTTTATGAGGGAGGTCACTTGAGGAGGTCTATAACTCACCCAACAACTGATTTTGGAGTAAACGAAAAGTGCTATTTTATCATGCCATGGCTCAAGCAGCATAAAATGAAACTTTCTGCAACACAAGAATGAGTACATTCCGACGAGTTTGGGTTAAGAAGCGCCCCGTCATTTAGAAAAAAATTCAGCCAAAATAAGGTATACCCCTATCGTAGCACGCGTCTAGAGCACAATGGAAAGCCCCTTGGTGCGACGCAGACTCGCTAGTTTGGGTCGGTAAACACCCGTGTCGTCTCCAAGAATCCTTGTAGAATTAGTTTGCGAGACAGGAGGCGGCCTGCGGGGAAGCACCGCGCCGTGGAGATGTTGGCTCGATTGCAGTAGGCGTGCTGAGCTGTGGGTGGGCAGTAGGCGCCCTGAAGATGTTGGCTCGATTGCAGCAGTGACGTGTTGAGCTGTGGGTGGGCAGTAGGCGCCCTGGGCAGTAGGCGCCTTGAAGATGTTGGCTCGATTGCAGTAAACGTGTTGAGCTGTGGGTGACCAGAAGGCACCCTGAAGATGTTGGCTCGATTGCAGTAGTGACGTATTGAGCTGTGGGTGGGCAGTAGGCGCGTTGACCTGCGTCAAGGCAGTAGGCGGATGGAGCTCGGGGGTAGGCAGCGGCGTGCGTGTTGAGCTGTGGTAAGACAGAGTAGGCATGTTGAGCTTTTGGTGTAGGCAGTAGGCGTGTTGATTATAATGTGGACGATATGCACTATATAGTCATGTTGATGCAGTAGGCCTGGTGAATTGTCGATAGATGTGTGCACAAAACAGGCGTGCTGAGCTGTGGATAGATAGGCAGCAAGGCGTGTTCGGCCGTGCGCATCGTCCTCCTCCGCCTTGCCTCCCCGGCGTCTGAGCGCCGCCAGATGCGCCCTGACTTTTAGAAGAAGCAGATGGCGCGCGATGGAGAGTGCCGTGTTGCAACTTTTCGTTGTGTGGTATTGATCGCGGCCATGGAAAAACAGCAGCAGCAGCCGCCTCATATTTTGTAAGTTTAGGTTAGTATGCGACTTTTACACTGGTCCTGCATAACGTTATCGAAGCACACACGCACCGGTGGGTGCGGTTCATGTTGTTAGTTATATAGGAGTTTTAAGGGGGGTTTTGTTTTCGACTGATGGCTTCTTATTTTTTCCTGCTGGGCGGCAGAAAATATGTTTTCTGCGGCTGAAAAGCTAAGCTGGCGAGCGCACGGGAAGAGAGAAAGGGTATTTGATTCCCTTGATCAGTGATTTCGAGGGGGGGGGGAGGGGCGACGTTGTTATAGGCCACAGCCAAAAATGAAATTCTTCAAACTTTCCGAAAAATGACCTGTTGAGCCTGGATGACACAGGTGGAACATGTTTTTTGCCTACAACTAAAATGCGTGCTCGATGGGAATTCACGATTTCAGAGCTGAAGTTAGAAATTTTCCAAAAGGACTTCTGCGCAAACACACTAATAAAGCAATGCCTTCCATTTTTTTTTTACCAATAGACAACTGCGGGCACCATATACCGTAAAGAGCGTTTGAGTTCGCGCAGGGTTGCGATCGTTTTCTCAGCGCTCGGTTTTTCCAGAACGGAAAGGTTAAGGTTGCCACTATAAATACGAACAAGCTGGGGGTTTTTTTCGGAAAGATCTGGTCGAGAGCCTTCCGAAAACACAGGGTTCGTCTTTCTAGGGCCGTTCTTATCGAGCAACTTGTTTTTTTCCCCAAAAAAAATCCAATATTTTTCTTTCCAAGAAAAACAGGGAAAAAAACAGGACAAACAGGAAACATTTTGGTAATTTATCAGGGGGCAGCATGTTAAACATTTGGAAGGCTTTCGCATTTCGTTGTTTTTTTTAATTTGCAAGATATGGAAATCCAAAAAATTGCGCAAAATTGTTTTTGGAAATTTGGGAAATTCATCGTATAATAACGCTCCGATAAGAATGTGGCCTTTAGCAAGCACCCTTACCGTTGTCGAGAAAACGAGCGCTCATACAAAAAAAAAAACGATCGCAGCATCCCGGTGCGAACTCAACGCTCTTTATTTACGGTACCTTCGCGGGTGGACCCCTGCCTCTCTGCAACATTATGCCATGTACGATAGGTAATGCCGCTTTATAGCAACTCCCGTGGATACAATCGAGGGTCGATAAGTGTTGACGTTTCATTCTGGTTCTTGTTTTTTTTTTTTTCCATTTTTCCAAATTTCGAGCGACCGCGCCGCCTGATCGACACTCCTCAACGTGCAGCATGCCTGCAAGCACACATCTTCAAGCACGGCGCTCAGCCGCGCTCGCCTGTGGTCAGGCACCTCACTCGCTGTCGATCTGCTAAATGCCTCTTTAGTACAAGGTACCCCACTCGATAACCTTGCCGGACATAAAACAATTTGGGGACACGCGAGGAGACGACTCTTCGGTCCGCCCACCCACCTCTCCGCCGTGCAGCACGCGCCGCAAAAAATCTAACCGAATCCTGGTCGATAAACCTAAATTCTGTTACGAGAGTGGCCCACCCGTCCGCCCCCCCCCCCTCCCCCTCCCCCCCCCCCCCCCGGCCCCCTTCTGAACACGCGGTGGTATTGAAGACGCTATCCAAGAACCTCGCCCCCTCCCCGCCCCCCATTTCCCATCACACGGTGCTACAACCCATATCAGCAGGGGTAAGAGCCCCCCCCCATCCCCTCCCCGCACCCCCCCCCCCCATTCCCCGCCACGCGGTTTTACAAACCCACCCAGAAAGAGCTTGGGCATCGGATCCGCCGCCCCCCCCGCCCCCCCCCACCCCCCCGCCCTTCCCCTCCTCATCATGCGGTGCTACAAAACCCCTATCCGAAGAGCTCCGGCGTCTGCTCCTCCACGTAGATGTGTGCCTCGTTCACTCGCCCTCGCCACTCCCCCAGGCGCTCGTTTAGGCGCGCGAGCTGCGAGTCCTCGAGCACTCTGGGCTGCACCCAGGTGACGTGGATCAAGCGCTCCACCTCGTCCATGACCCCCTTCACTAGCTTCAGGGACATGGCGCGCATCACGAGCCACTCCACCTACAGGGGTCGGGGCACACGCGATCGAAAGCAAGGAGTGGAAAAAAAAACTCAGCGGGGACATATTATACGTACGTACGTACGTGAGCGATTTTCCCGAATCAGAAATCCGGCCTGATTCAGCAAAGACATCTACATGTAGTGAGGGCATATATCGTACCGCAGTCATATTATGGCAATACATGTCCTGACATACAGCATGGCGCAGTGTAAAGAGAAGGATAGGACATGATATCATAGCATTCATACTACAACTCATACGATATAGAGGATAGAGGGCGTAGAATAGTAGCGCCCCCCGCGCCCTCATCATGAGTTACGATGGACAGGCGTTTGTTGCAATTTCGGGACGCGGTTAAAATCCTCGTGAGGGGCAACAGATGTGAAGCATTTTTTCACTGGCTAAGTTTACACGTGAGTTGGAGCAGCAGGTACTATCTGGCGTGCAGTGGTTCGACGTTCCAGTGCTGTGCTTGCCCGCCAATATACTTTTTACCCTTGTACTACAGTCGCAAAAAAATGGGCGTACATAGATAAGGCTAGTATACGTAGGGCAATCTAGAAAGCGTAGGACAATAACCCCCCCCCCCCCCCCCCTACTCCGTCTCGAAAGGGATGCGTAGTCAATGGTCAAATGACTAAGGCAAGCAACCAATGAGTGCGCCCCCCCCCCCGCACCTGATCAACGGGAAGCTTGGTGCGAGCTGCCACCTCCTCGAAAGGGATATTCCGGTCCTGGCTACTGCGCTCGAAGACCATGTTCATGAGGCACAGAAGAGCAATCTTCTCCTTGGTGAACGTGGCGCGGCTAACCAGAGCTGGCTGCGCCGACATTGTCTGCGGAGAGTGGTAAGGCACAAGGCAAGGCAAGGCAAGGCAAGGCAAGGCAAGGCAAGGCAAGGCAAGGCAAGGCAAGGCAAGGTAAGGCAAAGCAAAGCAAGGCAGCAAGGCAAGGCAAGGCAAGGCAAGGCAAGGCAAGGCAAGGCAAGGCAAGGCAAGGCAAGGCAAGGCAAGGCAAGGCAAGGCAAGGCAAGGCAAGGCAAGGCAAGGCAAGGCAAGGCAAGGCAAGGCAAGGCAAGGCAAGGCAAGGCAAGGCAAGGCAAGGCAAGGCAAGGCAAGGCAAGGCAAGGCAAGGCAAGGCAAGGCAAGGCAAGGCAAGGCAAGGCAAGGCAAGGCAAGGCAAGGCAAGGCAAGGCAAGGCAAGGCAAGGCAAGGCAAGGCAAGGCAAGGCAAGGCAAGGCAAGGCAAGGCAAGGCAAGGCAAGGCAAGGCAAGGCAAGGCAAGGCAAGGCAAGGCAAGGCAAGGCAAGGCAAGGCAAGGCAAGGCAAGGCAAGGCAAGGCAAGGCAAGGCAAGGCAAGGCAAGGCAAGGCAAGGCAAGGCAAGGCAAGGCAAGGCAAGGCAAGGCAAGGCAAGGCAAGGCAAGGCAAGGCAAGGCAAGGCAAGGCAAGGCAAGGCAAGGCAAGGCAAGGCAAGGCAAGGCAAGGCAAGGCAAGGCAAGGCAAGGCAAGGCAAGGCAAGGCAAGGCAAGGCAAGGCAAGGCAAGGCAAGGCAAGGCAAGGCAAGGCAAGGCAAGGCAAGGCAAGGCAAGGCAAGGCAAGGCAAGGCAAGGCAAGGCAAGGCAAGGCAAGGCAAGGCAAGGCAAGGCAAGGCAAGGCAAGGCAAGGCAAGGCAAGGCAAGGCAAGGCAAGGCAAGGCAAGGCAAGGCAAGGCAAGGCAAGGCAAGGCAAGGCAAGGCAAGGCAAGGCAAGGCAAGGCAAGGCAAGGCAAGGCAAGGCAAGGCAAGGCAAGGCAAGGCAAGGCAAGGCAAGGCAAGGCAAGGCAAGGCAAGGCAAGGCAAGGCAAGGCAAGGCAAGGCAAGGCAAGGCAAGGCAAGGCAAGGCAAGGCAAGGCAAGGCAAGGCAAGGNCGTGGTAATATATACTGGTAGTTACATACAAGGTGCGCGTGCTGTGGGGATATTCGCAGTGCAAGAACAACTCAACAGGGATCATAATTGGGTTTTGTACTGTATTGTAAGGCGGTTTACTTGAGATATTAACTGCGATACTATTTAACAAATAACACCTTTGGGATGTACGTAGGAGGGGAAACGGGCAAACCAAAAAAATGACGAGTGCAGCAGCACCAGGCGCACGAAGCAACTCGGCAAAGATGTCTGGGCTGGAGGGGAAACGGGCAAAACAAAAAAATGACGAGTGTAGCAGCACCAGGCGCACGAAGCAACTCGGCAAAGCTGTCTCGGCTGGTCTCGAGGATGATAATGCATTTAGTGCCAGAGCTTGCACTACTGTAACGAGTTGCACGGCACGCTCGCTTTACTTGCACTGCAGACCCTTTAATAAAGTATATAGAGCTCACCCAAGACGGTTGGTGAACAGAACAGCGCCTCCCTCCCTAGACAAAACAAAAACTACAAAAAACAGCCACCACTATCACCACCAAAAGTAGTCTCACCACTCCCCCGAAATTGAAACGCTTTCTCATGAAAAGACCCCCTAACCATTCCGCCAAATAAAAACAATTCACAAACCACCTCCAACAACACCACCACCACCACCAAAAAGGAATCTCACCGCTTCCCCGAAGTTGAAAACGCCTTCCCCGGTGAGCGCAGCGAGGCCGATTTAAAGATGCCTGCATTCTTACGTCTACAGTCCGAACCCCTACCCCCTCCCTCAACCAAAACAACTACAAAAACCACGACCACCACCACCACCACCAACACCACCAACACCACAAAAGTTAAGCTCGCCACTTCCCCGAAGTAGTAGACCCCCGACGAGTACCGCGAGGCTGATTTCAAGACGACGTCTGCCTTCTCACGATCACACACACACCCCAAAACAAAACCACTAAAAAAACAAACACTACTACCACCATCACAAAGTAAATCTCACCACTTCCCCGAAGTTGAAAACGCCTTCCCCGGTGAGCGCCGCGAGGCTGATGTCGGTCGCCAGCACGTAGCGTTCCGCCTGCGGGATGCTCTCGAGCGGGGTGTAGGCCAAGTACATCAGAGCGCTCCGGTAGAAAGAGTCCGGCGGACCCACGGTCTTGTGGTACTCCGAGGCTAGCCGGTAGTAGGACGAGTGGACCGCCGTCTCGGCTCCCTGAGGGGGTTTCCAAGCCAAAAATAGGCCAAAAGAGAACCGGGGGTGGGAGGGAAGGAGGGAGAGGGGGGGGGGGAGGGGGGGAAAGGGGGTTGGGAGAGGTGGGAGAGGGGAGGTGTAGAAGAGGGGGGGGGGGGGCGTACTTCACTATTCATAAGCATGGCCGTAGTCGTTTATATGACCATAGACCCTCGCATCCCTACAATGCCCGGGACGAGAGCATGTCTGGTTTTCAGTCCTGACCAGGCAGAGGTGGGGGGGGCGGCCGGAGTGAAAGGTGGGAAGAGATGGGGTAGGGGGTGGGTGGGGGCGGCGGGGGCGGGACGGGCGGGCCGGGCGATGCTGATGAGGGAGCGGGACAGATGCCTGTACAATGTCAAAATTACTGTTGCTACCATGGGTACCAATATTATAGCCCGTCGCCCTCACGAGCAAAAGCTCTGATCATACAAGCCCGCGACATACCCATTCCGGCTGCCCTTTTGGAAAAACTTAATTTCCGTTCACACCCGCGCCCCACCGCCCCCTGGCCCCACCGCGCCTTTCCATCCCCGTTGATACAAGTCTTGCCACGGGCTATTACGGAGGACCATAGTAAAATAGGACCAACTGTTGTTCGTAAAAATAAGGAACCATGTAGGTCTCTGGGTGTACCGTAGGTCCCCTATTTACTAGTATTTACTATGGCCCCCCGTAATATCTCTGGGATGAGCGAATTACGGTGAGCGGGCTCTCCTGAAATCAGTCAAACAACATGCGGAACTTTTTTGGTACACGCTTGGCGTGGCGTCTGCGAGAGATCCACCATAGTTTACACTACGTATCTACCTCGTGTTGAAAGCCAACAACAAGAACAACAACGAAAAACGAAAAACGAAAAACAAGCAGCAGAGACGAACAGACACATCAAAGGCCACAACGGACGAGGGTAGTCCATCAACATGCTTCGACGAAAACGCCTGCTGGCTGTGCTGGGGTGTGACCGACCCTTCATTCTGGTCTGGTCGGCATGGGACCAGGGTCATCTGGCAGGCCCTGTCGGCGGCGAATTCTAAAACCCAGGACCACCTTGGAGGGCTCGGGTCAAGATTGAATCAGGTAGGGGGTCGAAGCAGTGTGTCAAGCGGGAGACAGGGTGCAAACAATGCCAAAACCTGGGACAGATCATCGATTTCCCCTTCATTATCTACATATTTCAGGGCAGATGTTTTCCCAACCTTGTATACGTCGAAGTATATGATCGGAGTATATGATGTACTGGTACCATAGCTCATGTTGCCAAGTGGGGTCCGCCTAATCTGCATGGACTTGCCACTCGATTCCTGGGTTGGATCTGTAACTATGCAGGTCCTGCACAACCTCTACCAACGGCAGGTGAGGAACTAGATGACCTAGATGGATCTAGATTATCTATCTGTAAATGATCTAGATGATCTAGATCATTCATAATCGATCCGTCCGAGGGGTGGACCAAATGGATATAAGTATGTGTTGGCCAATGAAAAGCCTCAAACCATAAGTACTTGACCACTGAACGCGCGTCTCTGAACAACTCTCTAAATAAGTGGTAGGCTCTTCTTCAACGGCTTTTCTTCGCCGGCTCTCCTTCAAAAGGCTCTTCTTCAACGGACAGGAGAGCTCACCTGCAGCTCGTCCACGGCCACCTTCCCCTTCTCCACGACCTCCTTCGCCGCCGACACGTTCCCCGCCCTCAGCAGCAGCAGACCCAGCTCGCTCTCCAGCATGAGCGAGGCCTCGTCGCCCAGGCGCGTCCGCTTCTCCAGCGCCGTCTCGAACAGCTGCGTCGCCTCTAGAGGGTCTGCCAAAACGAACGGTTACAGTACGGGGGGGGGGGTACTTCATTTTCATGCATGGCCGTAGTCGTATGACCATAGACCCTCGCATCCCGACAATGCCGGAACGGAGCATGTCGGGTTTTCACCGACTAGGCAGATATTGCTAGCACCAAGCGCGGGGGCAGGCGTTGAATTTAAATGTGCGAACGGGAAAGGAGGCGTGACGGATTTTCATGCATGGCCGTAGTCGTATGACCATAGACCCTCGCATCCCTACAATGCCGGGACGGAGCATGTCGGGTTTTCACCGACCTGGCAGACATTGCTAGCACCAAGCGCGAAGCGCCGTGAGGTGTTCGGCGAGTCGCATGAAGAGTGAGCTGCATCCTACTAAAAACCGCTTGTGAGGCGGACTTGCATATGGATGACAGCTTCAACGAGTTAACTTAATTTCCGGTGTGGTCAGTGCTGTCGGTTCCACACCTAACACGAACATACTTCGAAGTATGTGTACTGCACCGATTTATTTTCGCTCGTAGTCGTTATGCCTACTCATTTTTTGAACTGCAAAGACTTCACAATAGTAAACGATTGGTTCAAACGTAGGTTTTTGGGTTTTTTTTCCCCAGCTGCACCAAAACGTCATCGATTTTTTTACCTTTGCGTCACTCCACGTCCGAATGCCTCCGAATGGAAACCTTGTATACTTACAACAACAAAAAATTAGGAAGGCCCGCCCGTCTTTTTTGGGACGGATCATTCGGAACTACAGAATTATCAATTCCGCAGCACGCAGTGACAGGAAAGGGAAACAAAAATGCGGGGGCACTGCGTAGCAACCTTCGCCCGGCGTCGAGGTAAAGCCGATTATCCTTTCGCTTTCGCTACAGCAGGTGCGGCGGCTACATCGGTGTCGACGGTGGCAGCCCGCGCTCTCCCTCCTCTCTCCCTTCTCTCCTCTCTGTCTGTCTGTATGTCTCCCTCTCACACCTGAGCAGGTCTTCCCCACGGAGCACAGGATCTGCACGAACCGGAGCTGGTCTATCTTGGCCTCGAACTTTGCCATGAACTCCGTGCACAGGCGCACGAGGCCGTCTCCCCCTTCCGCGTTCGCCGGGTCGGACACGAACTCCTGCAGCGCAACCGTCAGCTGGTGCCACAACCTGCGTTTTATGATAGCGTTGTATAGTGCGTGGTGGGTTTCCACAACGCGAAAAGGGGCCAGGGGGGGGGGCGTACTCGATTTGTTGCTTGCCTTAGTCATTTGACCATTGACCACACATCTCTTTCGAGACGGAGGCACCGCCGTGAGGGGGGGGGGGGGGGGCGTATTGCTCCTTTTAAACCTTCGTGCTACTGCTTGGTTTCTGTATGGCAACGAAAAGAGCGAACCCCGTGTCCCCCCATCCCGTCTGGCGCGGCTGGTCGCTCGGATAACTCGCCCCCGTTGGCTCGGGTGGACCTAGTACTGGATTTCTGCTGCTAGCTGCTGCTGCTGCTGCGGCTGCTGCTGCTTCTGTTCTGCTGTGCCTGCTCTTACGACGACGACGATGATGATGGCGTTCTCACAGTAGTATAAATATACAAGGCTCCCCTGCGGGATTGCGGTTGATTTTGGTTTCTCGGTGGTGTCGCAAGCTGAAAAGGGAGTTCTAACACAGCAGGCGTTCGTTCCTCGTACATACCAGCTACGTACTCGTACGTGAACCACCGGGCGAGAGAACGAAGAACATGGAAAAAAAAGCTCAAGAAGGAAAAAAGTAGCCACCGGGCAAGTAACCAGTGCATGTAACACCGACCAGCTCAAACGAGTTTATAGCTAGTTCTATGTACGTACATTGAAAAAAAAAAAATTAAAAAAAACAACAGCTGTGAAATCGAGGATTTTGTCGAAACTACATATACTGTATCGTAGCTCATTGCCTCGAAAATCTAGCCGGTGGTGACGAAACAGGCTGAAAGGAGCGATGGAAGAAAGTAGACACCTATACGTATACGGTATGCACGTGGGGTCACTATTAATATCTAATGTGACATTGTATGATATGTACCAGCACCAGAAACGAGGTTCTTATCCTTGTTCCTTGTTCTTCTTTTCCGAGGGTGAACGGGAAACGAAATGTTAAGAGATGCTATTTGCATTAGCGTCAGCGAAAGTACGTCCTACGAGTACCCGTACTACTGTGTGCGTACCTCGTACCGGTACCAGGTACAGTATATATGCCAGCCGGAATATAAGGTTTGAAACCTGTCCCGTGAGATTTCGAACTCCTCCTGGCCCGACCCGACCCGACCCGACCCGACCCGACCCTTCAGGTTCCGATTGACACGTGAGATGCGGGTCATGTCGCGGATCGGGTCATCTCAACCCGCGAGACCATTCCTCGCGACCCGCGGGTTCGACCCGCAGATCTGGCCCGTGGGTCGAAACTTCAAAAACAATTGAATCTCCATTTTTGTACCCCGCAGCGATGTGTGGCCTGGCTGTAGTGGGTATGGATGGATGTCGATGTGCGTCGTATATACTATTGCTGTAGATTTGGCGTTGTTTTCATGTTTTGATTTTATACGAAAGGGGTACTACTGTATAATTGCGTACTGGTACGTTCGAGAGAAGATGTTGGGCAAGAAAGAAAGCGGCAATTTTTTCAAGTGTCGGATCCGCGGGCCGGAAGCGCGAGTCACCCCGCGGGTCAGCAGAAAACAACTCGCGGGTCATTCATGCTGGCCCGACGGGTCATGAGTCATGACCTGACCCGACTTAGTGAGATTTTAATCACCTCTTTCACCTCTTGACCCGACCTGACCCGACCCCGTGAGATTTGAAAAATCCTGACCCGACCCGAACCGACCCGAACCGATTCGAACCGACTCGAACCGACTCGAACCAACCCGACCTGTGAGATTTGAAAAACTCTTGACCCAACCTGACCCGACCCGCGAGATTTGAAAACCTCTTGACCTAAACCGACCCGAACCGTGAGATTTGGAACACTTCCTGACCCAACCCGACCCGACCCGACCCGACCCGCGGGTCGGGTCATGACCCGAGAACAGCTTTGGAATATACAGCAGCACAGGACAGCAGCTAGTAAGAAAACGAAAAACGACCTACAACTACTAGAAGGCCGACTGAGGTTTGCAGGAACCAAAAAAACGAAATTTGTTATACTGAAGTTAGTGTAGACCGCACCCCTTCTTCTCAGTAAGAAACCCAGCCTGAACTACAGTGGATAGTCGGTCCTGAGGACCGCTGCGTCCTGAGACACACATCCGATGCGCATCCGAGCTGAGGCTTTGTAGCCTAGACCATATCGACGACAGGCGCAGATCATTATCGTGCTCCGATATCCCCGACGAGGGGCATCGCGAGGTGATCATTTAAGGACACGTATGGGGGGAGAGTACCACGGACCATCTTGGGGTCCAATGGCGAGATGCCATCTCCTGTGTCTCAGGACGCAGCGGTCCTGTTTCTTAATGCGTGTCCTGTACTGCTTGTACGATGTCATACATGTTTGAAGGCAAGGTGGTGCTGCAAGCCGACGCTTGCGCGCAAGGAACGTCAGCAACCAGTCTCCATGTCCCCTTGCAACGCTGGCCGGGTGCATCAAGTCTACGACGACGTGCGACGTTCTGCTGTACGATATTTACTTCGTGCGTACCCAGGGGGGTGGTAGTATGCGTTACGCGAGTCTCTCATTTCAGCACGATGGCAGTAAACCTCCTACGAGTCGTACTGCTGTCGTATTGATGTACTGTACCAGAACCGGGTACCAGGTAGCATTAGAGGGTTCTTGCCTTCCCTCTGCCTCGACCTATCCATCGGGTGCACAACTTCGACGGTTATCCCCAATGCGCATGGTTAAGGAGGTCAGATGGGCGGCAAACGTGCCAGCAAATTGCCTGTCCCGGCACAGCCTGGCGATCTTGCCCACAAGAACATTTCGAAGCGGGTATGCTCGCACAACAGCCGCAGTACGAATGTACCTGGAGGCAACTGAAGAAAGGAAGTTAACTCACTTTCTGCTGTATAGGTCCCCGAGCTTGGCGTACTTGTCCGCCATGTCTGGGTGTAGCAGCGCCTGCTGCTCGATGTACTCCATGATTTCAACCCCGTGTGAGGGCCGCAGCAACCAACACCTCTCGCACTTGCGCGGAGCAGCACGAGCCCAAGCCGGTCTCGAAGCAACAGCAGTAGTTAGTACACAGCAGTCAGTCCAACAATCGTCTCTGCAATCGTTTGTCGACGTGCCCGTCGAGGCAGATGCTTTATCTTTTGCTTCCGTAAGATGTTTCTGTCTCAAGTCTCCTAGTCCGATGCAGCTGCTCCGTGTCCTAAGTCCTGGCTAGGCGGCGATGGTATTGAGCTTGTCGAGAACCGAGAACACAAGAGAGGCGATCTCGAGAGAAAAAGGAGCACAACGCTTTTCTTGAGGCGTTTGTTTTTAGGGAACTGGGAAATGAGAAAATATTCCGCAACCGGTTACACGTGTCTGCCACTTGTGCGCCTAGAGGCACCAGCAGCTGCAGTGCTTCTACCACTGCGGTGCTTCCCGACCACCATCTTGGGCTCCGTTGTTGCTGCGGTGGGATAAGCAGTTACGGAGCCATTCTCTCGTTTTCAAGACGTATAGTTCCGTGTAAAAATAGTGGATAACATTATTACATACCGCAAAACCGCTTAGCGGGAGCAGTATTTGACAACGTACCCTCGGGTACACCATAACAGAAGTAAGCAGCACCAGCACAAGCACCAACAGCAGCATCACCTCAACCACCACACCACCACCACCACCACCACCTGCAATAGGACGACACGCGCAAGATGCCGGTGAACATCAAGAATCCGGCCATCAAGCGGATACACGCCGATGTCCGGGAGCTCATGAAGGACCCCTCCGACCAGTACCACGCCGCGCCGCTTGAAAGCAACCTGTTCGAGTGGCACTTCACGCTGCGAGGTCCGCCTGAGACGGAGTTCGAGGGGGGGGTCTACCACGGCCGCATCCTGCTCCCGCCGGAGTATCCGTTCCGACCTCCGGACATCGTGTTCAACACGCCCAACGGGCGGTTCAACACGGGCACCAAGATTTGCCTCACGATATCCTCGTACCACCCGGAGCACTGGCAGGTACGATACGGACTTGCGATGTACGTACACCTGGCACTTGGCAGTACCAGGTTCATATGGTAGCTGGTAGCTGGTTGAATACCAGGTATGATATATCATACGAGTAGGGTGGGTGTGCGGAGAAATCGAGTTGCTCCGATGTCTGCTTTAGAGCCTATAACCCAGCTATAAAGCATACTAGGTGCCTGGTAGAAACTTACTCGTAACACGACCCTGTTGGTACGTACTGGTACGTACTGGTATATACGAAGTACAAAGTGAAACCCGCAAGCCTATACTGGGTATAATCGAGACGCTGTTCCAAGCTGTTCAAGTACTCGTAGCCTGTTTTTTACCACGAGCGAGATTTCAGGGAAATGAGCTACGTACGTACTGCTGCTGTGAGCTGTCTGTGAGAACACCACCCCCAACGTCCTGCTGCTGCTACTGCTGCTGCTGCTGCTTCTAGAAAGAAAGGCCCTCATGTACACAGCTGGCGTAAAGCTGCTGCTATGATATCAGGCGAGCTTCCTCAGACGTGCCCGAATTAAAAAGATGCCGTGTTCTCGTTCGTAATGAGGAAGGGTTTTGTCACGAAGCTGTAAGGCATTCTTCGTCCCCGACGGTGAGCTTATGTTTTGGCTTCGGCTAACGGCGGCCACCACCCCGACCCGGAACTCTAACCCTAACCCTAACTACCTCTGGTACTGTAGAGGCATATGTCTGCTTGGCCGGTGCGCCACCTGGTACTACTAGTAGCTCTTGGAAAGGGTCCATTTGCTATTCGGGCACATCGTAAGGAAGTTCGCCTGAACGCGCACATCTACGCGAGAACACTCATAAAACAACTACAAGTACGAACACTGCCTGCAGACCGCGTTTTGTTTTGGGACGAACTAACTACGTACTACTGTATTACTTGGAACAAGAGTTGGGTTGCGTTTTGCGGCAAGTGAAAGGGTTACGAGTTACGTACGATACGAGCTCGTACATCTGTTCACGGGTCGGGTCAAATCTCGAGGATCAGGTCGGGTCGGGTCGAGCGAGTGTGTCCCGACCCGACCCGACCCGACCCGTGAGAGTTTGAACACCTCCTGACCCGACCCGACCCGTGATATAAAAAAATCCTGACCCGACCTGCGGGTCGGGTCATGACCCGTGAAGAGCCCTGGTATACATATTTTACCACTCTGGACGGACTCTGGATGGCTGTGTAACGTAAGGACCGTTACATGTCGTTATATATACCCCAACGGTCCCTACACTAACATCCAGAACGTGTGGTATGTACGAGTACGACATAGCCCCCCTTTTACGAACTTCCAAACAACGTAACCCCGATGTTCATACTCGGAGTAGTCGCAGGATCCACTCCTACGCAGCTCGCCGCAAAGGGGCATATATGATACCTAGCCATGTAAAAACAGCAGCAGCAGCAGCAGCAGTAGCAGCAGTAGTAGCAGCAGCAACAGTAGCAGCACCAGTAGCAGCACCAGCAGTATACTTGGTAGATACAGTAGTATACGAAGTACCAGGTATACAGCAGTTTGATATCATAGATTTGTCAAGTTTGGTTGGGCCGTGAGTCCCGAGCCTCCCGTAAACAGAAGATAAATTGACAAAGTTGACGAATTATCTAATTATGGCACTGCGGTGTGATACCGCTTGCTGCGCATTTTTTCGTATATATACTGCATGCAGCATATTCATATGGTGTGGTACAGCGTCATCGTCGGGAGAGAAAAATATAAAATTGTGAGAAAAGCGCCGCTTCCTAGAAGAGGCTTGTGCCTGCAAGTCGACGCGGCAACTTGACGCAAGAACAACTTACGTTTGACACAGCATGCTGACGCGTGTAAGGAGGGAAAGGGGGCACACAGGTGCCGGCCGAAAAACCCACCCAACCGCACGAGCGAACGAGAGAATGAACCCGGCGTGGGCCGCACGACCACAGAGCCGCCTATTATGCGAGGCATGCAAAGAAACACACCTGGTACCTGGTAAAAAGGATTAAAGTATGGGAAAAACAAATGAAATGTTGTGTGACCCTTAACCCATTCAGAACTGAAACAATAAATTCCACACGAATTCCAAGCAGTTTGTCCCCAAATTTGTGGGACCAGTTCTTAAGGGGTTAATACGTAAAAAGGATGAAAGCATGTACCTGGTACGTATGGGAAAAAATGAAAAATGGTGTGACCAGCGTGTGGTTCCAGAATTACGAGAGGGGCCGGTCGCAGCAGCTATAGGCGCGAGGGGGTGGGGGTCGTCTACCCATACTACTCCTCACCCCGGGGGCGGGGCGGGGGGGGTCTTCTGCCCTTACTACCCCTAGTAACCCCTGGGGGGGTGTGGGGGGGGGGGTCGTCCAGCCTCATTAACCCCCACCCCTCGCTATCCTTGACCTTACAAAACGTACGTACACGTTGTGTACCTTGGGTCAGCAGAGTGAGGATTGGACCTAAAGAACTATTAATATTACACACTTGGGATAGATCACGATTGAATGTAGATCATCTGCACAGATCCTAACCCTGCCGTTGTGATGCGTTGTGCGGGATCTGTGCGGTACAGCTCCATCGTGCGGGCTGTATATCGCTGGTGTACTACCTGGTATTATGCAGTACGCACCAGTCTAACCCTAACCCCCCCCCCCCCTTATCGGGACCCGCGTCGTTGCGCAACGAACTCCCATGTTACACCCCCAGCCGGCGTGGGGCATCCGTCTGATCTTGGAGGCGCTGATTAGCTTCTTCCCCTCTCCCTCCCAAGGCGCCTTGGGTGGGCTGGATTGGACCGCGGAGGAGCGCAGGTGTGTTTATATCGTAAAAAGCGCGAGAGCCCTCGCGGGGTGAAACTGAGCGAATTGACGATAACGATGGCGCGATGACGATAGCGATAATGATAGCGATGATGATAACGATAACGCTCGTAGCGATAACGATCATAATAACGGTAATGATGACAATAACCATAACTAATGCGAAAACGAGAACCATATACCATCGGGCGACGGTCGTAAGGGCAACAGCAACAACGACAATGATAGCATGGAGACGACAGCAACGACGACGAGGATTATGAAACCACCACCACCATCACCATTATGGGGGACGATAGTAAATACTAGTAAATAGGACCTACGGTGTACACAAAAACCTATATATTTACCTATTTTTACTAACAATATTTGGTCCTATTTACTATGGTCCTCCGAAATAGCACCTTAATTGAGCGAAGCGTGACCGACATAGCACAGCCGTTGCCCTTGCTCCCTACGTGGCCAAGCTGGTATGCGACGGCGGCAGCATGTCACTTCTCACGGCGGTAGTGATGGCGGCGGCAGGGGCGGCGGCGTCGGCGGCGGCGGCGGCGGCGGCGGGATGAGGGTGGTGCCACCACCCACCCACCCCTAGCGCGATTCCGCCTTTCTTGAACGAATATGTGCGTGCTTGCCTGCCGCTCCCTCTCTCTCTGCCGCTCATGGATGAAGGCGTAGTAAGAACACCCGTTTCGCTCACGGAAGTGACAAGCAAACGGATACACGAGAGCTCGAGGGATGGTAGCCAACACCCTGCGCGCGACCGACTGAGGTATCATTTCCGCTTGTAGAATACCCGGTATCAGGTACCAGGTAGGAATTTGGGCGCGCCAGGTTTTGTTTGGCTTCGCAGCCGTCGGGGTTTTTTTTCAGGGTTGTTCGCGGGTCACGACCCAATCCGGCCCTGCGGGTCGGATCCGGATGTCTTCAATATCTCACGGATCGGGTCGGACCAGGCTGGATCGGGTCGAGTCAGGAGGTCTTCAAAATCTCACGCGTCGGGTCGGGGTCACGTCGGGTCGGGGTCAGGTTAGGTGACCCGACCCGACCCGACCCGACTCGCGAGGTTTGACCCGACCCGTGAATAGCCCTGGTTTTCGACCAGAAACACCCCCAAGACCTACGATTACCGTCTGGTAAAACTTGGAACGAACAACAAACGAAACAAAATACCGCCCGTCAGAGTGAGAACCTGCACCGTCGTATGCACCGCCCCCCTCCTGCTACCCGACTACCCACCCACCCACCCACCCACCCACCCACCTACCCCCCTGCTGTTGAATAACTGGTGTCTCAACCCCGTCCCTCCTTGCGGTGGGCGCCCAACCGCTCGAACGCTGCCCCTATAAACGTAAACCTACCCCCACCCCTACGCTAACCCTACCCCAACCCCAACCTTAGCGCTACCCTAACCCTGCTCTAAATCTAAACCCTGACCCTAACCCCTACCCCTACTCCACCCCTAACCTGACCATAACCCTATCCCTCTCCCTATCATAACCCTATACCTTCCCTAATAATAACACTACCCTAATATTACCCCTCTAACCCACCCTAACCCCATCCCTACCCTAACCTTACCCTACCTCCTACCATAACCCTACCCTAACCCTACCCTAACCCTGCCCTAACCTTACCCTACCCCTAACCTACCCCATCCCTACCCTAACCTTACCCTACCCTAACCCTACCCTAACCTTGCCACTAACCCTACCCCTACCCCTGCCCTAACCCTAACACTGCCCTAGGCGATTGGCCGCGACGTCCGGCGAGTGGAAGTGCTACAAGTGCGGCGTCGCAAAAGACCTACTGCCTCCACTGCGCCCGAAGGGAGAAGGGGGAGGGACGGGGGCAGGGTCCGGGGCTAACCACTACGCGGATCAGATCAAGGAGCTGCACAAGCTCAAGGCCAAGACCGCGCAAGAGATCGCCGCTGAAAGCCCCGTCCCACCACCCGCCGCCGCCGCCGCCGCCGCCGCCACCACCACGGGAGGCGCTGGCGACGACACCGTCCCCCCCGAAGCAGTAGCACCAGCAGCAGCAGTAGGAGGAGATCAACTGTCGACTCCAACTCCCGGCGGAACAAGCGGCGGAACAGGTGTCGTCGTATCGGACGCGGCGGTGGCGGCCACGGCAGTAGTAGAGGCGACAGCGGGGGAGGGGGGGGAGAGTTCGCGGGCATCCCCTGGTCAGGATAACGCCTCTGATGATGCTGCTGCTGCTGCCGCCGCCGCCGTTGTCGNCGGGGGGGGGGGGGGGGGGGGGGGGGGGGGGGGGGGGGGGGGGGGGGGGGGGGGGGGGGGGGGGCGCGATGAAGGTAGAGCGAGACGACGACGTGCTGTCCTTCGTCGCCATCGCCATTGCGCTCGCGATCGTCGGGATCTTGATCCGGAAGGGGCTGCGCTATCTGGACCCGTTGTGATCGACTACCAGGCGGCTCTGCTTGGCTGGGCTCGGCGCGCTGCAAAGGGGGGGGGGGGGGGGGGGGAGGAGGGGGGAGGGGGAAAGAAGGGAGACTCCGAGCTCCGCTGAGGGGAAGGGAGGGGCGGGAGGAGTTAATGACCCCGGTGGGGCGAGAAAAGAGTGGACGTTGGCCAGGGTGAGGGGGGGGGGGCACCTGGGGGCTCAGCTCGGCTCGGTGCTCCGCTAAGGAGATGGGGAGGCGGGGGCGAGGGGACGGGAGCGGGGGGGGGGGGGCCCCCAGGCGCGCACCGTAGAAATCGATACAGAGCGCAAAATCCCTATATATTACGATACCATCATCGCGGCTACCGTATATATATATCACACCGGGGTGATAAGATAACCCCCCCCCCCC
The DNA here is from genome assembly GCA_008828725.1 of Saccharina japonica. Lineage (NCBI taxonomy): Eukaryota > Phaeophyceae > Laminariales > Laminariaceae > Saccharina > Saccharina japonica. The sequence continues at coordinate 117,980 of MEHQ01003047.1, forward strand.
CTCGGACGAATGAGTGCCTTAACCCTTTTTAGTGCCGCACTGTGCACAAAACCATGTGTTTGACTCTTAAGTTCCAAGTAATTTGTCCCCAAAACCGGGAGTGCGGTCGGTCCCACTTTCAAGGGGTTGTGCTGATTTCGCTCGACAACGGGGGGGGGGGGGGGGGGGGGGGGGGCAGAGTGAAAAAACGAAGACGAGCGAGCGAGCGAGCGAGCGGACCATTTTCGTTTCGTGTGGTTGTGCCTTCTAAGGCGGCGCGTCTGTCTATATAGACTATATCGAGAGAGAGAGAGAGGTCTCGACGAGAGTCTTCCCAAAGCCGTGACCCTTTTCGGCGTGTGCGTGTGTGCGTGTGCTTGCGTCCGTGCGCCCCCCCTCTCCCCTCCCCCCCCCCCCCCCCGTTTTTGATTTTTGGAGAAATACGGCTCTAAAATTCATCCTAGGGGGGGGGGGTGCTAATTTTATCACCCCGGTGATAACGGATACCATCGGAATAAGCTGGTGGGGGGGGGGGAGGCTGGGGTGGGTTTATAATTGAGTGGAGGGGGGGGGGGCTACTCATATCGTGCTACGGCCGCAGTTCGTCTGACATAGACCCTCGCACCCCTACAATTGCCGAGGACGCTCGGTTGGCATGCATGTCGGGTTTTCATCTCGACCAGGCAGACATTGCTAGCACAGCTGCGAAGCGCCGTGACGGTGTGGTGTGCATCGCCTATTGAAATGGCGTTGAGCTGCATCCTACTAAGAACGCCTTGGTGAGGCGGTACTTGCATATGGATTGACAGCTTTCATGGCATGTTAATTTAATTTCTGGCTGGGGGGGGGGGGTGCGTGTGCCTGCTAGTGCGAGCGCAGTGTGATTTGCGACCGTAAAACGAAGCGCGGGGTTGGCGTGTTGCGCTGTGGCGGTCTGGGAACAGGCTAGAAGAGAGAACTGCCTGTTTTTTTTTGATGGGGGTGCACCGGGATGGTGGCGGGCATCTATTGCGTGTGAAGTGGCGCGAATGCGTGGCAATCTTTGCTTGTGCTGGCTCTGCCGACGAGATTGCGGATAGGGTAGCGATGTGTGGCCGAGTGTGAGGGTTGGCTTGGGGCGGGGCCGGGGGGCGGCGGGGTGGGGGGTGAGGATCGTTAGTGTGCGGGGGCGGGGGCGGGGTACGATTAGGACCGTTGCTGTACAGGGTGACAGGGTGTGTTGTGAGAGAGAGAGAGAAAGAGAGAGAAAGTGCTGTTCGGTGGGGGGGGGTGTACGGTAGTACAATGGTCGGCGAGGGGGGTCGAGGCCAAAATGCGATGGTTGGCAAGGAAGGAGGGGCTAAACGCCATCTGTTCCTGGGTGGGGACCTTTTTGTTGTTGTAGTTGTGGTTGTTTTACTTTTTTTCGGGGAGTAGGAGGGTGATGTTTCCGTACGTAAACCGGCTTTTAGTTTTGGTTGCGATTTTGTTTTGAGTATGGCCAGGTGAGGGGCCAGTAGGATGGGGGCCTGGGCGAGAAGGGACTTTGCAACCCCGCGTGTGTGGCTTTGATTGGCCGGTCGGGCCGTGTCGTGCTGCTGCTGCTGCTGCTGCTGCTGCTGCTGCTGCTGCTGCTGCTGTGCAGCACCTGGTTTAGCAGCACCTGGTTTAGTTTCTGCATCTGCTGCTGGTGCTGGCGCTGCTGCTACTGCGGGTTTCTACTCTTGCTGCTGCTGCTGGTGGTACTGCTGCTGCTGCTACCGCTGGTTATGTTAGCTGCGGTTGTGGCTGCCGCTGTTGCTGTTGCTGCTGCTTCTGCTGCAGTACTCTGTTAAATGCTGTCCTTTTAGGTAGGTTTTTCCGCCACACCGAGCGCTTGCATTTGGCCATTTCACTCGGGCGGGGGGAGGGGGGGGAGGGCGACGAGATGGAGGGCTCCACAAAGGTAACACAAGTCCGAGACGCTACTACAGCAGTGTATGTACCACTAGCTGATAATAATGTAGCTGCGGTTCGTCTCCGCGGCTTTCCCTGATTGGTGGATTGTCTCAACCGCTTTCCCTGATTGGTGGATTGTCTCAGCGGCTTTTCCTGATTGGTGAGTTGTCTCAGCGGCTTTCCCTGATGAGTGGATTGTCTCAGCCGCTTTCCCTGATTGGTGGATTGTATCAGCCGCTTTCCCTGATTGGTGGATTATCTCACCGGCTGCCCCTTGGTTGGTGGATTGTCTCAGCCGCTTTCCCTGATTGGTGGATTGTCTCACTGGCTACCCCTTGATTGGTGGATTGTTTCAGCCGCTTACCCTGATTGGTGGATTGTCTCAGCGCCCCCCCCCCTGATTGGTGGATTGTCTCAGCCGCTTTCCCTGACTGGTGGGTTGTCTGGGTGGCTCTTCCTGGTTGGTGGGTTTCTACCGGCGCCCCGACCGGCTAGCTAATCAATGGTCAACGATTGGTTGGCGCCGTACCGAACGACGTGCTGAGCGACTCTCCCTGATTGGTTGATTATCTGCGGAGCGGGTTGGGTAAGGATCGCCCGGATTGGTCAAAATGTCTACCGGCGGGTTGAGCAGCCTTTTCCATGATTGGTGGGTTTCCGCCGGCGCACTAGGCGGCTGGCTATCCCTGAGTGGTTGATTGCTGCGGCGGGGACCCGTGCTGCGATATATAGGGGTAGCACACTTTTTTTTTGCCTTACAAGGCGAATATTTTCTTAAATGACCTATTAATAGTAAAGGCTCCTTAACCCAAAATCGTCAGAATGCCATCCTTTTATTTTATTTTATTTTTTGCAATTTTTATTTTGGCGTATACCAGTACCTACGAGGGCTATTATATGGGATTTGTTCATCAGGTATGTATCATACGTGCGAGCTCTTTTATTGTGTTCCTTAAAAATCAGTTTTTTTACTTGCTATTAGTATAGAGCGCCTCTAGCGAAAAACCTCAGAAAACGAAAAAAAAATGTTGCACCTCTATCGTCCTTTAGTTTTAGCAAGTGTTGGACGGGTTAAGTAGATCGCCCTGATTGGTTAAATATGTCTGCCGAGGGCGGGTTGCGCCGCTTTCCGTGATCGGTGAATTTCTACCGGCGGCGCGCTGCGCTGAGCGGGTTTCCATGACGACTGGTTGACTTTCTACTTGCGGGTTGATTGAGCGGCTTTTCCTGATTGGTCGACTTCTACTTGCGGGTTGATTGGGCGGCTTCCTCTGATTGGTTGACGTCCACTTGAGGGTTGAGCGGCTTTTCCTGGTCGGTCGACCTCTACTTGCGGGTTGATTGAGCGGCTTCCTCCGATTGGTTGACTTCCTCCGTCGGGTCGAGCGGCTTTTTCCTGATTGGTTTACTTATTCCGCCGGTTTCGGCGGCTTTTCCTGACTGGTTTGACTTCTCCCGTCGGGTTGAGCGGCTCTTTCTGATTGGTCCACTTCTTCCGTCGCGTTGAGCTGCTTTTTCCTGATTGGTTGACTTATTCCGCCGGTTTCGGCGGCTTTCCCTGACTGGTTTGACTTATCCCGTCGGGTTGAGCGGCTCTTTCTGATTGGTTCACTTCTTCCGTCGCGTTGAGCGGCTTTTTCCTGATTGGTTGACTTATTCCGCCGGGTTCGGCGGCTTTTCCTGACTGGTTTGACTTCTTCCGTCGGGTTGAGCTGCTCTTTCTGATCGGTTCACTTCTTCCGTCGCGTTGAGCGGCTTTTTCCTGATTGGTTGACTTATTCCGCCGGGTTCGGCGGCTTTCCCTGACTGGTTTGACTTCTCCCGTCGGGTTGAGCGGCTCTTTCTGATTGGTTAACTTCTTCCGTCGCGTTGAGCTGCTTTTTTTCTGATTGGTTGACCTCTTCCGTCGGGTTGAGCGGCTTTTTTTATTTATTTGCCTGGTCGGTTCATTTCTACGGGCAGGGCGCGTTCGTTGAGACCCTCTGATGTTGTTTTTAGATCTCTATGTGTGTGTGTGTTTTGTTTTTTCGTTCTTGTGGCCGCTTCGTGACGTCGGCGCGTAAACTATTAATATTAATATTTATATTACTACATACGGTACCGGCCTTTATTGTCAAGAAACTTGGATAACAGTATGTAGTACATACAGTAGTTCCGGGCCTTTATTGACAAGAAACTTGGATAACAGTAGGCTACGTACGTACGAGTAGTTTTTTTTTTTGTGGTGGTGGTGAGAAAAAAAGGGGTCTGTTCCCCACTAACTTTGATATACAGAATATAGGCCCACGATTTCAAGAAATGAGCTGAAAAATAAGAACATAAAAGGCTCGCTCTTTGGAAGGACGCTCACCAATTTCTTATTTAAGAAATCGCGCTCAGAGGCGAGCTCTATGTTGCACCCTAAACCCTACCAGTTACCAGGTGTATGCTCAAGGTTGCTCACAGGATAGTGTCACAATCAAAGGTTTTAAGCCTTGCTCACATTTATTAATAGGGTGTTTTTTGTTGGCGGGCCGGGCCGGACCGGGCCCATCTTACGTATATACTGCTGTACCCGCGCTCCCGAATTTATTAAATTTCCCCGGTAAAGACGAGTGCTACGATAGAGGTGCACCCTACTTTTTATGAAGGTGGTCACTTGAAGAGCCCCACACCTCTCACCCAAAAAAATGTTTTTGGAGGCTTTGTTTCTTCTTGGGGTTCTTTCTTATGGCATGCCCTAATCACGAGAGGGCCAGTGGTAGTACATAGTGTCTTATTATTGTTCCCTATGTGCACACCTCTGTCTGGTAAGATTGTGTGCTGCTTGCTGTTTGGGTCGTTTGTGCTTCGAAGGGGGGAACGAACCGGGCGCGCTCCCTTTGTGTTTTTTTTTTTGGTCTCCTCTCGTGCCCCCCCCCCCCCCGCAGAAAAAAACTCGTCCCACAGATCAAAACTATAAAGTGTGCATGCGGCTGCGCAACTATAAAATGGCTCGAGGCCGGACCGATCGTTTTAAGTTGAGCCCCGAACAATACCACCGCCGTGTGGCTCCTAGAACATTAGTATACAACGCCCCCCCCTGCCTGGTTGGTGAAAACCCAACGCGCTCCGTCCCGGCATTGTAGGGATGCGAGGGTCTATGGTCATATGACTACGGCCGTGCACAACATGAGTACACCCCCCCCCCCCCCGAGCAAAAAAGGGCTGTGCGCACCGCATTGTATAGGGGCCATCAACGCCCCCCCCCCGAGGGAAAAAGAGCTGAACACCGCCTTGTATAGGGACAGTTTTTCGTGTTCAGGCATTTATGGGGCGGGAAAAGGGTCAGGTTGTTGCTCCTGAGGTGTCGGCCGTGTGTTTTGTCTTCTTGTCAACGGCGCCCCGCGCGCGTGAGATGTCTGGACGGATGGCGTTTTTTTTGTCAAGGGCAAGCTAGCTGGGGCTCCTCTCTGAGAGGCAGGCGGTCTGCCCGTCTGTCTGGTGGATTGGTCGGTCAGTAGGTTGGTGCACTGGTCGGTTGATTAGATGATGTATGATTGGTTGATTACTTGTAGATGATTTATGATTGGTTGATTACTTGTAGATGATTTATGATTGGTTGATTATGAATTGATTGGTCCGTTTGGTCGGTCGATGAATTGATTGAACAATTTAGTTCGCCGTATTATTCAATTTTGGCTGATTGATTCACATTGATTTTTGGTTGCCTGATTTGACTGATCGGTAGGGCTGTGAGTCGGCACGACTTAAGTCACTGACTACGTAGTTATTAGTCGGACTAATAGTCAGTCGTTTAATGCGGGGTACAGCTTTTAACGTGAATTGCTGCGGGCTGCGGATACCCTCACATCCCCTATGACACTGCAGCGCACACCGGTAAATCCACACACACTCACACACATGACGGAACAGCCCATCTCTCTCGACGGTGCCGACGGCGTCAGCCCTGGCGCACCCAATGCCAACGCTGAGGGCGGAGATCCCATCGGCGAAGTTGTGGGCATTATCGACCTGCGGACCACCTTGGCGAGTGCACGCGACCCCGAAACGGTGATTTACCGCGTGAAGCATGAGCAGAGGCGCAGCAAGCTGCTCAGATCCAACAACCCGCTCGATGGTTTAGGACTTGCCGTCGTCATCGACGCGCGCGTTTCGCGCAAGGTTGGGAGAGACGTTAATAAACGAATACCATCACGGAGGGATCCAAAACCTTTTCTTCTGAGGATAATTTTTGCACCGCTATCTTGGTGATGAGTTCCCTGAATCGCTCGTATCCCCGCCAGGCAGTATTACGACTCAAACAATTGCTGTCACGTTCCTCTAGTCCGGGGTAGATCTACCTGGTACATGCGTTGTACTTCTCGTTTTTTGTGAATTTCTTGTCTAAACTGAAGTTTTTTTGTTTTTTGTGTTTTTCGTTTGAAACTTAGGTGAATCTAGGTCATATTGTTTGCGCTTTTCTTGAGTAAATTGAAGCCAAATAGCAGCGTATTTTTTGCTTCCGGCGGCGCCTTCAGCGGGATCCTCCGGAGGCGCCTCCGGCGGGCCCTCCGGGGGCGCCTCCAGCGGGGCCCCCTCGGCCGGGGGGGGCTTTTTTGGCTCGCGTCGCTCGCCTGACTTTAGTCGGCAAGTCGGCTGGCTTCCGACTAAAGTAAGCTAGTCGGCCGTCCGCTCCGCCCGCACACACGCGTTCCGTGCGCGGCGTCGGAGACAAAACCTCCCGCGAAATAAATGCTCTGCCCTCTCAGCGTTTTGGCTCCTTCTATTACTACAGCATACTCGTGCTCAGCGATTTCGAATGATCCACACGAGAATCAATCAGGACATCAGTAACTCTCCTTTTTTTTCCGTATGGGCAGCGTTTGTGTATAGAACCCTCTCAATCAACTCTTACTCTTGGCATTACGCCTAACGTCCGCTTTGCAGATACCAGGTACGCGCTGCTAACATTAACACTGCTGGGGGCATTGCCCGACGCGGCGACGGGCGGCCGTCCAGGCCGCCGTGCTCGCGAAGCCCCTTGTATATAAATACGAGCCGCGATTTTCTCAACTTCCTTTACACCAAGCCATCTGTACGTAGTCATCAGAAGAAGTTCTTACTACTACTGTCGTACTAGAACCAGCACGGGTCCCTCTGGTCGTGCTGGGTATCATTGGGTAAACATTTAACAACAACGGTTTTTCATTTTAGAGAAGACAAGACAAGACACGCACATCGGGCAACTTCCCCTGCGTACACGCAACACCAATACCCCAACACCCCTCGACCAAAAAAAACGTCGCGACATGGATCGGCGGATGGACGGAAGGATGGATGACAGACCGAGTGTCTCCAAAAACACAAAATTGCGCCATGGTTTGCTTTTATTTCTCTTGTACTTTATTCATTTTATCTATTACCATAGTATTCTCTGCATTTTCTCTCGTGCTACAACTGTAGTGCCTGTTAGTCCTTCCGTCCCCCCATGCACTCGGCCTCTTCTGTTACAGTGGGAGCCTAATACTGCTAAATGAAATGCAAAAAAAAACCCCAACGATTGCACCCCCCTCTGTGGCAACCGGCTTATTATCTCCTCGCCCCCCTCCCCCCCCC